>BOPP01000265.1:6648-61141 GCA_017312745.1 Gryllus bimaculatus
CCTAGCCTCCACCTCCGACCCTGTCCCCGCCCCAGTCCCTGTCTTCCCCTTCCATCTCACCACACCCTTCCCCTGACCACGCCTCCGCCTGCGTCCTTGCCCCCTCCACAACTCCTCAACACGCCTCCGCCCACGATTCCGACCGCGTCCCTGACCCAGCAAACGTCCCTCTCCTCGTCTGTTTCCCTAATCCCCTCGCCGTCCCCAGCCGCGCCGGCCGACCGGATTAACGCACTGCAGCCCCGCGAGACTGCGCTAGCGCCGCGCTGAGCATAGTCGCCGCGGCGTCGGCCATTTCCATAGAAATGACTTGTAAATAATGGATGCGGTCCCAGTATCCCCCACGGCGCCATCGACATTCACGCTTGTAATTAATAATCTCGCCGTACATTGCTAACTCACGTTAATCGAACACAAGTGAATCGCGCGAGCTTCAAAGAATATCTCGTACTAAGATTCGCGATGCGACAAACACCGAGGGTAATAAGATGAAACCTGTTTGCCTACACTTGCTGGACATAAAGTGCGAGTTTAACATATTAGGAACTAGACGTCATTTACGAAACATGAAGCAGGGCATTTAATTGTTTCAACCCCGTAATACTAGTTTATGTTCCGTGATATTTATGCTAATTGCATCTGATATGTACTTGGAACTTATGTAACTGTTAGGTGACGTTTAAGTGAGCAGTGAAGTTGTAAGGAAGAGTAATGTAGTATGAAAGGCATGCTGGTCTGGCTGAATAAGGAGAAGAATGAGATTCGTCGTGAATTTTAAGAGCTGCCTGTCCAGTTATTTCTACTTGAGGCTCAGAAAGGAGAATCGTCTTCTCGGGGTTGATAGATTGGGCCATTAAATCTTGAGGACATAAAGGTGGTACAGTCTCTCTCTGAGATTGCGTATTTAAATTTAGTACCTTTCCATTTTATCGATTGTAAAGAGGAGAAAGACGTTTATTGCTTTTGATACTGCAAGATGCATTACATTCCCACTGTGATAATGTTTCATTTTAACTCTATGGATTCCAGGTATAAATCATCTAGGATGAATTCTGTTTTCTGCTTTCATCGGCTAACCATTGCGTCTAAGGCACAAAACTGGAGATAAATGAATAAAATATAAACTACAAAAAACACGGTAACAGAGCTTTCATTACTTCAGAACGTAATTTTTAATTTCACTCTATTAAACAAAAAGCAAAGGATTATTTCTACTATTATATGTCTTCACCAGCGATAAAACATTGTTTATATCATTTTGATTAGCAAACATCTATTTCCGATCTATATCAACATTGCAAAATAGTTCGCATTTCACTTGTAGATCCGAAATTACAATTAACATGAGGCTATATTCATCAACATTATTTAAATATATTGAAATTAGGATTTTTATAATACTTTCAGAGATGAAATGTAGTTAATAATGTAATCTCTTAGCAACTAGCGAATGTCTGTGGATAAGGACCAGTTCGTAATGAAGTATGTGTCTGTTCTAGGAAGACGACATCCATGTTTTCCAAGAATCGATGCTTTATGGAAACGTTAATGCTTTAAACATATGTTTTGTGGCCGATATTTTTTAACATTGATGTTTAGTGCTAGATGTTTTTAAGTCTTTGAATGTTTTATTTGTTGATAATACATTCTATTAATCTCATGTTTTAAAACCGACTAAGGTGGCTCAAGACATTAACTGAAGTCCCTGCAGTATCTGACCGCAAGGTCCTAGGTTCGAGTCACGAGGGTGGATGGATCTTCGAAACTAGCTAGGCAGCTGGGTCAAATTCAGCCGCTGTCTGGAGGAGAATTCCAACTTCCGGCTGATGTCATTTTCTAATGTTACATCTATCAATAAATAAAATGAATTGATAAAATAAATCTGTTAATTAGAAACATTTTAAATCAAGTTTATGTATGATGAAATTTTCATGTTTAATGAGCACTTAACAATTAATAAACATTTAAATACAAATGTATGCGTGAAGGACATTTGAGTGCAACCACACTCTTGGGTTAGGCAGATGATTTTGGGTTTTCGATTTTTTCCCTTAATAAATATACCCGATTTTTGTGGGTTTTCGCTTAATAAATCCTTTTAGCTTTCTCTCTGTAATGGATAGCATATCAAATAAACATTAAAGTCCTCCCTTACACTACAATGTGGACTGAGAATAATACTTGTCGGCAGTCAACATATTCCTGACATTATAGGGAGTGAAAATCGGCCCAAACAAATATTCTGTTTGCTGTAGCAACGTGGACGTTGATTACCGCACACAGAATTCATTTAATAAAGCATCACTACAATTCAATACTTCCCTTTTTCTTCCAATTATGCTCTTATTGCACTTCGCTGTTTCCTCTGCGTAGCTCCCATTGCCTGCAGTCAGCGCGCCATGGCGTCGGGGCGGCGACGTTCAGAGCGCCACCTGGGCGAAGTCGATGCTTGCGCTAAGACGCCCGCCTCCCGCCCAGTCCCTCGCAAGCGGATTGCGCCCCGCACCACCACCCCCGCGCAACGCATAAGGACCGGCTGGGATTTGCCGCTCGCTCGGCGCGGCACCTCCTCCACGAAGCTACTCGCCACAGTCACTCGCAGAACCGCACTCGCCACGTGCCGCCTGTCGCGCCTCGTCGCCTCGTCGCCCTCGCCGCCTTCGCCGGCTGCCGCCCCTGCGCCCTCGCCGCCCTCGCCGCCTCGTCACCATCGCCGCATCGCCGCGCCTCGTCGCCCTCGTCGCCCCCTCGATCGCCCTGGTCGTGCCCTGTCGCCCCTCGTGGCGCCCCTCTTGCCCTTCGTGCCCTCGTCGCCCTGTGCTCGACGCCCTGACGCCCTCGACGCCCCTCGACGCCCCTCGTCGCCCCTCGACGCCCCTTCCCTCACCTCGCGACACCGCACTCCGACTTGCCACAATTCCATGCACCGGCAGTGTCGGCCCATGTCGTCCCATTCTTCGTCCCAGCCCACCACGCTTCCCCAAGAAACATCACCCCATACCATACCACGTATGACATTATCACGTCGGTTTTCGTCACTTCTCGACACGTTTTGCTCTCCTAATTCTCACCAAATCGCGCTACAAAGTCTCACTTTTAACTATTACTGAATAAAATAAATTTCTGTTCACTCACAAAGTATAATTTTACAGACATGAATATATGTGCCATACAGCAAACGTGAATGTCTGTAGTGTTAGGCATAAACCAATATTATTTTCAGTATCACTGTAATGTTTTGGTAAGAAAAACATTTACTTTCGTACTTGGAAAAAACAACAACAAACTATTGTACACAATAACGTTTATTTGTACCTTTCGTACATATTTATACCATATTTGTCAGTAAAAATTTCGCTTGAATTAGAGAATTTTATGTTGTGAAAATAAATAACATAGAATTACACTCAATATATAGAAGTAAATAAACTATCAAAAAGAAATAAACTAGTGAATAAAAGGATCGCGTATTTCACATACAATAATTGTCGAGGTCGAAAAGGCGTTTTGGTCTAATAAAAGTAAAATAATTTGATCACAAATGCAGTTGTTTCGCTTCACAAAAACACTACGCATAGTTTATAATATCCCGAGAACGCTAGGGTTGCGTAAACGCTTCGTTTCCTAAAACAAACACCACTTTCAAACACAAACAATCATCATTCAGACCAGCACCCAGAATGGAAGATGTACTGCAACCGCTTCCACTAAGTTTCCTCTGTGAAGTGCAGTCGAGAGCTATTGCACACGAGCATATAAATACAAGTGCTGTTTGCGCACCTCCTGTGCAGAACTAGTCTGCAGTCTTCTTCTAGCGCTCACATTATCACGCGAAATGTGATGGAACATGTATTTAAGTGCTGTATAACGTTGAGTGTTATTCAAAATTGTCTCGTCACACGCAATGTTTTTAGATTGAAGGACAAATACAGTAGAGTGGGATATCAAAACTTAAAATGAGATAAATATTCGGTTCATATTGCTAGTTACACCCATAATACATATAGAATAGAATTTTCCTAAAAATATAATTTAATGTTAACAATTTGTGAAATGATAACGCTTCCTGCAGGTTTAGAAAATAATTGCAATACTAGGAGCTGTTCAAAGATCTTCAGTTTAGAGTTAAAACAGAAATTGTGTGACATGCGTGTTCAGAACAGTTTTACGATCGCTGATAAAGATAAACGTGTCTCCCAACCTACCATAAAGAATACTCAAGTGGATTACTAAGAATCAACGCTATGTAACTGCTAAGACCTGGGAAAATTAATCACTGATTTCTTACAAATCAGTAAAGTATTTGAACATTGCTGCATAAGATCGCCTATTTCAACAATTTTTACTGTTTGCAAGAGAATTATGTGAAATTTAATGCGCGATTTTGGGTTTTAAAGGTCATATAATTGACATTTAAAGGTGTTTTTTTAACATCGAAATTGCACAATGAAAAACGCACAGAGTGCATTTTGATTTTTTTATACACAATGTTCCAATAAATGGTAAATTTACTAAAGTTGAGCTCTAGTACTACCACAAGTATTTCGCGGTATAAAATGTAGAAATGCACTCATCATCTTTACAGTTACGTTTCGCAAGTGCTTAAGTAGAAAATACAAACACATTTTAGAACGTCCCCAAGTAGCTTCAGTTTAAAAATACATGTGTATTAATTAATTTTACATTTAGTTTCCTTTTAAACTTTCTAAATTGCTTATAATGTTTAAAATATTTTCATAAGCTGTTTAGAACCAACAGCTATTACTTTGGTAGACCAACACACGACTCTTAAACAATTATGTTCGGATTACTAATATTGTTTTTATGTTACAAATATGTTCAGATAAATTGTTTTAAATCATTGCTAAATACACGAGCAGAACAGAACATTAGTACTCTTTCTTAATTTTATTCAGCAGTATACACGTTAATTTGGTTAAATAGTATTCAACAGCATTTTTACTTCTTACTAAAACGTCATGGTGTCGGTAAAATTGACAGGTACATGAATATATTAGACTCCCAGGAAATGAACTAATTGAAAACAGAGGCAAAGAGATGGCAATATGAAATTCCTGTGCGGATAATGTTCGCGTATCGATAGTTGGAAATAAATTCCAGTTCAATATAAACGGAATTTATGCAAGTATAAAAATACTTAAACAAATATTCTTGAATTCAGTCAATATACATTCAAAAATCTTAATTCACATTCTCTACATTTCTGTTCTGAATTTGCACGATATTTTTATAATTAAGCAGCGGTTTCTTAAAAAAGTATTTTAGGAAAAACAAAGATTCTATATAAATATCAGATTCCATGAAGAATTTAAAACACAAAAAACAACTTTGAACAGGTCACACGAGAAGAATTCAAACGTTCTAACATCAAATAGCGTCTGCGAAATAAAGAAGGGAACAGAACTTTATTAAATATTTATTGCAATACTACGACTGTTCCGAAAATCAAGATTGCTTTGTCCAAGCACTGCAGGCCTTGTGTAGAAATGCTTTCGACTTTTCCAGCAACTCAACTTGGGTTCCACGGAAGAATGTATATTTTCGAGCGACGACGAATTAGGAGCTCGCTGCAGTACTTCCGCCGAGTAGTCAGCAATGCTTTACGATGCCCCGCTCTGCATTCCTTCGCTGAGGGCGCTTCAGAGCGCGGGGCCAGGCGGAGCACACGCGCCGCCGATTCCGACAGCCAGGGCACAACGCAGCTGTCACAGGGAGGGGCCACGTTCCATCCCCCGCCTCCAACTACCCAAAGGCGTTTTGGGCCGACAGATTGATTAGCCTTTCCGGGCGGTTCAACTGCTAAGGTCATTAGTCTCGGAAGTGAAGTGCACGTTTTATCGCAAGAGGTGGCGGTGATCTTCACGTCGGCTAGAGAGTTTCCTCCAACTAAGTATCTCCTATACGCGGGGCACCCCTCCACCCACGAGCTCTAAAACCCCGACTGATCTCCCGGCAGGTGTAGTGCATATAAGTGAGTGTGTGTGTGTGTGTGTGTGTGTGCGTGTGCGCGCCCGTGCGTGTGTGTGTGTAAGGAAAATGACAGTACAATCAAGAGGAAGGAAAGATCGCGGGCACCCCTTGACTCGTTTATAACGGTACGTCTCCGTCATTCTCCTGGAGTTGGTGGGTAAATCTCTGAAAACTACCGATCAGAACACATGGCCGCTAGAATTCTCCTCTAGAAAAAGGCTTAATTCGTCCTAAATATTTAGCTACTGTCGAAACTCAGCCTCCGTCTGGACTCGAATTCCAGGACCTCGTGGTTAGAGGCGCTTCAGAGACCTTAATTGACGAGACATTAACTGAGCCGCCTAAGCCAGTTTTAGTTTCGAGATTATAAACATAATCATTCAAACAAAATTTCGGAAAAAATTAATCGTTATGGCATTTTCTTTGGTGTAACAAGCTCATATGGCGCTCGAAGCTATTTTGGAAATAATATTTCTCTACGTTAGAACCTTCTGAATTTCCGACGAACCTTCGTATGTTTCATCCCTGAGCTTTATTTCCCGTTGGTCATTTTATATTTCTTTCACTTTCATCCTTTCTGAACGCTATGTCCCATTTCAGCGAAACCAAGGATTCTTTAGAGCAAAATTATTCAACAAAATATTCATGAACATCTCCGCTTACACCGCATCTGCAAGAGACACGATACATTGCAATATATCTCAGTTTTACCTACAATTTTCCGTGGATATCCTCTCATGCCTTTCATTGTTAATTTATTTGGAGCATATATCTCCCGAACTTACAGCATTGATAATTGTCTTTCCCAACTATTTAACTCGCCCTTTTTCATTAACCTTTCGCACACTTTTGTGCGACTTCATAATCAAATCGAGCAGATACAAATCTTGTGTATTATCCCCAGACAACGCCAGGCGAGAGTTACAAGTCTTTTCGACCGCAGTAGCTGTGGCTGTGACGTCGTGCGACCGCATTAGACTCCCGTAACAGGCCGCGGCCGCCCCGTTTTCCTCCCGATTGGCCGCCGCCCTTCGCCCTTCGCCCATCGCCCATCGCCCCGGCGCTAATGACAGCGCCGCCGCCGCAAATGACGGCCCAATGTGCGCCGCTTGTTGCCCTGTGACGGCGTGAGTTGAGGGGCGGGGGGTGGGGGCGGGGCGGCGACGGCAGATGGGGGCAAAGGCAGAGGAGGCGTCCGTGGGGGAGGGTGGGGCGCAGTGTGATGGGACGGAGGAGGGCGTGGTGTGGGAACGGGGGAGGTGCTTGTGGAGTGGGAAGGAGGGGTTTGGGGGTGCGAGGAGGGGGCCCTGTGAGCGGGCAAGGGGTGTGAGGTGAGGTGAGGTAACAAGAGTGGAACGGTCCGGATGGAGGGCAGGGATGGATGGAGCACGGCGCACGCGGGGCAAGGCGGGGCTAGAGCGGGGGCTGGGCTGGGTTTGGGCTCGGGCTGGGCTTGGGCTGGGCTGGCTTGGGCTGGGCGGGAGGGAAAGGGCGGGCGCCCGGTGGTGGCATGTGTTTAGGCGCCCTGGCAGCAAACAGTTTTGAGGGTGGGACGGTGGCCGGGTCGGGCGGGGATAATCATTGCAGGGGCGTGGCAGGGAAGCGGGCGTGAGGGGTCGGGGTATGGGGGAGGAGTGGGCCCGATGCTGAGCGGATGGGCGGGGGCGGCGGGGTGCACGCAGATTCGGACGCGCGGGAGCGGCGGGGCGGAGGCGGCGGGGCGTGGGGTGAGCGGAGAGAGGGGTGGGCTTTTCCGCTCCTCTTCCGCCACTTGCCGCTGTTCGTGTCTGCCGCTCGCTGACGTATGTAGGCTCTGCGCGGGCCCGTGCTTTTGCGGCGCAGGGGTGGACAACTGACACGCGGGCGAGAATACAACAATGCTCAATTGAGCGAACAACAAATCTGGGAGACTTCATGCAGTTAGAAAGAAGGACAGTTCGTTTCAGCTTTCGAGGAGTGCTTGACAGGGAAATTTTTAGATGGAGACAGATATACAAGAAACCTAAATCTAAAACAGACGGGCATGCCTGATGGAGAAATTAATGAAGGAGGCGCGCGGCCTCCTTTAACGTGTGTGATCATCATTACCATCACTCTTCGGAATGAAGACCAAACATAAGTTGTCACTACCTCATCAGATTGTCACTTAGAGAGGGATATTTTCCGGAGGGCTTAGAGGAACCACGCGTGTTTGGTGGCCGAAGACGCAAGAGTGGCCACCCCGGGAGCCGACGCAACCGCGATCGTAGCACAGCCGCGCTGCTGCGTTTTTCGCGCTGAGGGCGGCAGATAAGGCGGTATTTACATGGAGGGCCGACAAGTGTTCGCGCCGCCTGTCGCGCTGCCGGAGCTGCGACACTTTTGCCACCCCCACCCCACCCTACCAGCCTGCCCGCCGCGCCTCGAGGCGAAGATGCAGAAGCCCCGACAGCCCGTTGCGCGCAACGCATGCCGGTTCTCAAACGCCCTGTCCGCCCGACTATCAAACGCCCACCGGATCACCAAACGCGCGCTCGTACAGCAAACGCGCTGTCCGCGCTGGAGCAGCAGACGCGCGCGCGACCACAACGCGTCTCGATCACTTCCGAGGGCCAAAACACTAACGAGCACTCGATTACTGACGAGAGCTGGATCATAAACGCTCGCTCCAGAAACAAACGACCGTCCACGTGCGAATGACGGCTCAAGAATTCCTAGGCCTTTGTTCAGTTAACGTTAACTGCTATTGACGTCATTAGGTCGATAAACTTACGGCGTATGTTGTGTTATCTGCCGCTTGTAGTTCAATACATACAAAAAATTGAAGTAAATAAGAACCATGTCATGGAATTTGTGTGCTCATACGCCATCTTTATCTGCAACTTATTTGCTTATCTTCTTCTTATCGGTCCGCGGACTGCCAAATTGTTAACGGGAGCAGGCCTTTAAGGGTGGTTTTCGTTTCTCTGTTTGGTTGCGTAAAGTCAACAAAACAGAAGAGTATTACAAAAACAGTGAAAGCTGTATGTGATGTTTGAGACGCAAGAAAGCAGTATTTAGAGTTCAGAAGCCAGGCAATGAATCATCTCACAATCTTCCCGATATATCAAAGTAAACTGAGCGAAAGCTAAACTCAAATCATTTTTCCGGTTGCCCAACGCTCAATTTTAAACTGAACGGCCCCGATCATCGAATATTCGACAGACTCAGCTTCAGTTCGTCAAACCACCAAAGGACTGGCCGATCATCAAATCCTTTTCCGCTCTTCATACATTGTGTTGTCCCAAACCGCACTACTGCACGACTCACCAAATGCTGGCCCATTCCCCAATAACCTGGCATCCTCCATCCGCCATCCTCCTCCGCACCTGCTGACCGCCATGGAACGCCCGCATGCGTTCGCCTGGCCTTGCACCCACCCTTTGTTCTGTACGCGGCTGCAACGCAGCTGAAGAGAAATCGATGTCCCCGACATCTCCCGACGCCCTGTCGCAGTTCCAACTGACCTCATTCGCCAAGGGGGAGGGAGGGTGCGCTCGAGTCAGATCGAATATTTCCAGCTCCAAGTTGGACTGGGGCCAATTCGCTGTCTGTAGAAATTATCGTGTGAAACCAGACTTAAAATAACAGAAAAACATTCAATGGCAAGTCTCTTAAGACAAAATAATCAGTCATTTCAAACGGCATAGACTAAAAAATGTAAAAAAAAGAACAAGTGTAGATACCTCAAAAAAATCTTTAACAAGCGAACTTCTTAACCTTGGCCATGGAATTTGTACTACAATGTTTCCCTGTCTGTAATATTATTGAAGAGTACTGATTCGTTGGGTCAAACAAGAAATCTGTAAAACATTACGATTCATATTCAAACAATAAATAAAATATTATATCAAATAACTGTTCTTGTCTGGGCCCTTGTCTAACCATCTATTAGAGGGGAAAATGTACGAAATATTTAAATTGTGCAAAATGGGAATAAGTTTATTCACATCCGTGATCCGTTCCGTGATCCGTGCTCCTCTCAGTTCCGCACCCGCCAGGCCTCCCCCAGCTCGCTCTGGCCTCCCAGACCTCGACAGTCTCCGCCCAACCACTTCGCAGCGGAGCTCATTTTCACCTTTCAGCTTCAACTACTCGAATCCTCATTCCCCTACAGAAAACCGTTTATTACGAAACGCCGATGGAAAACTTTTAAGAAATTTATAGGCGCGTCCTCTACACTATTTATCACATCTTCGACTTTGGAAAGACGAAATTACATTTATAGAATTATCTTTACTTATGTGATCTTTAATTTTACTAAACCCAGTATTGGTGAATGAATAGTTATTGTGTGTAGAGCACTACATCAAATGTATTAATATTGGAGTCATTTTTAGCTAGTAGTATTTCTTAAGTAAATAATTAAATATTATAAGAGTTACTTCTTTAGTACCCTTAGGAACAAACAAAATTTAATCATTCACGTACTTGTACAATTTACAGAAATACGAGCGTATTTACATAAATACGAGCGTATTTACATAAATACGAGCGTATTTACATAAATACGAGCGTATTTACAGAAATATGATCAACATTGTCAAGAAGGGGATCAATACCAAAACAGCTACAATGGGCTCCAGGGAAGATCTCATTTCTACTCCTCTAGCTTTCTGCAATGATTAGGTTTAGCTTTCTGTTATGTGAATTAGATACGCTTCCGCAAAGAAAAACTGAAGATTTAAAAAAATCATATTTATTCAATATGATCAACTGAAGTTCAAATGGGATCCTGGATTGTACCCCATAAGTTCGATTCAGTGTCTAATTTTGGGTAGTGAATAACGACTGGTCATAATAACAGATTATGATGAAACCATAAGAAAGAGAGTGATTTTCACACTAAAATAAAATTTAAAAGAATCGTTGGTCACTATACAAACTATTGAAGATACTGCTGATGAACGTGCTTGTTTCATAAGGAGAGCTATTGATAAAACTAACAATAAGTCTTTATGGATTTCCCTCTTCATTAATTCATACATTATAGAAATAGCACAATTGAGACACACGTAGAATGAGTTTGTTGATGAGTAAATTTTATTGTTTGTCAACATTATCACTGTTTTACATCACCTTATCAATTACCAACGCAACGTTTGCTCAAAATTTTATAGTAACATGTAACACGCCGTATGCGCTTAGAAATTTTAGAAGTGTGTGACACAAGCGTACGATCATATTACAGGAAATATAAATCGTGCCATACATTGTGCATTGTTCTGGGGCAGCGCTTTTATCTTCGTGTGTTTAGAGGCGAATGGATCCATTTTACGCGATAATTATTCATAACAGCTTCGTTCCAGAGAATGTTTATGACAGCAAGAGGATAGGTAAATTTGTTTGAAATATGTTCTCATAAAAAGTATAATAAAATCATCCGCACGGATTGAAACCTGCCTGTTAACGATTAATGGACTGAAAATTGCTAGACACAGAAATATGTTTAAGCCGAGTAAAACGCGAGTTCGTTCTGCTGTTTTTGTAACGGAACTTATCGCCCATGACAACTTCCATGCATACACAGATATTATAATTAATATACGCCTATGGGTTTAATTTCAGAGGGGAATTGATGTTCGAATTTCGGCTTTGTGCTCTACTTGTTTCAACAAAAAACGAGATTATCGATTGGCTTTAGTCATATTTCGCAGTGCACGGCAGACGGGTGAATGTTGATGAAGCATATTCTACGGTGAGAAACAAGAACTTGCCAGCTCAGTGAAATGGACAGGGAGCCCTTTGAGTGCAATAAACACGCTGAAATCCACATCCATCAATATTCAATTTTGAGTAGAAATGCACACAGTTAAAAATGATACATTTCCTTCAATAGGTATATGCTATAATTTATTAAGACAACTTTTCTTCCATTTCAAAATTGTTTTTATTATCAGTAAGAGGCTCTCCGGCGCTGTTTAGGGAGATCCTCAACGGGTAGAGAGTTAAAATGTTGAGCTATTTTACTATAGTTTCCATTGACTTTTTCATGGAACGTGGCAACAAAATTTAGGGCTTCTGATATAATCGCTTCGATACATTGTGTTCTAGACATTCATCAGCACGTGCACTATTTTCTCAGAAATCACAGGTGTGTGCGCAAAGCTCGCTTGCGTGAGCACCTTCCTTTCCTCTGCCATGGGGGAGGAGACCTTGATCTTACCTCTTCAGTATACTCCTCCCCTGTAGATCGAATTTGTATGGCATACGTTTTTCGTAATAAATCAGTTTTTTTTTCACTGACAGATTTTGGATTTAGTTGAACGTGACCGTGCCCTGTAGCTTTCCTGCTTGAAGTTTGAAGCTTCTGTCTCGCCAGACCTCCAGCTCCAGAACGGGATTGGCCGGATTGGCCGCGCGCGCGCGGCGCAGGCGTACCACCCACACGGACAGCAGCAGCTGCCGGCCACTCCACTCACTCAAACTGAGAAACTGCAGAATTGTACCTCCACGAGTCGTTCAGTAGCACCACATTGTATGACAGCATGGTCGCTCATCAGTTTCTTTATTGCTTAGGGGGATGAGAGGTGCGAAAAATATTTCTCTGCAGCATTTCCTTAAATCATAAGTAATATGATACAAAACCCTTAGTATGATTATCTACTTGCATATTCTGTTTCTCAAACTTTACAACACAATTTCTGCACGCAGAGAAAGATGTTAGCGACTAGTCGCTTGCAGCAGGAAAAATGCACTTAACAAAATCACACAAAATGTTTTTCCAAAAAGAACGCACACCGCTCAAGAACAAATAAAATACTCTCAGCTATAACCGCAAGAAACTGAATATTTTAATAAACGTAGCTCTCTCGAAATTACCAATTACATACTATACTGTGGTATTCCCAGTATAACAGTTATTCACATATCAGATTATCAAAAAAGTTACTGTTCCATAACGCAACATAAGTAACCGATATTAAGTGGGTGTGGCCTGATCCTTGGAGCCTTACTGTCGTATGAAAGCTGTGTCGGCAATGACGCCCTGATCATGAGAATGCAATCGATACGTGCGTTATGAGAATGCGTGAATGAGAATAAGTACAATATTGACCTTTTCAGTCAAAACCGAAACGGTTTCATTGGTTTTGGATTTTTCCCGAGTTCCTGGGAATTTAACAAAACCACAGCCACCTCGCAAACGGTCAGAGGCTATATAAAATTTTCTTCCATTTTCTTTCAATTGAACATTTGAAAGATAGACTAGTGGAACCCGCAAAAGTGACTTCGTCCTGAAAAAACTTTCAGCCCTGCCTGGAATCCGATGCAAGGCACTCACTCTGTGAGACCGAACTCTGAAACGGCAGTCGAACTCTTATTCTAAATACTGTCATTGCTTTGAAATTTCACTATATTCTCAAAAAGAGCACGAAAATTACTCGTATTCGAAAAAGTCTTGAGTTTCTTTAAAGATTTGTTGCTATGTAAGATTAAAATAGTCTTGCCTAGTTTCAGTATTCAAGATTTAGGACAAGTACGAAAAATATTTGAGTAGATGTGAATTATCTTAACGGGGGAAATTTGCCATATTTTGAGGAAGGTGTTTATGAGATGATTTTAAGATTTAATTTTGGTGAATTATTGCATTGAGAGTATAATGAGAGAGAGAATAATGTCTAGTTTCAATATTGAAGACGTGAGATAGATTGAGAAACATTATGAACTTATCCAATTTTCGCAATTCGAAATATTTGAATGAAAATAGCAATATTATTTGTATTTTTTTCTATTTGACATACAACGGCCTAGTGATAAGGATAATAAAAGTTAGTAGAGATAAGAGTTGGAAAAAATATTTGAGATGTGATCTGAAGTAATAAACGACTCTTACATTTCGGAGACGAACTGAATTGTTATATTACAAGAGAAAGCACAAAGTTTTGTGAACAAAAATACATTCTAAATGTTGCAAATAAAAAGTATGTTCTGGATCATATAAATTGCGAATCTTGATATATTTTATGTTTTTTCTCTTCAACCGATATCCAAAATAGATAGCGCTCTTATGTAACAACTGTAATTAGAATAATTCGTTCTCAAATTTGCACTTGGCTTGTCATCGTAGTCATAACAGACAGGGCAGCAGCGACACAGCAGCCCGAGATCCATTGCAGCACTTGGCATGATTAGGGGACCCGAAGTGCAACACCGTCGCCACGCCCTCCGCGCCCAAAGCGCAAAGCGAGCGCGGGCTGGCAGCACGCGCGCGCCGTCGACTGTTCGAAGGGAAGATGGGGCTGCGCCGCCGGGCACCGCAAGGACGACGACACCAATCCAATGCTCGCACACGCGACCAGAGCTCGGGGGGAGGGGGGGGCGCAAGGTGTGCGCAGCAACGGCGAGGGTGGAGGGAGCGGTGGCGACGAGACGGGAGTGAGGTTGTAGTTGACAATGGAGACGGTTGCATGTAGGAAGTGGAATGGGTAAGGGTGGAACAAGGAAAGGGGGTAGGATGGTTGGAAGGGACAACAGTAAGTTGAAGAGGCAGCAGCGCCGGCAACTACAGCAGATATGACAAGGATGATAACAAGTAAGTCGACAGTAAATGAACATGGTGAGGATAACGGTGGAGGATGGGACGGGAGAAAGATGGAATGGGATCGCAATGGGGGAAAGTCGGACCGGGGTAATACAAGCAAAGTGCGAAGATCTGCCTCCAGCAATTGAAACAGGGAAAAAACAGTTCAAAGAGGTAGTGAGCTGTGAAGGGCACGAAGGGGGTGGGTGGAACCGCAGCGGGGCAGCGAGGGCGGGCGACGGAGGCGATGGCAGTTGACGCAGCGCGTAGCAGGGCCGGGGAGAGTGGGGAGGGTACCCAGGTATCTCCACTGGTGGAGCAACGGCTTCAACTGGGAAGAGCTCTCGACGAGTCTCGTGGTGAAGTAGCGCACGTGTGTGTAGAGGACGAGGTAGGAATATGAGGTAACCTTTTTGTTTCGGGACCTACGAAGTGTCAGAATAACCGTAACTAAAAAAGCGAATTATGGTTTCTTTCTACGTTTAATATAAAATGTGCTGTGTTAACGTAAACCCTTTCCTATAGGTGTATAAAGATTTAAAAGTGTAGTAACTAATGATATGTGTGTTAATAATATTATTATAACTAATATTTGTAAACTTTATTATTTATTAAGTTACGCTTGTTAAAATAGTTATTTTATAATATTTTTATTATTGTGATAACTACTATTAAATGCATTGCCTTATTAAATCTATAATTTTATTTAAAGTAGAGGCTTCATTGGAGTGTCGTGACGTGTTGTGAAGTACAGTGCAGTGTATTTAAAAAGCGTATTTATTTGTTAACATATCGGTGAAGGCCAGCAATAAAATGTAGCGTTTATGCCATTATTGTTATATTATTATTATTATTATTATTATTATTATTATTATTATTATTATTATTATTATTATTGTCTTAAAATAATTTAAAATTGCAGTATATTAATATTCCTAATTGTAATATGTAAATTATAGTGTTCTGCCTCCAGGTTGTATAAACCTACTAGCAAAAACTATAAATCTATCTATCTAAACATTGTAGAACTTGTAATATTTGAGTTTTCTAAATAATGTCACAACCAGTGAATTGGAAACTCGGGTAGTAGACACTACTGTTTTATAGTGAAAAAAGACATGTGTTACAAAATGTTAAATAAAGGGCTTTATGCACTTACATTGTATACAATAAGTAGAAATACACGTTTACAAATCACTTGGTTTTAAAATAATCACAAATGTAGGATGCACTAATTGGACCGGCACAATTACTATGAGCCCCGATTTTGCATAAGATGCACTAAATCCACAATTCACTCGTACAATCGTTAGAAAATACACAGGCCAGACCAAAAATTGACACTGACCAAGATCAACCAATCAAGCGTCTCATTTTACGACCACGACGCCATCTTACATTTTACGAACATATTGTACCGAACATTGCATTTTATTGTAAATCCATTAATACTCAAAAACTGCAATATTTCGATGTCTTACCTCCTTCGTTTGTCGTAAAATCATAAGATAACTCGAAGTAAATTGTATTTCTACAAAAACTTTCCACAGCACTACTAACTGCAAACGTTTACCTCAGGAAACTTCGAAAACTGAAGTGACCCTACGTAGAGGGAATGCAATGATGATGCTAGACTACGCAGTTCTCCAGACCCTAGACAAATGCCAACATTATACGGAGGCGCAAATCTTGGCGTCTCATTTTTCTACCCTCTCTCATATGCATACCTCTTCCTCTGTAGTATTCGCACATAGACGGCTATATGGGAAGAGAAGGGAAAAGGAACAGGAAGAAATGATCGCGCGCGGTCCGTGGCCCATTAGTTAAAGTTCGCCTCGGCATTCGCCTGTGTTGATCGGAGAAATCACTGAAAACTACCACCCGGAGCAGTCGGCCACACATAATTCACCTCCAGACAGCGACTGAATTCGACCTAGCAATTTCGAGCTAGGCACGAAATTCCACCACTGATGAAACTCCAAATCTCTCAATACTAGGACTCCTTGTAAGAAATGCTGCAGTAGCAACAGTTACTTCCTCGAGCTATCTCTGCAAGACTTACAATCATTTTCATTTTCATGTACGAAAAGCATTATATTTCAGAGATTAAATTTGTTCGGCTGTAATTTTTTAATTAATCTCAAGCTGAATTGTGGAAATAAAGGAAAGTGAAGCCAGTGAAGTGTTGTCGAAACAATATCAATATTTAAAGACAGATTGCATTGACAGCCAAATTACATGACAATTGTTTAGTCAGTAGTAATCAATACAGCTTAATATGTGTGAAATTCATTCAGTTGCATAGTTGTACTAAACCAAACTGCATCGGGCACGAACCCATGTAGAACTTCCATGGGAAACCAGGAGGCCCTAAGGGATTGTAACGAATAATAATAAGACACAAAGGATGGGTCAAACGCTCCCCGTGATCTGAACCCCTACGACGATACCATCTCACGCAGCCCGACTCCACCAGCCACATCCATAGTTTTTGCTTCCTTTCTCTTTTCTTTTCTCGTATTCTATAGGAACTGCTTCAGAATGCGTTAGACGTAGTCACAGCCAGCTAAATAATCTCAGTTCATAAGTGTTACAATAGATTTTGCTGTTACGTCTCATTGCAGTAAAACTATATAATTACTGATATTTTCCCCTATATGAAAGATATTTTCCCAAAAAACTTCCAATTCAATTTCATTGACTTTTACGAGGCTTGATAATTCACATAGCTCTATTATAGTAGTTGATGATCACATTAGTTTTTTTTGAATGCTGAAAGACCTTATCATAACAATTTTACAACTATCATGTCGCTCGTAGGCTGCAATAATGGCCCAACTCAAAAAATCAGGTGCAGCGATAAGCGAGTTTAAAGGTTCAAATTTGTATTGAAATACATCATCCTTGCATTCACACTTCTGCCATTTGTTGTTGGAATACTGTACTCTAAGTTATGCTGCTCTTGCTGCTAGATGGTAGACCAATGTATAATTACGCAATAATGCATAAGGAATTAACAATATGATTTCTGCTCAACGTAACTCAAAGGAAGACCAACGAGAGGTTGTAATTGAAAAATTGTTATTTACAATCGAAAATTACATCTTGCAGATTGAAGATTTCCTTCTCTGCTTTACCTCATGAAGGAATGTGTCCTGTCACGTTTTAATGGCACCGAGATATCTCATTTTATCAACGAGTTGTCTTTGCCTTATTCGTAGGAGCATGCAGTTCCAAGCTCATGTACAACAGAAGTGTCTGTTAGATCGACCATTCGTGTGATTAAGTGAGACCAGTTCCCACCATGGCAACTCTTGTCCACTGGAAAGGGTTAAAATTGGATTTTACATTTGAATAGTATAACAAGCTGATAAGATTTTCAGAATATTTTATTTATAAGTAGATAACAGCCATCCTTCGCACAGAATGTTTCGTGATCACATTATGTAAGTCAATGTGACATTCTAAACCAATTAATGTGGAAATAATGATCAATGTTTGCGAGTCAATAAAAGGCAAAAAGGGAACCCACTTTGTACTCCAGTGTGTGAGATGAAAACATAGTTGAAATACTGCCTTCTATTAGTTTTTGCAAAATACTTTTCAATACTATCTAAAACAACAACAGTAACTAATACCTCCCTGAAACAAAAAAATTCCGTACTTTCTTCAAGTGGGAAATTATTCTAATGACAAGCACACACACACACACATAAGCATACATTACACACACACACATAAGCATACATTACACACACATAAGCATACATTACACACACACATAAGCATACATTACACACACACATAAGCATACATTACACACACACATAAGCATACATATACACAGGCACTCACACATTCCACATTTGAGTTGCAACCTCAGTTCTTACGCGTATAGCTTTCGCGCCGGGCCACCCTGTGCTGTCGCGCCCAATGGCCTGCTCCCGCTTGTCGGCCCGCCCAGCACGTGACGTCAAATCGCTGGGCCTCAACACTGTGTTTTGTCTTGGGCAAGAACTACCGACAGCGGCCGCGAGCCGTAATTTTGCCCCACGCCCCCCCCCCCCGGCCGCCCACAGCCGCGCGCGCGGTTCGACCAGGGCCGTGAAACCTGCTCCCGGAGACTGCACAAAGCAGTGGTGGCCAACGTGAATTTATTCCGTTAATATCTTTGAAGTTTATTAACAATGAGATTCGGCAAAGAATCATAAGTAATACCATGTTTGGCACGAACTCCTCCATGGGAAATTTCAAGAATGAATGTAGTTCAGAAAGCTATTGCAGGACCGATAATAAAATTGTGGGAAAACGTTACATTATTATAAAATTATATCATTAACATTCATGTATTCGGTGAACTTACGCAACAATATTGTTCTTTTGCTTATACTAATAAAACTGATGACGTATACAAAGCCAATTATAATAAATGTTTTTTGTGTTACCACCCTACGACGAAAGGTATGAATTGAACGTTTTCATGGAATTAATCAGCGATAGCTGAGGTGCACCCTGACGAAGGCTTGACGCGGTGGCCACCCGCTCCCCGATCCGCCCCCCGATCCGCTCGCGCGCGCCGCCGCCCGCCACGCCCGAGCACAGGGAGCAGAGAGGGAGCCGCAGGACTGGGGTAGATGATGTGGTGGTCAACGAGAGGAGGGAGGGAGGTGAAAAGCGAGCGACAGAAACGAGGAGGTGGAAAGCGGAGCGATTTCAGAGGGATGACTCATGGAGCGCACGAAGTGAGGGAAGATAGCAAGTAGGAAGAGACGGCGAAAAGATAGCCAAGGAGGAACAGGAAATAAAAACGAGGGCAGGGAGATGACAACGAGAGCTGGATGATGGCAAGAAATTCCGCTCGGCGTTGGCAAAGGGGCTAGGAAGATGGCAAAGCGAAGAGACATGTCCAGAAGAGCGGACGTCAAAGAGAATGGGGAGATGGCAAGGACATGGAGTTGGCTAGGAAACGGGGAAGTTGGCTTTGAGGGTGCACAGACAGGCAATAGCAAGGGAATCGCTCCATTGGCTACCTACTAAGGCGTACCTTCCGAATGCACACCTGCCCTTGGGAGGGGGAAGAAATTAACCAAATCACGTTCGCAGCTGTTTCCATCCACGAGGAATGCAATTAGATGTTCTCATACCAGTCGAAAGGAATGGTATGAGATGAAAGTTCTCATACCAGACCAATACAAACGGGCTTTGTCTTTTTGGGGAGGTACAAAAAAGGCTTAGGAAACATACGGCGCGGGTAATGCACTCAGTGGCAAGGGCACAAGAAACAGAGCGTTGGATAAGGCAGGGGAAAACAGGCATGCGCGCTTACACAAGCGCAGAAAAAGTGCAGGGATACATGCGGGGGGACAAGTGAAGTGCTACGTTCAAGGAGAAAGCAGAGACTAGGTCTGGGAGAAGGGTAGAGTCGAGAGAAGGAGAATGTTGTAGCGGAACACAACGGGGAAGGGTGGAAGTCCAGGCAGGAAGGGAGGAATGGAAGCGACAGGAGCAGAGGCCCAAGCGGGGGGCGGTATCAGCCCCCCCTCCGCCCACGTTCGCCGAACGCCCACTGGAGAGCAAGCGCAGCGGCGTCAGCGCGGTAATTGGCGGCTGCCATGTAGGGAGAGTTACGCAACGGGTTTGGCGATTGGGAGCTGCACATTAACTTTTCACTTTAGATCTCAGCTATGCCTCAGCACCTTGTGAACAACAATATCCTCAGAAACAAGTACTGGGTTGAGAAATCAGCAATCTAATCTCAACCGACAAATCTACGTATTATATTTGTTGTATAAAGCTCATCACTTTAACGATGTTGATAGATTATCAACCTGCAAATTAAAGAAAATAAATCAATAATAATCTCCATTACATTTCTCCAAGAATGTATAAATTCTACGTGCTGCATTGTTCCACAGGCGAATAAAGAGCCGATAGTAAGAACGCTCTGATGAAAATCAGAGTTGGCTAAACAGTAAATAGAAACTGCAGGTATTGAAATTGAAAGTATTTCTTAAATCGTTTTTTCTATATTATGGTTTTTATAAAGATAGTTAAGAGAATTTGAGAGTTAAGAGAATTAATTCTGAAAGAGTTGGCCGCCACATCCTTGAAAAGTTCCAGATTGTATCATTAGGAAGTAATGAAATCATACATCCCACAACAATCGGTTTCACGAATGAAACGCCAAACGGCACTCTTGTGCTCTGACATTCCGGAGAAAATGTGAAGGCCCTTACAAAAACAAAACATTGAACCTTAAGATTCGTTGTGAATCCTCTATGCAATAGAATTCGCAAGCTGACGTGAAAATCTGCCAGTCTAAATCTGGTAATTCAAGAGAAGAGAAATAATGAAGTGCCGCTGTAAATAATTTGTAGACAACTCATATATTTCACCTCTATTCAATTAATGTTTTCTTCAATGGAAGAGAAAACCTTATTTTTAAATTGCAAATGGGTAACAGTAATATAACAGGTGCTTTATAGTACACTTTTTTAGTTATTTCTGTTCAGTTTTTGTGATGTACCTCGTTAAAGCATCTATCAACGACTCTTATGAGTGACTTACAGTAATTGAATATTCAATTGAAAACTAGTTCCTTCCATTTTATATCATAAGTGTCAAAGTGTGTGTTTCGGAATAAATAATTCATATGCCAACAACCACGATATTCTACGAGTGAAAGGTCATGCTAACAATAAGATGCCAAAAATTATCATTATAGAGAAAAACCAATACTTGCAGTTCTATACATTAATCTCAGTTTTCAAGTTACGTAAATTAAAAACGATATAATAATCTTCAGCTTTCAGCTATGTAAATACAAAACGTATTATGTGGTAAGTATTTTTTCAAGCAGCATGTTCATGACTTCGTGCTCAAACATGGCGTGAAACAAATCAGTCTCAAAAACAAACAAAACCTCACCGCATCACCGCACAAACGGCTTACAATTATCTCAACAACATCCATTATATACAGGACGTGTTAAAAACACTCAGGTGCGTATGATGAACATTGCTTCATTAGTAGACGTCACAAGCTTAAAGAGCCGGTATTAATTAGCCAATACGCGATACAAAATACTGGTTACAAAGGAGGAAAAACAGCCCCGGCTGTCGTGGGTCAGCGCACTGGCACCGTGGCCGCCCATTAAGTACCAGTCCTCTTCAAACAATCCATTAGAAGCATCTCCCTCCCCGCAAATGGGCCGCCAGCTGAAAAGGACGAACGCCGCAAGGGCCGGCGTGTGCGCAAAAAGTAAATGTGGCAGCCGAATTGCGCAAGATGGAGGAGCGCCGAGTTCATTTGGAGCAGGGATGTTGACAGATGTTCCAATGACACATTTGGCACTCGGCGTTTCATTATTTATTGTGCATATAAGTTTCAATTATTTTGCTTTCCATTCTGCTAATGTGCGCTCTTTGTCACTAGTTGATCGTGATAAAGTGACTCTTTAGCTGTAGGAGATTTCGAATGCAACTTTAACTCCCAAGAGAGTTAATGTAATTAATTACCTTGGTAATTACAGAAAAAGAATGGGTTTGATAAACAAACAAACGTCGTAAGTACAAAAAGCATTGTAGGTTTGTCAGCCAGATTCTACTTTTAAGTTAGTATTGTACGTTGAAGCTTGTATACAAAATTCTCCCCTAGTATCTCCCAATCCGGATACATGCAGATCTATCAGAAAGCTCTATTTCTGATTGTAAGGCCAAGCGTCAGGATTTTTACCGAATTATATTAATGTTAAAAAATATGAAGAAAAAAATTAAAATATTGTTAGAAAACAACTCGGAATTTAACAGAGTAAATTAATTCTTATCCATAAATATTCTCATCAATTGCAAATTCACCATTACCATAACTATTTTTAAATATCAATAACGTACGATGTACTTCAATTTTAAATGAGGATATTGTTTTATTAGTATATTAGTTTTGTTTTATGAAGTATATTTTCTCTTTCGACGAATCTAACGATTTTGAGTTCAGTTGAATAAATCATCGTAATCATCAATCTGCATCTAACAAATCGGAATTATAAAATAATAATTTTTCTTTTGTTTTACTGAGGTCGTAGGTTGTATAGTTTTCAAATGAAATAATACACTATTTGTTTTGCAAACTACATGACATAAGTTTACCTCATTATTATCGATAACAAAAACTATTATTGGAAGCACAATTTCCACACATCGCACATTTACTCTCAAACTAAATTACGAAGAAAACATTTCTATTCATCGTTTTTATAATTTTTTTATGCAAGTTATTTGTACAAAGAAATCTTTTGCAATGAATGCAATAAAATTGAAATTTGCATTTGTTGCGAAATGATACAAAACCTCCGAAAGCAAATGTAATTGGACTCCATGTCATTGAAAATATATTCACATACTTTCCGGTAAGCCGTGCTCTCAAACCTTTTCTGTACAAACAAACGAATGAATTATATGTAAAATATCTTGACTTACCCATATATGGAAGAAATCTGCCGAAATGAAAGAAGACTGGCAAATCCAAGAATAAACGATTCAAAACTCACCTGCAAAAGATATATGAAATTAGTATCGTTGCAAAAATGTGGTCTAGTTAAAATAACACAATGTAGCAACATATCATAAATATTTACTCAATCCCCTGTTCACTGGCCACAAATATTACAGTTTTACTATCACGCAAATACCGAGGATAAAATGAATTCATTTATCTGTGATAGTGAATTTAATTACATTTGAATTGTCATTGAGGCATAAGGCAATAAGTATCAAGATATGCACAAAAATGTGTTTGATCATTGCGAAAGTAATACCCTGCAGGGGAACTACGTAATATTTCTGGATTTCTAAGTGCACGTGGTAATTTTTCGGCAAGTAGAACGCAAAATACTGGTTTCAAAAGTCCGTCCAAATGTCTCATGAAAAATTTAGCAGATCTTGCCCACATATGCGCTCGCGTGCCCATTCTCCACACACGATCTTGACCCTCAGCACGAGTCAGGGCCGTCGCCATCTGGTGGTCTCGCCATTACGTTCAGTCTCTCCCAGCCTGTAACCATCAGCTATATTGCTTTCTGTCAGATGGGTTCCAACTGCGTTCTGTAGGACCCTAGGATTTCCCAGTACTCAGCGGAATGCTAAGTGTCGGCAATAACTTTGTAATGTTTCCAGAAAAATAAAATACCACAACTCAGTAACACAAAGGGTTTTTAACAGAATGCTCAATATGATGCAGCCAACAAGTGTATCATACACATCCTAATCATCTTTTCCTCTGTAAAGTATCAGTTAATTGACAAAATGCCCAAACAATCCTAAAAAAAATCTTCCAATAACATCGCCATCCGTTTTTAACACCACGTCTGTTTTGACTCTTACAGATAACGGGAGACCATTCGGATGTTTAGAGATTGTCGAGACTGGGGCACGCTGGATGGAGATAGGCCTACCCAAAGGGACAAATCCCCAGAAGTCGATAAGTAGTTTGGCGCCGGATCTCTCGTTATGTGGAGGAACACCGCTACCTCCCGGGATGTATCATGCATTACACTTGTGAGACCTCTGATCATTGCAGTTAATGTGCCCAGAATGAATGAATCATCAATCTATCTTGAATGAAAAAGTTCGACCGAATATTAACATGTTAACTTGAAACTGTTCTGGCACTTAGGAACTTCGCCAACTCGTCCGAACTATTCGCATGCAATGGGACCGGGCCTACTGTCCAGGGATCGTCTACAATATCCATTCGTTGGTGCGTTGGTTGTTAACGATTCCGCATGAACTACCGAAGTCATTAGTCCCATAATTGTTGTGCATTTTTCCCTCGGGAGGGGGCGGTTTACTTCCCCCGCTGGATGGCGAGGACCGGGACCGACCGAGCGGGGTTTCAAGCAGGTATCTCCCACCAGCGGGGCACCGCCCCATCCGGGGCAAGCTCTAAGCTCCCGACCGGTCTCTCGGCATGTGGCAGTGTAGTGCATGTTAGTGTAAGTACGTGTATGTGTAACGGGTGAGGATAGGACGAGGAATTCTTTGAGCTTCGTCCAGCTAGACCGGGTGCACGAGCGCAGTGCACCGCCGTGACTCGGGACCGCAGCCAGAGGCGAGGCGACGCGCAATCTGCAGCGCGAGGCTCCCGGCCCCCGCCCCCGCCGGCAACTCGTGACGCGGCCCAACCATTGGCAGGACGTCGCCCCTCTTCTCCCCGCGCGCCGACGCGACTCGACTCGACTCGGGTGGCTCAGGGCAGCAACTGTCGCCCCTGCAGAGGCTCCGGCCGGGGGTTCGCCAGATGCCAGACCTTTATGGTAAACAATCCAGCAACAATGCAGTAGAACGAACATTATAAATGGATCTTCTGACTTTCGTAGTCATGAAAATTTTGAATTTCTGTCACATACTACGTTTTCGCGGCGTGTTGTTAGGTTCTGTTTAATCGCGTTCATTTATTATTTAGTATTTCGGCAATTGCTACGGCTATTAGCCCCGTAAATGTTGTGCGATTAATATCTCCGCAGATGCATATATTCCTCCTCCACAAGAAAGTACGATTCGGGCCCGACCTACACGTCTGCTTAAGGGCAGCCATATCTGCTAGTGAACACCGCCCCAGGTGGGACAAGCTAAGTTGGCGACTGGTCTTCCATTTGTGGTCGGGTAGTGAATGTATGTGTGTGTGTGTGTGTGTGTCTAGGGGGGAGGGCGGGGTCAATGATGAAAAAGAAAACTTCGCGCGTGATCATTTTTTATGGTACTGTTGCAGTATTCGCCTGTTATTGATCAGGAAAAACACGGAAAACCATCGATTAGAACAGCCAGATGCCAGCAACTCTTATCTAGCTCATGTCAAAAAATCCGCCACCATCAGGACTCGAACCTAGGGCCTGCCGGTCAGAGACCCTGCAGTGGCCAGAGATGTTGCCCGAGTCATCGCACTCACTTTTGGCGTCGATGTACCACCTTATTTTCCGACACTTCTCCGCTTCAAAACATGTTATTTTTCATTTAAAAGGTAATTATTACTCATATAAATTAAATAACGAGATACTATGTGGCTGGGCAGAAGGTCATTAAGCCATTCCAATACCTAAATCTTACAGCGTTCGAACATTTCGCATTCTGGTTTTCACCCCAAATGGTCTCTCCATTGCATCAAAGCCGCGGAAAAGACACCATAAATTACGATTGAGGGAAAACACTTGAAGGCGGGAAAGCCTACCGTCAGAAGCAAAGTGCATGCTAATCGACCAAAGGTTTTCTAAACTATATATTTTTTGGAGCGGACATCACGCATTCTCCTTTCAGTGATTGGCCTCCTCAGCACCTGAAATGAAACAGCGCCACAGAAGATCGTCCGCCTCAGAACATGTAAGAAGGCTGTAGGTCAGGTGGCGTATATCCACAAACAGATCTCTTTATATAAAAAATGGTGGGTTTACAATAAATCATAAACCATTCCACCCAAAAAAAGAACAAGAAGTCCCATGAGAAGTGCAAATGAACGCATTTAAAATTAGTGCAAAATGCTTCATATTATGTGGCAGGCGCAACGATGATTACCTTCAGCCAAGCATTTATATAGTGTATAATATATTATACCTAAGATCATGAAAACACAAACTATATTAAGAATTTTTTGTCATCACTGTCATCCCACCCCTCTTGCGTGGAGTTACTTTCCAAGTTGTCTCGAGTAAGTAAGAAATAAAAACGTTGCGTGGAAGGAAAGGAGACTCCGCCGAGAGAGTCCGCATCCACTTTTTTAACGCGCAGAGAGAGGATGTGGCGAAGAGCCATCTGTTGCGCGTTTCTCAAGATGCTCCCGACTACATTCATGGACGCTGTTGAACGACCGACGGCAGGGGTTCAACTCTCAACACCCACAAGCAACTCATTTCAGATCTCACAGAACGCCCTCAGTGTTCCCTTTCTGAACTGCGATTTCAATTTCAGGGTTATTGCGAATCTAGGCTCCCAGTTTGTTTTAATGCGATTAGTTGGGGTTTAACTTGTGTCCTTAACTTTCAACCAGGCAACCTTTTCACTACATAGACGGGCACACTGTGTCTGGTAGACCCAGTAAGAACTTGTTTTAGCCTGAAAAGTTATAATGTGAATTGCTTTTATTGCCAGAGGTGATTCCTTTTCAACAGGGCTGTCCAACTGGCGGCCTGGTGCCGTCTTCTGTGGCCTGCAAAAGGTTATTTGACAAACGTGCAGATCCCTTGCATCCAGGTAGGGCGAGAATACTTTTCTATCAGGGTCAACACCATTAAATGTAAAAATAGGTTAAGTTTACATTTACGTAATTATAATTCTTTAAATAGTGTACTCGTATTATTTAAGGAATTATAATATCTTACTATAATCTAATTATAATAGTGTACGAATTATGTACTAGAAAATAATTATTTTCTAGTACTTTCAGAAATACAAAACTCCCAATGTGTTTCACTGCGTTATGCATGGTAGAGTCTGATATGGATCCACCCCCTCCCTTTTTCAGAGCAGAAGGGCAAACTATCGAGACCAAAAATACGGCATCACGTGTGTATCGACCGACAAATGCAAATATGGCACGCAACCATATTAAAGGTTTTAGTTGTGACCTTAAAACTTTAAAGTTAGGCACTTCTGACCTACAACATTCTCTTTTTTTTCTTTTTCAATTTCTCTAGTTCCAGTGGATTTAAACGTATCTCTCTGAAACCTGAGCCTCTACGTGCGTCGAGTTTAATTTGTTTTCCTAGCTGAAGTCCTCGCGTTGCAGGGTATTAGGCAATCGTCTATTAGGTAAAACAAGAATGACATATGAACAGCAAGCACATCGTCGCTTGCGCCTGCCTTGCCTTGGGCTCTGCTGCCCAAACCGAGCGTGCCCTTTGCCCTGTCGTCGCCCTTCCTTGCCTTTACGCATTTTCTACGATTACCATTGCTACCAACATTGCTATGGACAGCTCAAACATATTCCCAGACACAATTACTCCAAGCGTAAATGCACTATTGGAATGAATAACAAAACTATCAAGAGGGAATATTATGTGTTTTTGAAGAAACTTTTAAAGCACTTTCATAGATTTGTTCTTCCTTTTACAAAATTCAAAATACTTAATTATGCACTAATAGGTAGGAATTGTGGTTATTTTTACGAAATCTCGTGCAGACAATAGCTTTTCTCTTCCTTTGAAGATCACGTGAACACAATTTTATTAAGATCGACATAACACTAGATTTGTGTGCAGAACGAACAAACGTTCTTCTTTATATACTAGGAAACAATTTGTAAAAAGTAGCTTAACATAGACCGACAAAACCCTCTCCATTCCAATGAAATCGCTTTCGCCGTTCCATATATTACCTGGAGAGAGGCATATTAGTTACCGTTTGGACTGTAATATTCTGAAAGACTAAATACGCCTGTAACAAGTACTGTATCTCAATTTACAAGTCAATGACCCCCATCTCGTTCAGTTTTTTCATCCAGGTTCCTCTCACCCTTCGAGCGAATGGTGAGTGGTCCCCTTGTTTTACTTTTCGACATAAATGTAACTTCACTATCTGTGTGTGTTTTCTACGGTTCATTAGGGAATTTACTTATTTAAGTTTTAGTTCTTCACGTTCTCTCGGCAGTAAATAGATAGTTCACAGTTTAAAGTTTCAATACTTTTTATTGCAGCAAATATTTTCTCATCATTTTTTGCCCAAATCCATCGTTTTCACCTGCATTCATAATTCAGTTTTTTGTAAGTTAGACGATTCATAAATTAAGAAACCGTGCACAGAATATGATTTCCCCCACAGTACATCTCATACCTTTTTTTTACTCTTTTGACGTAACACACGTAAACACCAAACAAAAACTTATTTTTATATCATCTACATAACCTTATAAGATTGAGTAATGGGTTCTCATAAAATTATGAATACAGGTAAATTTCATTAAAATCGTAACTGCTAACAAGATAATCGAGTTTTTTGGTTATTCACTCTATAAAAAATTGTGACTAACATAAGATATTTAAGTTACATGTTTATTTACGCTAAACTTTAGTTCCAAAAATAAAGGATGACATGTTACGAAAACTTTCTCTACAATTAGGGTTTCACAATTTATCACATTATTCACAGGGGTCAAAGATATATACTTTAAAGTTTCACTTTTGAATGAATATCTACGAACCATTTGGGACATTTCTGCCAGTCAGATAATTTCTAGTTATACGGGTTCTTTAGTTCGCACATTTCATAACGAGGTAGGATTTGGTGATAATGAGCAAGGTTATGTTACTTGATAACAGTTTAGAAAAAACAAGATAATTTTTATTGCTAAAATTTCTCTACCATTAAACAGCAAACATGTCCACTTTGCCTTTTTCTCGCATTTAACATTTGCCCAAAGGGTGTGAAAAATCAGCTGCATTGTCCACATGAATGCACATGTAAATATTAATATTAAGAAGTAGTTTATTTACTAAATAATCGAAATAGACGTTTTCACGGCCTAGATTTTGATGTCGCGGATAGTAAATTGAATATGAAGTGTTGAGTTTGATTATATATATATATATATATATATATATATATTTTTTTTTTTTTTTTTTTGCGAAAAGATCAGTAATGAAATAAATTCTACAAGCATTTCTCCAGGCACTCCTAGTTCGATAATTGTACAGAGAATTACTTACTGATGGTAAATCCTGGTATCAAACCAATGCAAGGCAAGGTAAGGTAAACACTCATTTCGGGTCATGAATCTTGTGCAGTATAAGTCGCAAGAGACTAGTTTCGGAAAAGCATAGTTCAATCTAATACCACATACATAAATAACACTACATCCCTTCATACATTTGAAAATATTAACTGACACTGCCACTACATTATTTGCCTTCTTTCAGAGGATATTTTACGCTATTTCCTCGAATATGTTTCACAAGGAACTTACCACGGCTACTTGGCATCTCTGTTCAGAGGAAATGGTTGAATACATTCCAGCCAAATAAACAGAGTTCCGAAAAGTGCCTTATAAACAACCGAGACACCGAGAAAGTAAAATAGTTTTATTTTAAGTAACTTCTTCCGAAGATCAACAAACAACCCGAAAAATACCTTCACCCTAGCAAGTAAATTTTATGTTCTTTGGAAAACACACAATCATTCTACGGCAAGCAACGCCTGGCTTTCCTCTTCTGTTGAAACATTCGCCCCCCCCACCTCTCACAGTGAGAGCAGTTTTCATAGATGTTTTCGCCTGTTTGAACTTCACAGTATTCAGTATTTTCTGTCATGCAATGTCTAAATTTCCCACAGACTTCCTAAATTAATTTAATTTTGAAGATCCAGTGAAGATATGTTAGTTAAATCTTTATTAAAAAACGAAAGCAAAGGCAACTAATTGGGCTTAAATAGTATACGAGAGCATAAATGAAACGAAATGTGATAAATGCAGAGGATGAATCACTTGAAATAGAAAAAGAGTAAGCGGATAATGAGAAAAGCTGGCAGTCCCTGCTTGTTGCATTTTCCCCGAAGTGCATCTGTGAAAGTTGTTTCTAAATATCGCACATAAACACCACAAACGTCATAATTATATATCAGTTAGTGCATCCTGAACACGTAGCATAGGGTAGTATTAGGTAAAAGGAGGAAAAACTAACAAAGACTTCAGGCATGAAAGCTAAATGATATGCTCTGAAAAAAAATCGTACGCTTGAATTACTCCGTGCTTAAATACTCATATTGATGGTAGTTAAAGTTCATTAAGGCACGTTCTTCCCGTTCGATTGTGACGGTAACTAATCGGAAACATGTATCAATAGAAAAGCAGAAACAGAACCTACACCTAGACTGAAATACTTCACTCCGCGCCTCTGCGGACGGCCGCCACCTTCCCCGGCAGCTGTCGCGGGCCTCGCCTTATGCGGCCGCGGCTAATGGCGGCGACGTCTGGCGCGATGAACCGGCGCACGCGGCGGCGGCGGTGGGCGGGCGGGGGGAGGGGAGCGGAGGCGGAGGCGGTGGGTGCACTTGCCGCCGAGTGGAGGCGCTTCCAGACGCGAATGTAGGAGAGGAGTTGGTGGTGGGGTAGTAATGTTTGTGGAGGTGGTTATAGACCTGGTGGTTGTAGAGATAGTGATAGCCGTGGTGGTTCTGGAGGTAATTATTGTCGAAGTGGTTGTGGAAGTGGTGATGGTCGCTGTGCAATACAGTCCCAACTCCCGAAATCGTGGTCATTACAAGATCCAATAATGAAAATGTGTAATGGATTATGGCATATCTGGACGTACATGTTTTCTGGGTCGCTGATTTTAAATCCGGGGTCAATATTTGATTACACAAAATGGGGGGTCCAATTCATTGGTAGCTTGAATAGAGTCAAAGTGTCGAATACCTTCACTAAAAGTTGGATGCTGTAACAAGGTTAAGCGGTTACAGCAATGGTTGTGGAAGTACTGATAGTCGTGGTGGTTGTGAAGATAAAATTAGGAAAATTAATATTGAATAAATGAGAGAGGGATTTAAAATTAAAATTTCGTTGCAATGATGAACATCGTTCACAGGGAAACATTATCAGTCGAATTTCAACGAGAAGTAATACCTAATTAAAGATAAATAGTTTCAAACTGTCAGACGTGTTGCAATTAGAAGTGAAGTGACATTAAGTGGTGGGATTTCACGTGATCGTATGCATTGCATTAATAAAGAAACGAATCAGCGCTTTCTATTTTTAAATTTCAAACAAATCTTCCATTATTCTACTCGTGTGAAGCTTTGACGTATGTCAAAAACACACTGCACTAGTGAAGAGCCTGAAGTAGCTATACACATATCGGGTGTTAACTATCCAAATTAATGCCGTTTTTATGTTTTGTGGAAATTGCATATAACGTCAGTACTTCATTGCACGCAATTGACAGCATCGCTTTACAAGTGAAATGTATTCGAATGTCATAAAATAGTATTTTAACTGCTAGTTATCCATCAATAGGCAATATTACGAGAAAATTTTAATCAAGAAGATTTTATTAATCCACATCTCAGAGGGAGTAATTAAAGTTCATTAATCTGATTTTAACGGTCACCATAATTCATAGTTATTTTATTTTGCAAGTCTGGTTGGGTATTTAGATTAACTTAAATAATGTATTCACAAAAGGTATTGAATTTTTGCCAAATAATAACTGAAACCATAAATTTCAGTTATTTTTAATCGCATCTTAATCGTACCAACTTCCTACCTCGAGGTACGATCCTCATAGAACCTCTGCCTTGGCCTGACAACGACGTTTTGCTGCAAGGATGCACGCAATGAGAATGCTTCAGGGGAAGCGCCAGCCAGCGAACTGCTGGCTGCGACAGAGGCCATCACTCTGTTATCGCGGCTGCGTTGGCTCAACAGCAGTTGCCACTGGAGAAGATTCTAGCGGTCGAGACGCGAACCTCGAACAATTTATCTTATTAAAGATTTCTATTTTTATGAAATTTAAGCAGTTACAAAATAAAAAGGTCTCATTATTGTAATACGGAATTAATTTAACTCCTCTGATTTTGCAGAAATACAAACAGTAGTAGAGTAAAGCGTGCTCGAGGGACGAGTATATTTCTTCGTATTAAGCAAGATTCCGCTTCATACAATATAACACTGAAGAACTTACTCGTATGTTCGGCAGGACCGCGTTTTATGTTCACATTAGACTGATTTCCGCATTATTCACGTTCCCCATGAGCAAATTTTACTATATTATCTTTGCAGCCAAGTCGGTATCTCGTCAGCGCATTCAGTTCGCAGAGGCCAAAGGAACAGCACAGAGAAGAGAACCCGAGTGCCTCCGTGCGGGCGCTCTGCAGCGCCGGAGAGGCGCCGCGTGCGTGGGAGCGACCGAGGCGGCCGCTCGGAGACAGAGGCGCCTCTCGAGAAGGGTCAAGAGGGCAGCCGCACAGCGAACGTCGTGCCACGCGCGTCTCACCACGCATTTCGTAGCGATCAATACTACTGAAGAAGCACGGCGGCCCAGCGGACACAAAGTAATTCCGGAGAATAGCTTCAGTGGAGAAAGAAGCCACGCAATGCTAGCACCTTCCCTGCAGCGCCGACTCGCCATTTCTCGGTCGACGCCCTGAAGTTAACGCCAGAGCCGTTGTCACCACAGTATTCGCCGTTGCCCCGCAGCATAGCATTTGAGGCAACCGCAAATCGTAGAACCATAAGGCGGACGCCGAGGGAGTGAAGCCATCCCACTAATAGCCCAAAAGTAACGACGGGAAAGAGTGATTGCAACTTCAGTCGTTCCTAGAACGTCACACATCCTCAATTTTTGGCACACTTTTCGTTAAGCTCGACCCCACAAATCTATGCACCACACATATCAGGCCGCTGCACCCACGTTTGCGGGTTCAATCTGGAACTCGCGAATTTTCAAGGGCGAAAACAAATCTTCTTATACCTTCTTTCAGAGGGAAAGTAAAGTTGACTATCCATATAGATTTTACTGCCTGTGAAATAGCATCAAGTCTAAAAGAAGCGCATGAGCTAAATTCAAAATGCCTGTTTCGACGCGCGAATGATTCCTTCTCTAGACGATAAAAGGAGGATAACAAAATGGACGTGGTCACACGAAAAAGCGGGTGTGGAGACCTGAATCACGGCACGTAAAATAATGCAAGAAATGAATTAAATTGAGTTGAATACTATTGAAGGCGCGATGACGTCCAACCGACGCATGCAAACTTCACATAGCGGAATAGTTTCAGAGTAAATTCTAGCACGCGCACTATGGTTGCCATGTCTCACAAAGCGTCGTCTGCAGCTTCCGACTACAGCTCGATCGACAGGCAGCGCAACAGAGGCTACGCAGTTCCAAGAATCAACAAAGGCGAAGGGCCAAGACACAAGCCTTCCTCCGCAGTAGAAAGCACGAAAAGGAAGAACTCGAGGAAAGACAATCGTAGAGCGTACGTCCATTCACACGTTTTTGTCACAATTTTCAGAACATTCGACAACCTATCACACTACACGAAGGCTCAAGGTGTTCATGCACAGGAAATTATTTTAGTGCAAAAGGTAGCAACCTTCTCTATGGCATCGATGTCTTGCACTTTACATGACGCCAGAGCATCCATTCCGTTACCAGCTCATCTCGGGCGGCCTGCGGTACATTGGAAGCAGTGCGAGTGGTGGAAACATCTGCGTCAGACGCTCGGAGGCCGAAGCCATCCTTCGGATAGAAGGAAGCTAGGGGAGCCTGAGAGAAACACAGTCGGAGAGTGAACGTTATATCATCGGTTCTTGTCACAACTTTCGGAGCGCTCGATTGTTTGATTAGTAAATCCGGGAGCGTCGAAAGCTAAGATCCATGTTTTCATCACCGGAGGTGGCGGTGATCATCCGGCTCTCGATGGCGACATCATCCCCCGATCTCCGAACCTTGCGGGTATGTTCCCCAACCAGGTGCCTTAGCTGGGCACCGCCCTGTCGGGACAAGTTGTAAGCTCCCGACTAGTGTCAGTGTAGTGAAAGTGAGTGCATGTTTATGTAAGGGGACGAGGAAGAGAACGGAAAGATCGCGTACGGTCTGAGGTGTTGATGAAGGTACTGCTTTGACATTCGCGTGATATTGATCGACGAAACCTCGGAAAAACATGGATCAGAGCAGCCGGTCGCTAGTATTCTCCAGACAGCGATTGAAATCGACCTAGCTATCTAGCTAGGTCACTAGTCCCGGCCACTGTGCGGGATACGAACCCCAAGAACTCGGAGATACTGCAGAGACATCAGTTGATGCACTGGGCCACTTTTTCCAGACTATAGCGCTCCACAACACCAGCCAATCCCAGTCAGTGCACAGTGACGTTCAACCGTCGCATCACTGCACACCCAGACTTCACTTGCGGGGAGCTGTTCTCCCCTGCCCTGCCCTCCACCGCATCTCGGTCCACGCGGCGCAACAGACGCGGGGGGGGGGGGCGTCGGGTGCTCAGCGCTCCTGAAATAGCGCGCGCTCTGCAGAGCGTTACACGGGTTACCGGCGCAGCGCCCCGCCCCCCTTCCCTGCTCCTCGCGCGCCCAGGCTGCCCCGCTGCCCTTTCCCTCCGCCTCCGCGTGACCCTACGCCCTTCGCTCCTCCGCGGCCCTTGCCATTTGCACGGACAGAAACAAATTTTGGAAGGGAATATTGAAATTGTTTGGGTCGAATGCGTCATATTACAAATTTTGTAAATAGTTACACTCTGCATAAACCACAAGATGATTTTAGTCATGTAAATGATTATCCGAAAATATTTTTGCTTCAAGTTTTGGGACAAGTTAAAGTTAATAGTTACTGAAAAAATTTAGGGGGTAAATTTCCCTCATTTTTCTCCCCGTGGATCCCCGCCATCAATTTGGCAGATTATAGTTGGCAAATCTGGAACTAAAGTAGTCTACGAAACATTTTCGCTGAAATCCAGGTTAAGGTAACTTCGATCTAAACAGGCGAGCATCTGTACATTCTAAAGTAGTCTACGTGTCGTTTGTCATTGTAGGTATCGCATAATAAAAGTAACATTTTAGTATTGGCAGCGGTTCCTCCTCAAATGGAGAAGTTGAGCCTCTAAGAGAGGGGACCTTCCCCTCCACTACTTTTCGCGCATGCCCAGGCCAGATTTCTTTTTCTAAGTGGTCGTGCTACATGTCATATTTCTCATGAAACAGAGATAGTGTATTTAAGCGTTCCATAGATGTTTACGAATTTTTGGACATAATGCGGATATTTCATGTTATGAATGTTGATAGATTGTAAAAAGTAAACATCATATGCATGCCTTGATCTTACTTATTTGCGGACTTATTGTCGGATACTTACTTATTTGTCTCCACTCTTTCTAACTACAACTATGTAGATTTATGGTTTTTATCCGTTTTAGACCGCTGATTTCGAGCACTACCGCATCAATTGAAGGGCTTGAGGCATTAACAAGATAAGCCACAGTAAGTCTCTCGATATCCTTAAATGATAGAATCTGGTGAAATGTTGGCTTACCTTTTACTGTGGCACCGTTATACACAACACGACCATCTATTTACAATAGTTTTTTTTTATCTTTAATTATTAGATCAACCTCCATAGGGTAGAGCATAACAACTTTGACAAGAAGACGAGCGTCGTAATACGTGTTTGAAGAAGCTAAATTGTATTGAAAAAAGACAATACAATTTTATTACCACGTGACATTTAATTTCATTTGTGATTTAACATTAAATATAATCAGATTACCATATTCCTACCAAGCTTTACAGATTTGCTTCCCGGAGCAAGCCCAGCGTGTGGGCAGTGCTTCAAGGTGTAATATGCGTCATTTAGAGTGTTCCCCAAGGGGCAAGTGAGGCTTGAGCCGGTAGTACAATGTCGCGCAAAACAAAGTGGGTGGCAGCGGTGCGGAGCGCGCTCGTCCCCCTCGTGTCGCATGGGGGCGTAGCTTCGGGTGGCTGCTTCACCGCCATCGCTCCAGCGGAGCACCTCCATTCGCTCTTGCTCGTCCGCCTCCCGATCCCTCCCGCCTCCCGCGGCCCCGCCGCCGCCCCAGACGCACTCAAGGGCCGCATCCGATGGATTATACGGAGGGGAAATCGATGGCATGCATATCAAGTGATTATTATGTAAAATAACCCTTGGGAATCACCGGGCCTTCTTGATCAAAATTAATTCGCAGAATTTGCATCCAAATCGCGCTTGTGGGCAGCTGTGTAGTGTAGGAAAGCCCAACGGCCAAATTGGCAGGTAAACTACCCATCCCAAACGGTGCCACGTAAGAGGATAGTTCTCACAGATCGTTTGGGCTTGCACCGCGGAAGTTGAAGTCTTAACGGCAAAAGGTGTGAATGTTAATAAATGCAAACTTTTAAAGATTTCAGGGGGTTATAAAAAACATGTTTCTATCTAACTACAGCACAGTGGCCTCGCAGGCATGCGCAATTGTGAACTGGCTCTAGACGAGTGACGTACGACAGAGCGGAGCGAAGTGTTTTCCTGCTCCCTGCCACTATCGTCCGTGACACGCACAGTGCAACAAACTGTAGCGGGACGCGGGGGCTACAAGTGTACTCACGCACGCACAGAAACCTTCGGGCGAGATGTTCATTCGTGAGGAAGTTTAAGGACTCCTCCAATTTAAGCTTCGCCACAACGGCTCTTTCTGAGTCTGGCGGTTTCTAGTTTTTCAATTTTCAGTGATGAGGTAGTGGCTTCAGCGTACGTACTTGACTTCAACATGTGACGAAATAAATTCGATTAATTAGATTTATTTTGCACACTAATAATTTAGTGAACAATTTACAACATTCTAGAAAATATGTTTTTGTATTTCTATAGCACATTTCTGAACTCTCAAATAGGTGGATCTCCTGAATTAGGGTCTCACCCAATTACGTAGGAATCTCACACTACCAAGATACAATATGGACGGAACCCAGGAGTAAGAAATTGCTCATCTAGTTTACAATGCTACTAATTTCAATTTGTGAATTGACATTTTAGCTTTCATCATTGCATCGTGCCTCGAGCAATTTCCCCTTGATCGTCAGGCTACACCTGGGCTGGGTGCACCTTTTTGCAACAACCATTCCCCACCTTCCTTCACATCAGGCTCCAGCACATTTGTTTGTGTCATCCAGCTTGTTCATTCACAAGGCTGCTCAATCGCTCCATCTCTTCTGCCTTTCATCTGCGACCACACACGTCGCCAGCTCCCACGCATTGGACTCCCCTGCTGCTCGCCCCCCGCCGGCCATTTCAAGGCCCGACAGGCGTTATCTCCTCCCTGCGAATGCTGCGTGTGATCCTCTTACTCAACAATTTAATGGCCTCTTATTTTCAGACATTTTCATTTCGGCACCCCCACGCACTGCTTGCAGTCTTGTGTTCTTTACGGCACAAAGTGTAACTATTTTTATATTCTTGCGAATTTCATCTCTGTACATTTATAACGCCGCAACATGTGATCGGTAGAGCATTCTTGCCCAACGGTCCGAGACAAATACGTAACCTTTAGACGTCGTTGAACATCAAACTTATCATGCCTTTTATAACGAAAGGAGGCTAGAAAGCTAGTTTTCAATTTGCTGCAGGTACCTAAAACTCAAAATCGTCAAAACAATCCGTGGACATGGAAAAAATACCGTGTTCAATTTCTTAGTAGTTTGTTTCTTTCTGCTAAAGAATATTTCCTCATATCTCGCACTTGGAACGAAATCGCTCTTCAATTCAACCAAAATAGTAATTCAAGAATTCATAAACATGAAAAACGAATTGAAGTATTTGTTTCATTTACTATCTTATTCTTGAAGGAAAGGGTAATAGATTTTTGCAGGCAAACTGTACCATTCCGTTTCTGTTAGACTTATAAAGGAAATTTACTGATAATTGTTCTCAGCTATGTTAGTCGAAGTTTTCACCCGAGAGCTTACACACTACAGGAATACGAATATTAAAAGTATCGCCTATTAATTTAATACCTTGGATTACCTACATATGTTATTTAAACGTGTTTAAAACCGCAACAGTATCAATTTGTAGTTTAATTCCTGATCCTAGAGCAACACTTGAGCCCCATCGGGATTAAAATGTATTTCTTAGCCCTACAGATATAAACATTATAAGAAACGCAGAGAATTACAATTTTCTTTTTGGCTTTTAAGTTATTAATTTAGAACTGTATTTTCTATTTGCATCCAAAAATACATTTGTTGAATAATTCACGTCTTTCAAGAGCGGCGTGCGGCTGTTACTAAAGGAGTGCGTGAAGAGACCCTGTCTGCGCAAGACTGATCTGATCACCAGCCCACCGAGTGGTCCATTGCAACTTCTCAACGGGCCATCCTCTCCTCCCGCGCCATCCCGCACAACATGCACGCCCACAACGACGTCGAACCGCAACCCTTCAGATCAGCATACTGACTTCGTTATACGCTGACCGTATCGGGTGTCCACATCGAGGAAAATAAAATGCATAATAACATGTAGCATATGCTTTATCGTTTTCAGCTACGTAAGACATTTTGTTGTTGATGGCATCATACCTAATTGTTTTACTATCGAATAAATTACAATATTTTACTGCAATGCTGAGAATTTCATTTTCTTGTATAAAACATACGTAAGTCGCAATAACTTTTATTGTCCACATTTCCATTTGTCGCACTCATTAACTTTTGTTGCCAACAATTGGATTCAAACAATAGAAGAAGTATTCCCTTCGAGTATACAGAGAATGTTTAGATATACCATTTTCACTTTATCTTTTACAATGATAACAGCGAAGTAATGTAAAGGTCTGGATAATACAAAAATAGTATTAACTTGTTAAAATTTGTCTCTTCATCTGCTATTGCTCCCCCCCCCTCCATCACGAAACTTTTCACTTTTGAATAAAATTTTGTAATTCTCTACCACCGCACACCACTATTAAATAACATACTGGGACTTCAAAAAAAAACAGCCCACTTCCTGGCCTTGACCCCACAACACTAACACGCTCTGCCCAGGGCTCCGCCGTGCGCTTCACAGCGCCTCTCAATGGGCACTCCCCTCCCCTCCACTCCACTCCACTCCCCTCCTCGGCGAGCGCACGCCAGCCCGCATAGCAGCGACATAATTCAGCAGCGCTTGACGTCTCGGTTCAACACGCCGGTTAACCGCCACCGTCTGGGGGCGGAGCGGCAGCTTAACAGGTCAACTGCGCTTCGTTAAGAGCCTCGTCAGTCTATTTCCAGCGACGACCCCGCGCTGCTGAGATTTGGTTCAAGAGGCTGCCTCCGTTAGAGGGGAGGCTACAGTCCATTGGAATACGTAATTAAATTACTGGAAGGATATACAAGTTTTAATACGATTTTAAAGAATATTTCCGGCCGAAATGGCCAGTGACTAACGCGGGAGTACAGTAAGGATTGGGGATAGAGGATCCGAACTCCACACTTAAAACAATTCAATTCATTTGTTGTTGTTTGTGCAGCGTAAACGCGACCTAATAAAATATCACTAGTGTTTTTGCACACCTTTTCTTGTACGATCATTTCCCTACAAGCTAGGGGAGTAGGAGGATAATTTAGACGGCTGGTCAGTTATATATCAAAACTATACCTTGTCTTTCGATGCAAAGTGGTTTCTATTATTTGGAAGAGAACGTTTTGGGTTACCGATTTTTCTCCGTAACACGAACGCAAAAATCACTTTTTCTTAATTCAACTTAATTCAACTAAGCTGCCAGAGGAGAGGGCTAATGATTCTGGCATTCAAAAACACTTGGAGCAACTCAACTGCGTCTGCTTACAATGTTACGGATTCCACTACCACACGCGGAGTATTTGTCAGACAATCACCCTGTCATATTACACACCCCATATCCACAGTATAAAACCGCGGTTGAAAATCTGAATGCAGACATGCTGACCCCAACAATGACTTCCCTTTGTAAAGTAGGCGTTCACCACCTTAGCACCTCGTTCATGAATGATGTGGGGAGGATGAGACGTTCACTGGTAGTAGAGCTACTGGAGACCATATGCCGGCATGGCGGTTCTACAGATGGACGAATGGTTTAGAAAGTTAAGATACAGAGTAATTCAATTAAGTAGGTTCGTTTCTTCTCGTTATAGAATAGTTCTAATTTCCTTCCAATGATATTAAAAATGAAATTCAAATATGCTTTTTAAACAGTTTCTACATTTTTAATCAGTGTACCAATGAAAATTTTGTTGTGTAGCGTGTAGTCCTAATGAGATAGTAATGATGTTTCGAAATGTTAGCTATCAAAATAAAAAGTTTTAATTTACTCATTTCTCTTAAGAAAAAAATCAAAGGAAAACAATTCAACACTTTTGTAATTTTTAACCACACACCAGTATAAAAGTAACAGTCAGATAAAATAGTAAAACTGTGACAAAGAAAGAACTATACAATTTTACCTCTTCGAAACCTTAACAGTTTTGCATGTAAGTGTTAGCTATTAATATGCCGAGAAATTCTATGAGTGTTATTACTGCAGAGACGAAAAATTCAAAAAATGCATCAAATTAAATTTACAAAAAATTGGCTTCTGCAGTAATAACACTAATACTTTGTGGTACGTGCAGCATAATAACGTTCACCATAAAATCTCACTATTTATGCGAATATTTCGACATTACTGAGATAGTAGTACTCGTTACTACAATAGTGAGATGTTGCTTGTGATATATCTACTATTTAAACAATATTTTTATACCGTGGTTCTACAAATGATGGATGTAAATAATTCTCCTTATCCGAAATGCACCTAAAGAAAGTACGTTCAGTGAGAAAGTTTTCGCGTCGACTTCCAATGAAGACACTTTCAGATTATTAGCAAATATGATTACCAGAGAAGAGTTTCATTTGGTGGAATGCCAGGAAGATGAAATTAATTTACCTACTATACATTTTTAATCGTACGATTAATAATGCAATTAACAATAATTATCCTAAAAAATAATATCAGCAACTTTTATTCTGAATTGTACGTTTTTTAATAAACATTTGACTTGCGATGAATCAATGGTTGTTTATTTACATGGCTAAATATGTTAAATTTCTTAACATACTAGTAGGTACAGTAACCTGCAGGGTTGCATGTTAACAGGGATTACAGACGCATGTGTCCGATAAACGTCCTTAACGTAATCTCCAAGGACGATAATAAGCCTTTTTTATTTAAGCTCCGTTTGTTTGATACCCATTAAAACAGCTTAAACTGCCCGACACTATCTCATTGCAGATCGCAATTGCTCGCGATATATCAAGAGTGCAACGCTTCTGTAATGGCGCTGGCTGCCCCTGTAAGTGGCGTTATGAGCAACTACTCGGAGAGGAAAAAACCCACACAGGCTGCACAGAAGAGCAGTCTTGGCCTCCTGACCTCGCGGCAGCCTTCACTTGCCTGGCCTTGCGGCGATGCCCGAAGGCAGCGCACATGCGCGCGGGCGATCTCTAACGAGGGCCTGCCTTCTTGTGCATTTCTCCCAGCGCGTGAGACGTACTAACGCCCCTAAAGACACTGATACTCCAAAACAACAACGGAATCTGTAGTTGGATAACAGCTGGTGCACGTGTGAAACATTACACTCAAACTCCTTTGGCGCTGTGGTCTTTCTTCGAGCCTTCCTGATTTCATGAAACGGTGTAACATTAGCTTTGATAAAATAAAATAATATAGCGAAAATGAAAAAAGAAACAACCTCTATATTTTTTTTTCAAAACAATTCATAATAGTGTACACAGCAGTAAAGTAAACAATTCCACGTACCTAGATAAGTAGTAATTAAAGTATAATCGCCAATAATATAATCAAATCACATATGTAATATTTAATAGTGTATTCATATTTTGTACTTCGAGAATTTATAAAAGCTTCATGATGAGAAGGGCATGACTTCCACTCCGATAAAAATTGCACGAAATTATCCGTACTGCCGAGAATTGAATTAAAATATATTTAAGAACGACACCAAAGCGCAAAGCGGAAATTTAACGGGAACATGAGCTGCTCATGAGTGGAGAAAATGCTGTGTCCGCCTGGAATGACAGGCAGAAAACGGGATTGATGTGAAATGAACGAGGTGTGATAGCGCACGCAGTGGCGAGAGAGCAATTAAAGCTTCGTTGACGGAGACATTCAAGGTACGAGTGCTATCAGTGGAGGATTTCGACGCTTCGCAGCCTGGAGGAGAATTCTAAGTACAAGGTGCTTGCTCTGTTCGTGAAATCCTTCAATCAGTTGCCGACCGATGAATTGACATGGTGTGAGATCCTCCTTTTCCTATCCTATGTGTAATCCCACCCTCACTGCCATGATACGTCCCAAAAGTCGAGTCAACCTCAAGCCCAGCATTCGCAGGGCGAGATCCCCGCCCACTGCCCCCGCGGCGGGCGAGCCACGCAGCTGCGGCCGGGCCACCGCCGTCCCTCACCAGGCAACGAGCAGCGCGCCTCGGCGCAATTATCGCGCGCGTGAGTTGCGGCGCGCCCCGCCGCCCCGCCCGCCCCGCCCCGCCCCGCCCCGCCCGCCCCCGCACGCCACCGTCGCCACCGAGCATCCATCTTGCGCGGCCGACAGCCGCCCGCGACGCGGGTCGTGCGCGCCCGGCGATTGTTTCGACCCCGCGACTGCGTCTCTGAGGAGCCGTTGGCGCATCAAATGGCAAAGGAATCAACGCGATCTGTGTGAGCGAAAATGGGATCTTGCCTCTTATTGTACCGACACTGCAGGAATTAACTCGTTACCTCCCTCAAGGAAACGAAGAAAGCGTCGACAGGATCTTGTGCTTGACAGGAAATGTACGTATGCATTTGAATTTTTTGGATCCATTGTCCGACATTTTCCGGTGCCCCCGAGAACAGTTCAATTTTCACGCTTGGGGGTAAGAGACACATCACAATACCGAGCTAACTCCGTCTGCACTCGTCACACAGCTTCAGAAGTTGATACGATTTTAAATGAAAGCTACAGCTCTTTTTTTGCCTCGCGCGGGAATCGAGCTCAGGATCGCACCACGGGAAGCGGACGCTGCCCACGAGCCATCACACAGGCGACAACGTCATTTGTATTAGGGGAAAATGGGCTCTTAGTTTCTACTGAACCGAATTGACTCATTAACTCGACGAAAGACCAACAAGAACTTCTGTACGATAGAAAATAATAAATAAATAATCAAAAATAGTGCATATTCGTTACAGCCCCTCTAAGTACAAGCGGTGGAACTCCATTTTCACTATCACTTGCTGATCATTATTATCAAATTCATTGAAAATGGAGTAACAATACTTGCCTTTAGGATGGCTCATAAAAGCGAAGGAAATATTGCTGGTTTGTACAATTTATAAGCTATCATAGGCATAAACCCCAAATGAGCTTAAAAAAATTATTCAGGGAATCATCAATCCTACATTAACCCCTTTAGAAAAACACTATTCTAATTTTATTACACAAGGAAGTCCGTATGTGCACACGCAACTCGCCCAACAAAACGCTGTAGTACGCAACAACCATTATGCCTAACTTGTGAAGGTGCAAATGTAGCAGTTCAGATTCCAGGGGTACTTACGCGAACGAGTTACGTTACTTCTTACGTGCAGAACGAGACTTTTTGGACTTTGTAATATGTTTTTAGAGCCCCACAAAACGACTATTTACAAAAATTACAAAAAAATTACGAAGTGCCGAATATCCAATTAGTAGAAATTAGTGGTCCGCATCAGTTCAAAAAACGCCATTGAAAAAAAAAACAACATACAAAATGGGTTTCCATAAAGTAGTACGTCTGCTCGAGATCAACAAATAAAATACTCCCGTATAACAAAGCAAGAAATTAAATATTTTAGTCGTCAAGAATAATGAAACAAAGTAGTATAGAGCAGTATAGTGTAATTATTTAATTTTTTTATCCTGAATTCGTATTAGAGGGATAATATATCAATTTTCAACCGCAACATGATCTAAAAAAATCATATTAAATTGTCTAATAAGTTTATGTTTCGCGGACATAATTCATTTATACTCATGAGGCTCGCCATAATCAAGGAACTGATTTACGCTATCGTAGGGAGGCAGAATGTGAAGAAGTACCTGAATATTTTCAGGAACACTCGGGTGCTGTGCCAATGAGCATCTTGATCCCAAGAGCTAATGGTGAGAAATTTGCACCGCTTACTTTAGAAAAAAAATACTACTGGCTTGCACAGAAAATGTCAGCTGCTGTCAGTGGGGTGGACAATGGGGTCACAAGGCAGCAAAAATTGGCTCTTCTGAAACGGCACCCGCGAGTGCTGAAGCTTTCTTCGTCATCGCATGTGGAACTTGTGTCGTAATTTTTTAAAATTATTTTATTTCACAATTTGTTCTATTTGTAACATTTGGTTAAATATTTAACATATAATGACATACATGTAAAGACTCGAGGGAATTACTTCAAATTAAATTATATTACATTAAAATATATATTTTATATGACAAATCTATGTATTAAGTTTAACGGTTTATTTCTCTTCAATTTGCGTGTTTCTTCACTTTTGTTCAGGATGTCGACGGCCAAGTGATTAGGGTGAACCTGTAAACCCTTGGAACCTGTAGATCGTTATGCAGAGTTTTATTAAAAATTAACTCTGAGAAATGTGTTGTACACCAGGTAGGTGTAAGAGAAATTGCGAGTTAACGAAATAAAATATTTGCATTTTTCAAATTTCAAACTGTTTCATTGCCTTTCTGTTTTCCATTCTTTCTAGGTACTATTTAAGGAAACCGTCGACATCTCTCACAGAAGCTGCTTAGTTTTCCGTCAATTTACGCATATATTCAAAATTAGTAATATAGATAGCTTTAATCATTCCCTAAAGACATTTTAATGTTTTTTGTATTCAGGTATTATAAATAACCTTTTTAGTTACAAAAAGAATTCATCCATAATAGTACATTATAAAACAATGATGCAATGATGGGTATTTATACACGAGTATGATATTGGGATTTGAGCTCGTTCCTCGCTCGTATCGTAAAGTTTACGCGTGTATTAGTATTAATACCCATTACATGAGTTTCATATGGTAATTTTTGTACGTCTTATGGTAACTTTTGTAAGTTAAACTTTTATATTGAATTGTTTCGTGGCGGCTGACATGCAGGATTCAGCGAAAGTCACCTAGCGGACAGCTCCCTAACCTTATCCTACCCTGCCCTACCGCAGATGGCTTTGGTTACCAGTTCGCATGCGAAGGAGGAAGTCTGGCTAGTCAACTAGCATGAAAGTGAAATTACAACCCAATTCATTTTAAAGAATATTCCACATATAACATTATTAGTAATACAAGAAATTAAAACTGACAAGCATAATATAATATTAATTGCAATTTTTATGTACCAAAACGAACGAAACACTTACTAGAACGATTCTCAATGATTAATTAAGAGACAATACTTGGTTTGTAAGCTTCCCTGTGATTGGTGAAAACCTGTATCGTAATGGACTCAGAATCGTAATGAGTATCATTATGCAACTGGTTGCAACCCTCAATTGGCAGAATTATACAATGGGAGTACAAAAAACATGCTTTTGCATCCAAAATGATCTGCGAAGGTGGTGTTCTGGCGTGACGCCCAGAAGACAGAGCCGCGGCCGCCGCCCCCAAATCCGCCAGCGCGCGCATCAATCGCCGCCGGCGCGGGCCAGGCCTCGTTACGCGCGCGCGACAGCCCTCGGGGAGGCGTTGGAACACCTTCCACTAAAGAAAACATACAAACATTAACACGTGCCGTTGTATACGGTTCCTAGCCCGTAGGTCGTTGGCTGGGAAGTTTAGTTCCAGGAGCCTCGAAATACGATTCGAAGAAAGAAGAAGAATCCCCTCCGAATCTAACCATTGGCAAAAATATATCGTTTCATTCCGCCTTCCGATTGCCTGCGACTTCGCAACTGAAGCTTCATTGACAGGAATATCCCAGGTGTACTAAGTGTTGTCGGATGGAGGACTTTTGCGCAAGCCTAATTGGAAGATTGATTATTTCGTGTTTCGAGGCGCGTCAACTGCTATGGCAATTAGTCCCGTAATTGTAGTTCCCCGCAAGTTGGTGCGATCCGGCGACGACCCTAATTCCATTGGCACAGGGGCGGATTCAGCCGTTCGTAGATTTTGTTAAATAATAAACATTATATTGTATTTTATTTATGTACTGTAGATATGATACTATACAAACTATTGTTTAAATAATTAAGGAAATTTTGCCAAAATAAAGGAAGATTAACAAAAAGTCTTTAGAGTTCATGGCCCCCATCGATCTGCGAAGATCACTACCTACAAAAGAATAGAACGGGACTCTTTCCATCGTTTGTTTCAATGGTTTCTTTTTATAATAATAATAATAATAATAATAATAATAATATGCCTTTATTAATATGGCGAGGCTCGGGCCATCAGGCCCGCTCTTCCGCCTGACCACATGTCACAAAATGTTTTATAGATTTCAGGTGGATGCCTAACAAACGGGCTACGGGCCGCGCATGTTTAATCCATCGCATCCTCTTCCCACGCTTTTACCCCAACATCTCCCCATCACGTCTCCACTTCCCTCCTCCTCCTCCTCCTCCTATCCTGGAGTGGCTCCCACCCCTCCCCAGTCCCTACTTGGGCCGAGAGATGAGCTGATCCTCATGAGCTCCACTAGGCCCCATCCCGTTTCCGCCACAACAGTTCGCCCGCTTTGGCCAGCAGATGGCGGCCGGCACGACACGCGCCGCGGCGGAGCAGAGAGACTCGAGAGATTCCGCGGCGAACGGCGCAGAGCCAGGAGACATGCGGGGGCCAAAGCGACGGACGCGATCAAATAGTTTAAATAAAAGATTGTGTTTCCAACTTTTTCATTTATTCGACAAGCAACTTACGATGGATTAACCATCACCTCACAATATGTGATAGAGCTGCAATAGAGCCAGAATTTCGACTTTTTTTAAGTCACGTCTCTAGATCTCAGATAGCGGATATAAAGGTGATGGCTAAGCCGTCAAAAACTGATAAATAAATTAACAAAAATATTACTTTTAGGACGATTTATCAAGGAAACCTCGACAATAAAGCAACATTTGAAAAGTATCATCTGCTAAAATTATTAAGGTATGTGTTCATTTATTGAATAAATCATTTTAAATTTACAAAGTAAATAATTACATAAACATGAAGCGAAGCATATTATCAGTTTTTCTTCAAATCTTCCCTTGCAAGTTGTTAACGTTCCGTATACAAGCCTGCACATACATATGTGTGCTTATTGAGAACCTCTGGCTAAAGAATATTGGTTTTCGTGTAATCATCTCATCGTACAGTGCCTTTACAAGATTAACTCATACTCTTCCTCCCTGAGGACACCTGTAAGAACCTTGCATAACTGAATTTTTATCCATGATATCAACAGCCATCATACCTCATAACAGTTTTAGAGGAACGTTTTCACGACACGTATACAAAAATAATCAGTGAGAAAAATTGACTAGAAAAACAACAAGAAACTAAAGCGATACTAGTGGAGAAATGTTTTGAAACAAGATATACAGATTTCGAAGCCGGAATTTGCCAGGAAGCTCCCAGTTGTCTAGTACTAAAAACTCACGAACGATTTTTTAGTCAAGAGCAGTTATCCGCTAACACACTCCCTTGAGTGTAATTCCGAAAGTTTCTCCGTGTTTGTTCCCATGTCGGGCCAAACAAATGGTCCCCAGCGGAGCAATACTCAACAGTTTAAACATACAACACCTTTAACAGTTGACACAGTATGTTACTGAGATTATTTCATTTGGAAATACCTCTTCGAAACTTTCTACTTGTACGAACAAGAAAGTCTTTCCCAGTTAACAAATTAGATAACGAAGGGTTTTTCAAAAGAAATAAAGCGTTTTTTTAATAAAAGAAAAAATAGTAACATTCATTCTTAGCTTAAACCGAAATTGCCCTGCCATGAACAAGTTCATCTGTCTAACGTGCAGGATCAACATTTCAATTCTTTCTAACTATATCAAGTAATTTGCTTTGATTATTTCACTCGTGAGATGTCTCCCAATGGAATGTCAGAATGACATCTGCCTCGTCCCATCAGAAGCATTTTACTTATGCAATCTTATCGTTTCCCTTGTTTCACTTTCGTTTTATCGCCGCGACATGCATTTGTTTCCAGTACAACATGGCCGAGAAAAATTCCAAAAGAACATAACCTACATAGGTGTCCAGAATCGTCTTTACTAATTGTTGAAGGAGAAACGAGGTAAGCAAATGAAAACGGATAGTCTTTCTCTCTCCTAATTTTTCCTACCTAAAATCTAACTTGTATAAGAATTGTCCTGTTAGTCGAAAACGCCAATTTCAGTTCTAGAATTAAATAAAATTTCACGAGCTACAAATAATTTGAACAATTGCACATTTCATTAGGGCTCATTTAGTTCAATATAAAATTAAGAGAGCTGTTATGTTCATATACCTGTTGTGTGGCGTGGCGTGGCGAGTCGTTAGAGCAGAGACGGGCGGGACCAGGTGTAAGTGAGCACAGAATGGGGCGGTGAAGCGGTGCAGGGGCGTGGCGGGGGGGGGGGGGGAAGCGAGGCGCGGGAGAAGGCGAAGGCGGACTGGGCGAGGTGGGGTCGGGGTGATGCATAGCAAGGCGAAGAAGGCGGGGGGAAGTGGACGGGGGGAACGGGGTGGGGGAGAGCGGCATGTGGGGAGGGCGACGGGGGTGTGGGAACATGCCCACAAAAGAGGTAAGAAAAGAAACAGTAAGAGAGAACAGGACAGCTACATTTATTAGATTGCAACTTTGCATCGAGTAAAAAATACGCAACTAATAATGAAAGAGTGTCTCAGTGCGCAAGCATGAAATTTATCCGGGCGAAACCGCGACAGAAGTCTGGTACAATATTCAAAAGAGGATGTCAGAGACGTTTTTGAAAAAAAATATACATTACTTTTTTGTTTAAATTCATTAAATTTACAGGTTTATACACTTCGAATTATATACAAAATATGGAACAGCTATCATCCCGATCTACGTCTTGGCAGTGTTTTTCATCACTATTACTTCTTTGGATAAGCAACACGCAAAGCATTACTGTGTTGATATCGTAAATACCCTTTCAATAAACAATAAACAAATTATTAACTGATAGACTTCGTCTATTTTAAATCGTAAAATTTAAAATATATTAAATTTTTGTTCTAAAAATTACCGACACATATTGTCTTCTCAGTACATCAAAACATTCTACATTCTTATCTCGAATATTTTCTATCACAAATACAAAATGTGTTCTTACAAACATTTATACCATTGCACAACAATTGCAAATTTTTTGGCCTCTGAATTAAATTATATGATTCCTAAGTCTCCATTAAGAGAAATCAGGACATAAAAGTTCTACCATGTACCATTTTCAAGAGATAATTATTTTTAATACAAATATTTTACACTTTCGGAATATATTTCTACATTTAGAATACTTCATAATGATTTTGTTTTACATTTTTTAGCTCCATAAATTCCAACAATTTTCTTCGAACATCGTGCAGTTCCACTTTCCCACAAAGTGCCTCCCAATCGTTCCAACGTTTCGGAGAAAATGGTACCTCTGCTCATCATTTGCCTGTCTCAAATTCTGGAAAAGAAAGGCCTAGATGACAATCAGAAAATGTAACTTTAATGTCTTATATTTCATTGTTACCATTTCTTTCACTATATCGTTACCGTTTTTAGCGTTAAAATTCCCAAACAAGTTAGTACACACGTCATTAAAAGTTTTACAGACATTCTTCATACTCAGTCACTGAGTGGGGAAGATCTAAATTTTGGATATTGGGAAACTGCCCTAAGATGTTCAGTCCTTTCACAAATATCATCATCAAACCGAGTTTCACGCGAAGGGAAGGAAGGAAGAAGTCTTTTGGGTTTACTAACACGCCACACCCATTTGGTCTGGACTGAATGTTTTTCACTGAGTTCACTCTTTACGAACGTAATTAGCTTTTGCCTCGGGTGTCTCACTCACAACTGAACATCAAGTTTTTTTTGTTTCTAGGAAATTTTTACTATGAATCAAGTAGTATTCCTATCCACTTTCGGGTCTCTACACAGCTTTTCCCAGACTTTTTCACGGTTAGTATGATCCAACAACATGCGCATAATTTCATTACCCTTTTGTGAAGTGAGTAGCTGGCTGGAATGAGGGATAAATATTATCATTTTGAAGGAGCACTCCCATCAAACTGTTTCGAAAAGTCAATGAATATCCTCCAATCTTCAGGTTATAAACACAACCGAGAGCCCCAAAATTACCATCTACATTATTACAATTGACAAAGTCATTGTCTGTAGAGAAGTAAATTTCAATTTCACGTTGCCGCGTTCTAAATTAATGACTACAACCTATTTATGAAGTGAATTCCAATTTTTGATTCGTAAAATAAACAACATCGACGTCGCCAAAACGATCATTAAGTTCTTGCAGCCTCAAAAGGTGACGTGCTTTGAGTATATTTGCTGATATTGAAGATCATGTTCATTGGTCGCTACCTCGTTTGCTCTGTTAGAAGACTACGCAGCCCTCATCAATCACCTTCATTAAACTTCATTTGCTTATCTGTAAAGATGCACATCGAGACGAATACGCACCAGCCTGGGCGTGCGCTTTACAAGAGTGAAACCCACCGGCGTGCGCGAGTCGGTCCAATTTATACCCGCCGGCTCATCCCCACGTGACCACGTTCAGCGTGGGAGGGATGTTTACTGCCACGCGCCACCTACTGCAATACAAGTCCCCGTCGACCTGGCTCTAAGCGCATCTGCCATCCCCAACGCCGTGGCTGCCAGCTACAGCCCCCAGGCATGAAAGGCTTCCTCGCCCTCCTCCCACGCAGGGCAGCCAACGAGACGCTACAGCACAGTGGTAATGAATATACCGAATAACAAAATAGGAATTCTAATCGACTGGTACGCGCAAAAGAAAACTGCAATCTTACTTCGAAAAAGCACTTATAAATATGCCATCATAATTTATTTTCGTCCAGAGGGCAAAACCCTTCTTGCTCAGGGATATCTACCATATTATATCCACCAGTCAATGTTCTAAACTGAACAATAAATTATTTAATGTACAAAGCAAAGTGTTTTATGAAGAGTCAATATTTTCTGTGACATTCCCTCCATTAGTTATCCCTCCACTAAATAAAAAAAATAAACTCAAAAATCGCTGGAAAATTCAATTTTTTCATACCGATACTTTCAAGACCATTATTACATTTTTCAAATACCTTATTTTCTGGAGTCCTCTCCAATTTCCATAACCTCGAATACACTCCACGCGGAACTCTCCATCAGAACAGTGACACACGACACATCAATGAGTTATTAGAACACGCGACATATCGATTCACAAGAGAATTAATGAGAGAATTAAATTGACTTCAATGAAATTGTGATTTACCGCCGGCCTCCACATCACCAACTGTGGATGAGTGCGCCCCATCTGGAGCTGACGTAAAACCTGTTTGAAACTCGAGACACAAAGACCTGGCGGAAGCCAGTGAGATTTATCACGTGCAATGAACATGGTCATAAAAGTATATGGTCATAATGGCTCATCGATTTTCCAGCCAATAGCAGAGAACCAACTACAACTCATTTGATTACAAGCGACTTAAAACACCTCACGGTATTCATGAAATACTTTGTTAACGATATCCATTAGAGAGATAGGAGATAGACGCCTGCTGTGCTACTTTCTCTCATGAAGTTGAAACCAATGAATGTGTAAGTCACTTATAATAACGGTGATACAAAATAATACGACCTTTCATGAAACGGTAATTAATAAAAAATTCAAAAATATAAATTACAATCAGAGGTATATACAGTTATGAGACTTACAGCGATGATGTATAAAACCACTCATTCAATGAGAAACATCCCTAAAACACCTGGAAAAGAAGCAGTACTTAAGTGGCCACTTACAAACGTTGCGAGTACCACAGGGTGAAATTGCAGACTGTTCTATACTTCTTTTAAGAAACGCACAAGCAGCTTACAATTTGCTTTATGATGATAAAGTTACCTCGCAATGAATGTTTCTGCTATCCGTACATTGCAATTATACGAGAGTTGACACGTAATTTATCCCTTCTAATGAGCTGCACATGTAAAGTAACGGATAATCGGAATGCAAGCCGCAGCATTCCGAAAACTACGAGTACAAACATTTAAACGCCCTCCGATAATTACGAATTCTCAAATTATTTTCATTAAAAATTGAGAGTGTCCTCACATTGCGACTTTTTTTAAAGGGCTTGACAACTTCCTAAGAAACTAGTCTACAAGACTATGTCACAATCGAATTTGTAAAGTAGTAGACAAACGTTAAAATAATACGAGACTGAACTGAAAACAATCCGTGTCCGAACTAAATTTGAACATCACGGCAGAGCCTACAAGCGCAGCGCTGAGTGCGGGGGGCAATGAGTAGATAATCGCGCGCTGGAGACAGACCCTACTGCCTTCGCCCCGCTACCGACAATGCAATCAGAGCAGCAAAAAAGGTTTCATATCTCTGGTGAAGTCAGGATGCAGAAGAAAGGCGTGGAGAAGCGCTGAGTACGGCGAATAAATAAGAGAGGGTTGGGGGGAAGGAGAAAAGTCTTGTTTTTACACTCTACTCCGAATTTAATATCAATTAATTGCGACCGTTTCCCAGGCGTCACATTTCAAGGCTTATTATCCAAGGAATGTTGTAAGTAACACTGTCGTAGAAATAAAATATGTTTCTAATTTCAAACGTCAATTAGAAGACATCCTTTTTGTGAAGGCTTACCAAAACAGATCGCTTAAGTTACAATACAATAAAAAGTATCACTGAGCTTCTTTAATCCAAACCTTTTCTCACGACGGTTCAACAGGGTACCACTGGCGGCTGCTCCTTGAAGACACTATGGCGGCGCCCTTCCTAGAAAAATCAATCACGGGATTTTTTTTTTTTTTTTTTTGAAAATTCTGTTTTTTGCGTCCAAATCTCTTCTCATCGCACGTGAGGAGTAATTATCCTTGAACGTACTAATTCAGTCTTATTATTACGATAAATAAAGATGTTGTCTAGTATCAATGACTTTTTATTAAGCTTATGATCGTTTCGATCGCACAGCGATCATCCTCAAAGCTAAAATTTGAAATACAAATTTTATTTACAGGATGTAGGCATTGTATCCAAGATACGTAAGCAAACTGGGTCGTGCATATCATGCAGCTTCCGGGCCGAAAACAAAGTTCTGCGAATTTTTGAGCGTGTGTCTAGTTTAAGAGCACAGCCGATCGGCAGCGGGAGGGGGCGGCAAGAGGGGTGGGGTGCGGGTGAAGGGTCGTTAGACGCGAGGGTGCCGGTGGAGGCTTGAGAGGCGGTCGGGCGAGCGAAGGTCAGTAAGTAGGGAGGGCTGGGGGTGGGTTAGGGGTGTGCAATGTGTACTAATTTTAGCAGAGGTTAAGAGAGTTCAGGGATTTGTTACGATCAATCGCTTAATAAAAAGTTATTGATACCAGACAACATGTTTATTTATCGTAATATTAGAAGGTATCTACCTCACCAGCGATCTAATTAATCAGTCTTATGTTATTGCCTTTTATTCCTATCGGTCAGACCGGGAGAAATGGTTCGGGGCATCTGATATCACTGTAGCCGACTGCATTCTAGCAGCCGACTTCTCAGGTCGGTTCTTTTCCATGGTTTCTCCGATCAGCACGAGGCGAATTCCGGGACAGTACCCTAATAAACGGACCGCGCGCGACATTCACTTCCTCTTTCCTCTTCCTTCTCCTATCCTAACACACCTGCAGGAGACCGTTCGTTCGCGTGCTTAAAGTTTGTCCTGGTTGGGGCGGTGAACCGCTGGTAGGAGATAACTAGTTGGGAGAAACCAAGTTAGCCGACGGTAGGTCGGAGCCAAATCTCACCATCCAGTTGGAAAGATCACCGCCATCTAACAAGAAAAACGGATTGACTACATTTGCGGGACTAATGACCTTAAAATAGACGCACCCGGAATCAATAATCAATCACCTATCAGTCAAGACAACAGTGCTGGTAATATACGTGAACCCGTGGTGAATCAAGCGACTTAATGTCCGAGAATTCAAGACGCTTGGAGAATTTCGGTTACTTGATCGACTTGCTGGATCGATCCCCCACTTGCTGGGTCGATCCCCCACTTGCTAGGTCGATCCCGCACTTGCTAGGTCGATCCCCTACATGATCGCTTTGCTTGGTCGATTCCCCACTTGCTGGGTCGATCCCCCACTTCATCGACTTGCTTGGTCCATCCCCCACTTCATCGACTTGCTGGGTCCATCCCCCACTTCATCGACTTGCTGGGTCGATCCCCCACTTCATCGACTTGCTGGGTCGATCCCCCAC
>BOPP01000265.1:66633-110413 GCA_017312745.1 Gryllus bimaculatus
CCCCTGTGATAGTGCTGCGATCTATTGAATTTTCCTACAAGTATTTTTCGGTGCATTTAGCATTAAGAGAACGTACGTAAAAACAGAAAACAAATGGAAACGGGGATACGCTATTTTGTAAATAAGCACTGTAGCTCTTCCACGTCGGCGCCGAAGGGCTGAGAGGAAAGGTGATACCTGAGTTGTCGGCACCGAAGGGCAGAGAGTGAGAAGGGAATCACGACTTAGGGAACAGTGGGCTTCCTGCGAGAACGAAGCCCCACATACGTTAAACGGAAGGCAGCGCATTTATTATACTCCCTTGCCAGCTACTTGGGGCTTCCCTTCTTCCATGACCTTCGTTTCTCTCTCGAATCGTTCATGAAATCGGCTAGTTTGAAACTAAACGCACCCAACGAACTGGGAGACATTTTGAAGCCGGACTGTGAACACAAATCGCTACAGCAAAAAAGTGAAAAGAAGGTACTACAGTCGTCATCTGTTTAACTTTAACACGTTATTTTAAAAATAATTAAGGTACTTGCAAAAAATATGGCCGTAGCCACAAGCCTTTGGGGGCCTGCTTCTGGATTAATAGCCTGATTGGAAAATACGTGCAGCAAATAGAAGCGTGGAACTCGGTAATACTAAAAATACATCCACGTATTTGCAGCAACATATCAAAGTCAGAAAGTTACTTTCTCTGGATAGATTTAGCGCAGGATGCACGAAAAACCTCAACTAAAATTCATTAATTTAACATTGAAAGATTAGACATCACCACAAAATCGAGGATTAAATATATGTATAATTGAGTGAATATCACTTTTATTTCACCCAAAATCCTACGTCCAACTTGAATTGGTGACACCACAAAAATAAAAATGAATCGGAATTTGTACATTAAGGAATAATGCCTATAGACAGTATGACACTGCCACCTTAGTTCTTATTCAGTCATAGAAAATACACCGAAAACCATGTGAGCATTCAAAGATCCTTTTATAAAAATGTCTTTTGTCATAAACCTATTGAAACAGTTGCGAGAGGTCAGCCATTCAGGAATAGTGAATTTACACTACAATTATGGCTTCAAAGCACTTCCATTTCCCTAGTATTTCTCCACACAAAAAATGGTCAATGAATAGACTTTCAAACTGCTGCAAACCCGTAGTCGAAAGAAGAATCAGGTCAACAAACGGAAGTAACACCTGTATGAGAACAATGGCAACAACAGAAGCAATGTCACTTCCGATTCGCTGCGGGAAATAGTTTTTCATCGTGGGAGTTTTCTATCACTGTAGTACCCACGAGTCCCAACAGTATACATTCACATATCCGTGAAACATACAGATCGATGATAAGCAGATGTGGTGACTGTGGAACATATCATTCCGAAGATCTCAAAAAAGTAACACTGATCTGTATGTTGCCGTTTCTTCCAGTTACAGAACAGATATAAAACACAAAGCTCATAAATCAGCAATGATAATTACCGGATGATGGCATGACAGGACGTTGGTTAATGGAGTGTTTAAAATACATGACATGCGCAATTTGTTTGGTGGAAAACTGCAAAAAAGTGCGCCATCTTCTTCTGGTGAATAATACATTTATCAAATTGTCTCATTTGTTAAAGCAAGTCCTCTATTAATTCATATTCATCTTTAATGTTATTCTCCTAAGGCAGCCAACCATTAGAACTGGAAAAAGAAAGCCTTAAAAGAGGAGTACGCCCACAACAGGACTGGCTCGCAAATTGTCTGGAAATGCCGCAAACAAAAACTCATTATCGTAAGCAAATCGTATCGAACACAAAAATCACTCCACTAAACCGTTTTCCTTCGCGAGCGATCTCTTCAATGTGGATACATATCACACCGTCTTCAAGGTTATCAACCAATTTCTTATGTGAAATGAAGCGGCCAACAGCGCGTCGAATTGATTTCCATATTTACGCTGTGACAGCCTTGTTAATCTGGTAGTTGCGTTTACATATTTGTTGAATGGTATTTGTTGAATCCTCTGCCGGCAGAAAAAAAACAACAACAATGTAGATCCCAAATCCCATCATTTGTTGAGGAATAACTAGCAACCTCATGACGGATGCATGAAGCCACCAGACCAACTACTGAACTATCGGGGCCGATCACCACCTCTGTGTCAGCCGCTAAGGAGATCACTGCACCTTCGACCTCAACTACCGCTCCACCGCCGCCGCCACTGTGTCCGACGCCACCGTCAGTTGTCACCGTAGCCGTCATTGCTAGGGGACAGATTTTAATGACAAAACATCGTCCAAAGTGATCTTGACATGCTCTTAAAATTAACATACAATGTAGGCTTTCACGGCCGGTTTCCATATCAAAATCAGTTGTTTCCGGGTTTGAAGGCCGTGGTCCAATGGAGACTTGTCCATACGTTTCGCCTGCAGCTTTGGCAGGCATCCTCAGTGGCGTTGCTGGCGGGGGCGAAGTGTCCTTGTTGGCAGCGCTGCGTTGACTGACGCTCCCGCGGCTCTGGGGCCTGTATTCATAGTGAAAGGCGAGGTTCGCGCGCTCGCGTCTGATTGGGTCGCGCCGCCTGTTCTCGCGTCTGATTGGGCCCCGTCAGCGGTACTGGTTAGCTGCCGAGTTTTGGTCGTACGAAGTGCCGGGTATCATGTATTGTTTAATTTTTCTCCTTCTTCTTTTCTGTTAAAATTGTTCTTAACACGGAAAGTTTGTCAAACTACTACAACCCCACATTGGTAACACGGAAAGACACATCAAGGATTCCTCTCATTTCATTGAAAAATTAAGAGGTCTTCGCTTAAAACCCGACGATCTTTTGGTGAGCTTTGATGTCACATCGCTGTTTACAATGGTTCCAGTAGAGGAGACTTTAAATTTCTTAGCTGAATTTTTCCCAGAGGATATCGTCTTACTGTTTAAACACACATTGACTACAACTTATTTCCAATGGAACGGTAACGTTTATGAGCAGACGGACGGCGTAGCCATGGGCAATCCCCCGCCCCCGTCAGCAACGCCACTGAGGATGCCTGCCACAGCTGCAGGCGAAACGTACGGACAAGTCTCCATTGGACAACGGCCTTCAAGCCCGGAAACAACTGATTTTGATATGCTCTTAAAATGTTTTTAAAATTCATAAAAACAAGGGGAAATGTAAAAGATTTTATCAAAAGCAGTGCAGACGTACAACTTAGCTAGTGTAATTGAGGCCTATCGATCACGTGAACTCAGATTGTAAACTTTTGAAATAATTACATAGTCAACAATAATGTTTATTACAAAAGCAGCTTTGGACGGCTTAGCCATCATCCTGCTGTAGGGAAGACAGAAAACGGCAACGTTCAGTCGCTTTGTGGCTTCCATACAGCAGAAAACTGATGATGATGATGATGATGATGATGATGGCTAAGCCATCGAAAGCAGCTTCTGTAATACACCATATTGTTGGCAATGACAACTCATAATTAGTTCATTGTAAATACCAACTAAAACTCAGGACAATGCCAATACGAAAACTTTTGGTTTGGACTGTTCTTTGCAAAGAAATCTCTCTCCCCTCTCCCTTTAGTTATCACGAAAGCGGCCGAACCCACAATGGCGCTGGTAGGCGTTACAGGAACCTGAGATTACATACTTACAACGACTAACATTACAGTTTCTGAGCGAAGAAATCAAGTTCTCAGGAATTCTATAGAGAACATTTTTTGCCGTTCGTAACTATTACTTGAAGCAAGTACCATTAAAACGATATTAAAATCATTGTAATCTGCAAAAAAAATGCATTAAAATGATGGGAAAATGTAAAAAATGACTTATTTATCGAAATCAACGCAAAATGCAACAAAAATCATTTAAAAATTTATCATTTATTTTTGTCATAACATAAAATTAATGACTATACTAAAGGATTGTTCTAAAATGAAAAGAAAAAAACTTTAATTTCATTGAAAACCGCCCTGGCATTGTCACCACCGCAGCTTTGATTATTTTGTGTTTCAGAACGCGTCAACAAATAATATGGTCCCATAAGTGTCCAACCTGCACGTTAGCTTGCGGGAGCTTCCTGTCTGTGGGTGTTTCTGGCACTGGGGCATCACCCTGTGAGTACAGCTCTCAGCTCCGGACTAGTCTTTCCACTTGTGGTCATGGGTGTAGTGTGTATAAAGGAAGAAGAGGGAATATGGACCTGGAAGGTAAGATCGCGAGCGGTCCATGCCCCGTTTGGAAGGGTACTGCCCCTGCACTCGCTTGGTGTTGATCGGAGAAACTACGGAACACTAGCAACCACAACAGGCGGCCGCTAGAATTACCCTGCACAAAGCGATTGAACTTGATCTCGGTAACTAGCGACTGTGGATCGGCCACGGTCGCGTCTTGACAGAGACACTGCAGCAGAAATAGTCGATGCCCTTAGCCACTCCTTCCGGCTCAGCGGTCACCAACGCCAACCCAGCCCCGGCGCCAGTCACTACAGTCACAGCTCTCGCCTCCTCCACTACCTCCAATCATCGCCGACGCCAACGCCATTACCGTTTTATGCGTGTGTACGTTATCTCCTGTTCTCGACCACTCCCTCCTCTACCTCGCTTGTCACCACCACTCCCAATCACCGCCGACACCGCTACCGTCATGGGCACTGCGTTATCTGCGGAGCTCCAGCGCCGCCGCGCCGTCTGGCGAGTTTTTGCGGCAGCGGCTGCCGCCACGCCGTCGGCGGCGGCGGCGAGCGAACGTGCTCAGGATGCGGAGCGCAGGCGGAGGCGGAGGCGGAGGCTGCGTCATCGCCGCCTGTCGTTCTCGGCCTCCAAGCTGTGCCTTCCCCTCCCCTTCGAGGCCCCGCCGCGGCCACGCCACATCCGGCGTCAAAAACGTCTTTCCCATGACCTGCAATGCCGAACCTCTCGCTACAACTGGACTGATTAGAAAAACAACTTTCCACTGCGCATGCGCCAAACGTTGGAGGCAGAACCAAGCTCCTTGCCTACAATCGAGCAACTTCCTCTGCGTCGTTCTACGCGATGTCGCCATGCGTTCAGTATCGGGAACAGTTGACGCTGTTACGGTCATACAGAGCACCCATCCCGTGCATCAGTTGACCGTTGCCCAATCCTATGAGCCATGCCCGGAGACCACTCGCTCAACCACTCGTTCACTCCCTCACTCACCCACTCAAATAGTCGGCATTAGGAATATTTCCCCTACTCACACTAAGGGGCGTTTTCAACTCAGCACGTCCATAGTGAAAATAATATTTGAACATTTTGTGACACAAGATTAATATTTAAAAGAATAGTAACATACAGATCTTCGTAATATATATTAATTCCAATAGCTGGTAAGCCATTTTAGTTTTCAGCCACCATAGTTGACCTAGTCATTGGTTCAATTTCGGAGGTGTATTAATTGCGCCGGACGTCTCAGCTTGGAAGATAATTCTGAAGGCCGAACTTCCACCCAAAAATAATTAAGAAGACTTCGGCATTGCTGCAAGTACGTAAATATTTTTTTAGGTTGGATTGATTGATGTTTCTGGGCACGTCTACTGCGCTTAGGCTACTAGCTCCGTTAGTATAGTGAATGTTTTCGTGCGTGGAGATGACTGTTTTCCTCCCCCGCTGGTTGGTGAGATCCGGCCAAACACAGTTTTATGTCCTAATGAGGCGTCCGGTCCTCCAATGTAGAATTTCATTTCTACGAGAGTAAGGTGAAACGCGCGAAAACCAAACATTTTATCCGGCAGCTGCTTGCGCACTAAAAGAGAACCTTGGCGAGCTTCCTAAGGCTGTGTAGCAGCGCTACAACAAGTGGTCGTGAAATGTCAGTAGAGTCACCTAAGAAAAGCACTCGGCTGAACATTAGGTGTCTCCCTAAGAGCCGAAAGCCTGTTAGTGAACTAAACGGCTCTCCTCTGGGTTGCACAGAGCCGCAGGGCTCTCGGGATTTTTATCACGGCTCAGTTGCTCAGACGCAATTCCAGGTCACCGGAGCATTCGGTCAACGAGTCCACAGCAACTGCTCGGAGGAACACAGGTTGCGCTGGCGGCGCTCGCGGCTTCGCCTGCGTTCAGCTCTACTCATCCGAGGCACTCGCTACTCCGTCTTCGAATGTTTTGTGAAACTGGGACAAATTTGACATCGTATTTTTCAACTTCTTATTCACGGACCAATGTACGCAATCACCTTTGAGTTAGTGATCTGTGTTACATTTATTTTATTTTGCAAATACAGTTACACAATACACGCTATTTGAGAGTAAATATTCACTGCCTCTGAAAAACGTCTGGTTGGGGTATTACAGTATTACTTAAGAAATATTATTTTAATTTCTCTCCCGAAATCTACTAAAATCATCATAACTGACATGAGGTATATATTTTTCGAGTGCATAGGCCTAAGTTATATTTAAGAAGAAACAATAATTGAGAAAGCGTAGTAAATACTTGTTAATCGTTGAAGATCATTATCACCTTCAATACAGGAAGAAATGTAATGCCTAAAATCCTTTTGTATTAACTGAACGACCTTATGCATCACAAATTTTATTTCAATACTCTCTGTACAATTGAACATTATAGTTTGTTTATGGCAACATAGTTCTTGATCAAATTAAACTCCTTTTACGAAACTGAAGGCACAATAATAAATATCAGTACACACGATAAACTTGTTGGAGGAGTAGTGGGTTCAATGTCGTTTAAAGGTTAGTTTTAGAGCGTTTAGAGTTTTGACAAGTTTTAGAACACAATACAGAGAGTTTTCACACACAACACACAGTCAGAATTTCATAATTCACTTTTAGTTCTAAATCCTGAATGCGATGCAATGGAGCAGACACTTTCACTCTAAGCTCCAATGGAATATTGATGTACTCCCGCATTACCTGTTCGATACGATGATTTATTGGATGCTGCGTAGATCCTATTTCGAATTCAAACGTCATTTCGCTGCCGTCAATACCTGGTCGACTATTTGGCTCAGTGTACATTTGCTTTTGATTCCCAGATCCGCTTTGCACGGATACGCAAAAGCACCAGTTTATGTTCTTTTATGTAATAAAATATGGAGGACATTTGATGATAACGTTAAGAAAATTGTTTATAAGATGCTATAAACATGTAATGTTGATCGATTCTACGATTATCACAATGATAATTATTCTTCAATCAATTATCAAAAATTACCTCTGCAAAATATTTTATATGCAATACAGAACCTATATTATCATTATCTGAGTGGTTTGTAAAGGAAGTCATAGCAAACAATTACACATGAAGATGTATTAGGGGTCGTCCAAGGAATCCGTAACCCTAAAGAGGGGGGAGGAGGTTTGAGGCAGCATTGCGCTGCGTTTCAAAGGGGCAGGGGGTATTCGTAACACTGATATTTTTACATATTTTTTGAACATTTGTTCAAATACTTACTTTTTGAGTATTATACTAAAATAGTATCTCGTTAAGTTGTCTTAAAACATAAATAATCAAAAGTTATAAGAAATTGTTACAATAAATGAAAATTTTGAATTTTTCATCAATTTTATAATGAATCTGTAAGATTACGAAGAATTTATGTAGTATTAAACTGATCTGTAGTATTTTGTAGAATATAATGAAATTGGCGCAGTAGATTGCGTGTGTACGGCTGTCATCAGAAACTTTCTCAACTGCGAGTCCTTCCTTCACTCAAAATTTGCGCCCAATATTATTGTTAGGTGAAGTCGGCAACGACAACTAATTCAGACTATAAATTATCAAAATGTTAAACCGCAACACGAATACAATGAATAAAAATTGGTTTTACTGTGCTATTTAAAGTTCTTGCATGTACAAGGGGGGGGGCGCAAGCGTTCCGTAATTAGTCTGGTAGAGTTCAATCGCGCGTTACAGGTGCGTTACAGGGGAGAGGGGGGAATTTAAAATATTCCAAATTTACGTTAGGTCATTTATGGACGGTCCCTTATCTTTAAATTCTCGGCAGTGCCTGCCCTGAGGAAGCCTGCGACATGTCAGGCGAAACTTCGGCCTCCAGCCAACGACGCGGCGTCTCCCGGATAGCCGACCATTTATGGATTCGAGCCGCGGAAGCTAACGTGTACATCGGTCCCTTATCTTTTTTCATGTTTCTCGCAAAATCTTACGTTTTTTAATATAACATAAAAAGATCATTAAAACATTTAAACAACAACTTAACCACAATTTTTATGTTTTGTGGAACCCTACTTTACATTCCACGAATGATGTACTTCATCGGCATCATTGAAGCACTTGGTGTTAGACAATGGTCGTTTACTAGACAATTAAAATTAAGATGTTCACGTTCACATTTATGTTACAAGTTGTCATGACCTGTAAGTAGTGTAATACAATACAGAATGTATGTGTGCAACATCTTTTAATACAATAAATAGGCTTTTGATATTAATCCCCTCATTTTCAGAGGTTTTTGAAATTTTGATGGCCTCTCCAGAAAAATTCACTTGAAAAGCATGATGTAATCTAACGCGCCTAAAATACAGATTCTAAATACTTGACGTGACTCAAAGAGCAAGGTGGTGGACGCTTGATCTTGAACATCAGGAGCAACGTCAAAACAAAGTACAGTGTTCAACGGGGTGCACGGTACACTGTGTACAATGTCGTACCTCAACTGTCTCTCAAAAAGGGATGTCATGTGTCATAAATGTTCTATACATGAACAAATGTTTCGATTCGCGACGATATACCTATACTTTTTGTTGTGATGATTGTTGTGATATGTTTTATATACAGAACTATCACAACAAAAACTACCTCTCTCCTGATAAATGGTTAGGGATATTTCTCTTCCTTTGAATGTCTCCTTTTCTGTTTACGTAGAATTTGCTGCCTCAATATAATACTCGGTTTTAATAAGATGAACTCCATTGTGAATTGACTTTCTCCAAAAACGAATATCAAAAATTCATTGGGCTATAAAGTATCTATTCAGAGTACTCAAACTATTTTAGTTTAATTGTGCACAAAATTCACTCACATGACTTTTATTTACCTCTGAACATTTTCAAAAGCCGGAAAGTGAAGTGAAAATTCGTTTCAATGGAACGAAAGTAGTAAGAAATATTTTCATATTAAATTCAAAATCTTACAGGAAAATATTCTTGACACTGATGAAAGTTTGGAGAACTATTTCATCATCAAATGGTGTAGACGTTTTTCGTAGATTCGCATCATTACTTCACCTGCCTGTGTTTTTAAATTGCTATTATACTTAAAACTCTCCAAATTGAGACCACGAAACCGCTGGAATGAACACTTGCGAATGACCTAAGCCTAGGGGAAATGGACGGAAGATGGAGACGACGCGTGGCAGGAAACATTCGCTCGCATCCTAATATCACTGCAGGAACTACAACTAAGCCTGGAACGAAATTTTGAATGACAACTTGCGACCGTTTCAAAATAAGATCTGACCGCACGACGTTAAAACAGAAATTGCCTTTGTACTTGCTTTGTTATCCATGACGGTGAAAATAAATTTCAAAATCGTGCTCGTTTCGCAATTTTCAAAGATATATTACACTGGTAATAGGAAGCTCCAAGGGCATATAAAACACTGCCCGGATATAATGCATCGCCCACTTTAATGTATACTGCAAATTTGTAGCAGCACGATAATTGGTGCAAAATGCAAAATGGGAGACACTTTAGACAAGCGTACGATAATGTGCACGCAATAATTATGAAAAAGTGAGTCTCGCGGAGTCCCGGCGAGACACTCGGGGCTAACGCGCTGCTATGATAATTTTCCCCTGCGCTGAACTGACTGCCTTAGACCGTGTGTACCGAAGGCTTTTTTCCTCCGATCAATATCAGGCGAATGCCGGAGCAGTACTCTAACAAAGGGATCACAGACCGCGCGCGATCTTTCCTTCCTTATCATATCTTCAACCCTTTCTTATAAACAGAGTTACATGCACTACACCACCAGACATGTCTGGAGTTTAGAATTTGTCCCGGTGGGAGCTGGGAAACGCCTGGCGACGGGTAGTTTGGCGCCGTATCTTGCCATTCAGCGGGGAAATATTGCCGCTAGCACCCGCGACGAAACATGCATTTCATTTAAGGGACTAATGACCTTAGTGGTTGACGCTCCCGGAATCATCAATCAATGGAAAGTTGTGTCACCATGTATTCGTCAGCTAAAATTTGCTTATAGGTGTTGTGGTGCGTTATCGTTGGCATTTTTCATGAAATAATTATAGACGTTGTCATAGCCAACAACAACTATTGTTGGCAATGACAACGTCTATAATTATTTCATAAAATTTGCTTACCCTTTTCCAAACCAGGATACTACGTATATCGTGCAGCAGTCAACACCTTTAGATCACAGTGGGAAATTTTCCATTTGTAGAATTAAACTTTCTCAGTAGATGTTAGGTTCCCAAGGCATCACATGCCGAAAGAAAAGTTTCATATTCGTAAACGTTACCAGGAAAGTATATGCTTTTCGATATAGTTTAAAAATTTTACGAGAATACGACAGATTCACGAGTTTTACTCGTCGGGGTTTTCGTGTCTCTCTTAACACAACAACTTTCATAGGTTTAATACGTAAAAGACCTACGCGTAGAAGCCAAGATGCGGGCGATCACAAAAACACATTCTAAAGGGAATCACGAACCGAAAGGGTTTTGTTTGTGACAGTTTTTCTCACAAGTTTGTGGTCACACAAGCGATTATCCGCGACACGGACAAAACACTGTCACGTATACCAAACGCGTGTGGGCCACTTTCATGCCCAGATCTGTAGAATTTCATCAAAACAGGATTACTCGAATTCCAACTGGGCGCATATATAACCTGTCTCCCCCCCGGGCGAAAATCAAGCGATCCTAGTCCAGGAGACACATGTCCTCGGCTCCGACAGCGAGCTTACGCTGACGTCACTCACGGCGGGGCCGTAAAGCAGCGGGTGACAGGCCCTCGCTCACTCGCGCCCGCCCCGCATTAGCAGGCCCTTCGCGCATGCGCCGTCGCTGCAGATCCTCCTGCAGGATTACGTCGCGTTAAAAATTTATATATTTCAAAATAAAAACTTCGCGCCGCATCCGACGAAAAAAAGGACGCAGAGTCTCCGGAGAGACCTTTGAAAACGACAATAGCCAGGATTAAACCAGGCGTTTATTACCCTAATGTTATAACGCGCGCTAAATATCGGCGAAGAAATAAACCGTCGAGGGGAAAACGGGGGGATCCCCCGGAGGATTAAGGGCCCATTGTTTCCTGCGCCGGGAAGAAGAATGGCGAGAGGACTTTTTCTCCGACGGCTGCAAGCGCGCTCGTCCTTTTTATTTCCGCGCGGCCTGCGTGGCGCACGGAGGGCGCTGACCGTTCGAAGGGCGAATTAACCCACTACGCCCCGCCAGCGGGTGGCCCTTCCTTTCTCCACTGCGACCGCCGCTTCAATAATTATAATGAATTCATTACGAACTTTAAAGGAAACGCATTTAATAAAATATTCCCTTCCGGTGTGTGACCGTGGATTAGGAGCAGGTCCAGACCTACGATAGAGATGGTGATCAACATGTCTGTGTAGCGTTGCTCCCTTCCTCTAAATCACGATTAGACAAGAACTACATTTGGCCATCTGCGTTAACAATATTACCAGTGGTGCACCCACATTTTCCATAGGGAGGGGCAAGGTAGGCCTGTAACAGACTCTACGTTTTTATAAAGAATTGGTTATTTTGGTTGGTAAATTTTAAATTGGTTGGTAATTAATTTTTTTGGACGTGTCCACTGCTGTAGCTGCCAGTTTCGAAAGTGTAGTCTATGTTATATTCCGAGATGTGTTCCTCCCCCGCTATAAAGCTGCTCACATTTGGACGGGAATTGACCCGTCGTGAGAAGAGGCGGCATTGGTTCGTCTCCGGTAGCAGCTTTAGCTGGCGGAGCGCCCAACCCAGGCATTGAAGGTTGGCGAGAGGGCAAACTGCGAATACCAGCCTGGCGGCGCTCTATTGCGTCGTCGGAGAATTCGGGGGCCAACCGAGCGTCTTGCGCCTCCAGGGAGAACTGGCGAGGAGGAGGGCCCAGTTCACTGACTCGCCGAGGGGCGAGGGCGAGGGTGCGGGCGTGGGAGAGGGCGAGGGCGAGGGCGAGGGCGAGGGCGAGGGCGAGGGCGAGGGCGAGGGCGAGGACGCGGGCGAGGGCGAGGGCGAGGACGCGGGCGAGGGCGAGGGCGAGGCCGAGGCCGAGGGCGTGCGGAGGCGGAGAGCGCGCCGACGTCACTTGCGGAGATTGATGTGCGGCGCACGTGCTCACGCCCTCCCCACCCCACCCAACCACACCCCACCCCACTCTGCCCAGCTGCGAGCGCACGACTATGCGCCGGCTCCGCTAGAGCACTCTACATTGAAGCATCTCGCATTTAATGCATTGCGGTCGCTAACGCCGTAGCAGGGGTGCCAGGTTGGGGAAATTTGTCCCCAAAATGGGGTTTTCTTTTCTTTGTGGGGAAATAATAGGGAACATGAATGGACGGGGAACTGTTTGGGGATTTTTGGGGAAATTATTTTCATCCTGAGTCGAGATAGAAATATTATTCTCTCAATTATTAAGACAAAAAGAAACAATAGAGGCCATTCTCTCTCATTTTTATGAATCAAAATGAAAAAATAAACGACAGGCATCGAGTTGAGAAAAACAAATATAGTATACGGCTCTGAGCAGTTTAGAGGACAATGTTTGGTTGATTTTAATTTTCTGATTTTACAGGAACAATCAATGGAATCGTCAGGGACAGCTCGTGTCATTGGTCAATAATTTGAGAAAATTTTTCCATTTTAAAATTGGAGAATTTTGATTCATTAGGGAGGTTATTTGGCAAAATTCCGTAAGAGTGATGGGAAAGATTTGGCAACACATCTGGCAACTCTGGTCGTTAGAACAATGAGCAGCACAAAAAATATGCGATTTTAGATTTGTAAATCGTGGCAACAGTCAAGGTTTATAACCAGGACTTGGATTCTGAAATGTCACCTTTTCATTAGTGAATCCTAACTTGTAAATTAATATTTATCTTGACAAGTAGATGACAGAAGTGTAAAGTTAATAAGCCATTTTTTTCGTGTTTCAGTTTCAGTTAATGTTTTATACTTTTGTGTCATTATTACGCCTTTTGTTTCCTTTTCGTGTTTTTGTTAGTGAATGTTTCATTAATTTACAAGGACACACTAAAATAAAGTTTTTATTGCATCAGCAGTTCATGACGAAAGTCACTACTGCAGTGGACAGTTTTTGGAACTCTCAAAATTACACGGATCTTAAGTAACTTTCTGAACTTTCAAAACTGACGGTTGGAAGATTAGAGCTAAGGATCATATTTCCTCCTAAATTAAAGACCTTATATTAAATATAATTTTATATAAAAAATTTTTATTTGAAATTGTAAAATTCATTAAATAATAAACATTCAAACATTTTTTAATAAAAAATAGGTAATTTCCCCCTTTTAAAGTCATTTTATAGATTATTTTTAAAGCCTTTTTGGTCTTCAGAATCTAAGCCCTGCAACAGATTCCGTTATTTGTGATATTGGGCGTGTATCGTTCAATCATTCTCCTTCTAGTAAGAAACAAACAATCAACGTAGGTAAGAAATATAATTTCATAGATCTTTAAAAATGAGACCATCGAGCTACATTTCTTGCTATCTGATCCAAACATTTATTAACACTACGGCAAGGTATATTATTTTTTATAAATATAATAATTAAAGTAATCAATTCAGTCTTTGCTTGAATGATGATCAGATTACAGGACAGCATGAATGTTCTAAAGGGATAGAGAAACCCTCAAACGAGCAATAAATTGCAGGAAAAAAGATAGTAAATAACTTTCTAGAAATTTACGTTTGGAAAGAAAATCCAAAGAAACGAGTGCAGTACAGGAGAACACAAGCTTTTGAAGTTCTTTTCTTCACAAATATGAGATAAAATTGTAAACAAAGACAATACGCTATCAACTTCCGAGATGCGAGTCATTGCCACAGAATGTAATGAGTATTGTACGGTAATCTGGTCTACATTTTTCACAATACTCGATTCTCATATTTGGTTATTCGATTAAGGATTCATTGAAAAGCCAAAACGCGCATAAAGGCACCTCAGCACCAATCAGTGAAATTCACTCATAACACAACTTTCTCTTTTATTCCGTCTGTTATTTCGAGTCAAAAATCAAGCAAATCAAAAGTGCGTGATATCCTAAAACTTGAGGATGAAATTTGAGAACACGTGTTAATTTGATATCCTTTGTTTCTCATAAGCATAAATGCATTTCAAAATATACAATTTTTTCCACTCTCCTTGTAAAAGCAATACCGCTATCGTCGTTGGCAAGTGGTTAAATCCGATTCAGTTGCACTGGCCGAATCGCAATCCCGCCCGACACGATGGACTGAACCCCGCCCAGCCTCCGGCCAATTCGGCGGCGGCGGGAGTGCCTTTCCGCGCGGTCGGCGCGCAGATGGAGAGCGGCGGTGGTCGCGCTTGGGCAGTCAAAGCGACGCCTCGCGGGAAACGAGAATCGCAGCGGGGGAAGCAGGGGGCAATATAGGAGTGAAAATGAGAGTGGGAGTGGGAGACGTTCAAGTTCACTGGGACACAAAGGATTCAGAGTTGTTGTACCACTCAGAATCGACTGTTCTGCGTTCTAGTGGTACGGGTGCGACATATCCAGTTTTTTCGAAAAAAACAGGCGACCATCTGTTTGGAAGTGCTTCGTGCGCGAACAACTTTTGTTGGATTTCGCTCACCTTGAAACACCCATACAGTCGACTGCTGTTTACTTTCGGGCTCATACACGTAAATCCACGATTCATCACCTATCACGATGTCATAGACGTGTTTCGAAGCACCGGGATCGTATTTGTTGAGCATTTCTTTCGACACGAATAAGAACTGGTCATTCCAAGTTCAGTCATCAGCACTTGTTAACTGGAAATCATCCACCCACCTGCCAGCACTGTGATACCCTTCTTAATTTCAACATATTTTAACTCAATGTCCTATGTTTCAGTACAGCCGACACACATACGTAGAAGGAGAACAAAATCCTGACTTGGTGCTATCGTCCAGCGAATACCAAAACCAAATATTAAAATTCTGTAAAGACTGCAATATTCTCAAAGAAATCTAATTGTAAAAGGTATACTAGTATGGATACTGGAAACTAATATTGTAACAAAAAAATAACAAATAATGTGTCTTAACAATATAATACAGTATGTATATAAATATGTGAAGTTAACATATTAATATTGTTAAGTTGTATTTAAAGTAGTCGCTAATGACCACACCTGTTTATTCGACTATAATAAACTAAAAAAAGAAACAAAAAAAAACACAAATAGAGCTCGTATTTCAAAACGTTCTGAGTACGTATAACCTCAAAACACCCAACTTTACGATAGAGCTCTCAGCAGTTTGGTGTTGCCAGATTGCAACACCAAAATCCCGAAACATTAAAGGCAACCTTCGTAGGAGAAGTTAAGATAGTCCAACCGTTCCGGATACGTGACATTGACATTGTCGTATTCGTGTGCGCAGGAGCATTGTAGGAGCTGAATAGTAATATTTTTGTGAAACGTTCATTGCCAGGATGCTGATTATACTCCTAGAGCGCTAAAAAACCACAAATCTACAGAACGGCATGGTTTCGCGCACGAAACTAGAATCGCTGCGGTGATGAAGGGGTGGGGTCTTCCCCATTTACTTGCACAAGCGTGTGCGCCTACCGGCGGTTAAACTGTTGCGCACCTCGTTTCCTTCAGAGTGGGTGGTGGCCCTTATCTTGGAGGTCCAATCCAGTTCCCACTACAAGGAGAGAACAACGCCCCCTCTTCCCCGAAAGAGGGGAGAAAAGGATGCGGTAGGAGGAGGCGCAACCCCTACGTGACGTCGCCGAGAAGCGAAGCCCAAATGGGCAAGCGGTGCAGCTGGCTGCCTGACAGCCAACATTAAGTACAAAAACAGACGAATGAAACTTACACATCCACAGCATGTACAGGTTTTAATAAATGTAAATAATGAAAAATGAGAATATAACGCATGACAATGGTGAACGTATGTCTGAAATGCGAGTTCCTCCTTGAACGGGAGCAAAGAAAGCGGAAAGGACAGAAGAGGTGATAATGCAGGCGAGGGGAAAGTGAAGTGCAAGAGGAAGAGGCGAAAGAAATTAAGATGAGCTACGAAAAAATACGAGGAAAGTAAGTTTTGGTGATGCAGCAGTGGGTACAAGAAAGTGAGACGCAAGTGATGCGAGAGCTGAAAGAAAGGTACGGAGGGGATGCGGGGTTCGGTTGGAGGCAACCCCGTCAGCCGAGGGTAGGTCGGCGGAGGACCTCACTATTCAGCGGGGAATGGCCATCGCCACCTCTCGAGGAAAGCACACGTACGGGACTTTCAACCCAATCTGTTGACCGCCCGCATTCACCAATCAGTCAATCAATCGTTCGATCGAATGCACCTCAAGCCAGGGACTCACTCAACTGCTCACGATGAGTCATGAGTCGCTTTCCATATTAACAGTCCATTATAAATAACAAGGAAATTCCTTAAGACAAACTATACTAATTTCACCGATGCTACTTTTAAACGTTATTGCCAGAGCAAAATAGAAATGTGTCAAAAGTTTAGTAATTGTCCTCGTGTTTGAAATCCTTCTGTCGTGAGAAGTAGTTCCTCGAATTCAGTCCGAGTTTTCAAGATAACATCATTTCTAATGTTATCTTGTAATAAACGACTTTGTCAATTTTCCCCTACAATACAACATAATTTTAAGCAAAAGTATGTTTATGAATTAACGTATTATTATTACTGCACTCGTTAAATTACTTCATATAATTTGTGAACATTTTAAAATGTCTAAAATTTTATACTTTTACGCATGCGTTGATTCGATTACGCCAATTGACTGGAAATGCTCAAGAACCTGTGCGTGAATTCTACTGGTTGACTCTTGCGTCAAAGTGATGACTGCTCCAATAAATGCGTTCGACAGCTTGGAAAGAGCAAGTAGACGGGTCCTGGGATTCGAGCATACTTTTGCAACCGTCTTTCTTAGGAGAACATTTCTCAATATATTCAATATCCAAGGTAATCAACGCAAAGGAAACACTTGTGAAGCTAATTTTTACCTGCAGGTTTGGGGAAAAGTGTCATGTTTTCTTAGTTCTAACGGAAACACTAACTACGTTTTTGTCATGGTAACTGTCCTTTAATTCAAATTTTTCCATTTCACATTATTCTTCAGAACTTTGATGAAAAAAGCATGGCCATAAAAAGAGCGTGTCTCATATCTTGGCCTCGCACATTATGGGCAAGGAGTACAGGGTGTTTGATAAATGTAGGAAGGCATAAATAGATATACTATAAATCAGAAGTTTGGCTTAAAGAACTTCTGTTAATTTCAAATCATTTCTTTTTTAGTTTTAATTTTCAATTTAGCACACGCTCCCGGGTTAAAATGATTTCATTTTGTAGATGTGCTTCAATTCCGTGGGACGTTTCCCAAGTATCCAAAAACTCCTTTTCGGCGTATAAACCTCCAAATAAGCTATTCCCTAGAAAAATATATACTGAAATTTTTGGAAATAAGATAATATATGCTAATAGGTGAACTAAATAGAAAACAACTGCGGATGGGAGTGGCAAACAAACAACTCCTAAGGGCAAAATTTTTACCAAATCTAGCTGACTAACTCTCAATTTAAGTATTATGGCCAATAGACCCACTGTACCTTAACAAAATAATATAATTCCTAGCATTTAGATATCCTCATACAAAAAATTATTGATTTTCCGCTATAGCAAAAAGTGATTCCTGGAACTCGATCTGGATCACAATCCAATAATCATTATTTCATCCTCTCTATCTATATCTTATTTAAACATGCAAAAGTGGTAAATTAACTGTTTAAATTCAGAAAAATTTAAAAATTAAACTACAAAATCCGCAAAAACATTCAATACGAAAAAGACTTAGATAATGAAGTAAACGATTAGTCAGCAACTACAAGGATCCCTACAAATTCTACACATAATCTCAAAAAAAAACCTCAATATAAAGCAACAAATCCCAGATAAAAATCATAAACCTAATTAAAAGTAAACACAATTTAAGACGCTATTGGCAATGAACACGACGACCAGACTTAAAAAGAAAATTAACAAACTGACAGACGTAGTTAAAAACAAACTAGACAACATAATAGCAAGCTTCAGACTTTCTCAAAAAATTCACACCGTCATCGAGGCATATGTTGGGTCTACCATACTAGGAATAAAAAGACAAAACAAGAATTTCCACAATTAAAACTAGGTCACAAGTGGCAAATTCTGATTTTGAGAAAACATCTTTATAGCCGGCCTGACTACCTTGAAAAAGTCGTTCAACCCAAACCAGTCGAAAACGATACTTTAATAACAAGTAGAGGAATTTAATCAGAAACCACTATATACAGTCAGTAAATTAAGTACTACTCCATCAGAAATAAACAGAAATCAAAAAATCAAAACAAGAAATCACAGGATACGACTTATTTTAATAAAGTTCAAAAGAACTAATACAATTCGATAGCAGAGCATTCAGCAATATTTAAGCAGCATCAGAATAGGTTACTTTCCAACGATTGGAAATGCAAAGTCTACCTACGAAAACGAAAAGAATCCAAAAAATACCAGCGAACTTAGACAATAAGTCTACTCCCGATTGCAAACTATTGAGAAACTGATATTAAACATTAATAAAATTCCATGACCAACACACAATGTAATCAGACACGCCAATTTGGGATTTCGACCTAACCACCCGCACAACACATCAAATATTACGGCCTTACCGAATATATAGCGCAAGGATTCCATGCCAAACAACACCACTATTCGCAATATTCCTGCGACATACCAAAGCGTTTGGACAAAATATGGCATCAAGCCTTCCTACAAAATTAAGACAAATAGGCACTCCAGACTACTTATTCCAAATTATTAAAAAGTTTTGTAAACACAAGAAGTTCCAATCAAAATTAATGATGCATATCATCCTTACGCCAGATTTCAGCAGGGCTGCCAAGGTCCATTTCAACGTATTATGCAATTTATATTATATCCGATTATACACCATAATAGATTCGAAATGCACTTTACGCTACGACACTGCACTTTTTCAAACATGGGACATTATGACAGGCTAGGAATAACTTAAAGACGACCTTGACATTAATAAATGGGCAAAAAAATTGGAGATTAATGAATCCATAAAAAACACAGGCGAAATTTTCCCCTATAAGACTCCACAACCCCTCCGCGTTAATTTGAACACGAAAATATTCCTTTGGGCTGCAATAATACAGCAGCCAAATATTAGAATGCAAGCATTGATACTAAATTAAATGAAAACACCACATTTACAAAACCGAACAAAACACAAGCAAAACTTTCCACACTTTACGCACTAATTACAAAAATCTCCTTAAAATAGAGACCGAATGATAATTTATACAAGTCTAAATCGACCAACTATGACTTATGCATGCCAATATGGGGAAATGCAGCAAAATCTAATATAACCTGTTGCAAAACTTATACAAATAAAGGCGCTAAAGAACATAATTAAAGCCCATGGTTTTTATTTCGAACAAGCAAATCCACCAGAACTGCAAATTCTCGACAATAAAAGAAACATTACCAAACTGTCCCGAAGACTTTTCAATATCTTCCCTCATCTCCAGCACCTCCATTTTCAAACTTTGACACAGCAGAACGAACTTACGCATCAAACTCACGCTTCCCTAAAGACAGATTCAGACCACCATAAAATACCAGAAAATGGCCTCAATCATATAACCTTCATCGAATAATTCATATCAACGTAGTCCTGTATTCTTAATATACTTCCGTAATATTTATTATTAATAAAAAAAAATAATAATAAACCACAACACTTATCGCATTCCGTCGAGGCACCACAGTTAGGAATACCAAAAGTTATGTATGATTGTATTCACAACCCTGAAAAACATGTATGTTGAACAGGTAGACAATAAATTAAAAAAAAAAAAAACTCCTTTGCCTTTTCTGCTTTTCGGCTTTCACACTTTCGTTATCCAGCTTTTTGTTGTGTCTCTCAATTGATTATGGCGTTGCAAATGGATTTAGCAAACATTAGCCAGGAAAAGATAGATTCTTAATATTATCAGGTGTTTCCATCACACACATGGATGTGCATCATCAACAATGAGTCTTTGGCATTCATTTCCTTGAGTACGTCTATCCATTGCATTAATGCTGAAACATTCGTATGAAAAACGAAATATCTACGAACAGAATGTACTTAAATTTAAAACCTAAATATTTTTCATTATTCTTCATTTATTTAAATTAATGGTTGGACAGGTGTTAATGCCAATTTATGCCGGTAAATAACAATACTATCTGTTAAATGTTCATTGTACATATATTAACAATTATCGCCGTCACGCCCCTCCTCGCCGATCTCCTCGCTCCGTCGGCGCCGCCTCCTAATTTCACTGCCGGAACGGGCCCGGCCGCGCGCCCCCGCCGCCCCCGCCCTGCCCGCCACGCCCCTGCCGGCCGCCCGTAAAACTTTAGAGCCCCTGGCGGCGGCGGCCGCCGCCTCTGTGACGAAATATTGAAATGGCGGCGCGGCGCCCCGCCACGCCCCCGCACGCAGTGGGCCGACGCGCGGCCGTCCACGCCCCGGGTTCGATGCGTTCGTGCGAGGCGCGCTGCGGGAAGAGACGATGGCAGGGGTGGAAACGTCAAGTGTCATTATTTTTTTTATTTCTCCCCGCCAGTAGCCCAGGCGTAGCAAGCGCCGCAGAAGGGGACAGTGATTAAATAACTAACGTATTAAGTATATAAGAACCTATGTAAGTAGCAGGCGCCTTGGTCGGGAGCCTAGGGTTCGCATGCACGCTCTTGTTTTCTAATACTATGACCATCTCGTTTGTTTGTTTTTGGCATTCATTCATACTTATGTCCATTTACACTTATTTACACACCTACCACACGCAATTCCGCGCGACACTATTTAGAGTATGAACACGTCATATGCGCCACGGCGCCAATTTCGCTCATAGTGATGATCAGCACTTCCGTCTTACGATATTGGACGTCCGTTCTGCGAGTCCGTATTACAATATTCCAACAAAGAGGCCTGAAAACATGTTCAACGTATTTTATTTATTTCACAGTTTTGCATCGTCAAAAAACTTTGTTACCTAAAAAACTTCTAATACATTATATAATCTAAATTTTAATATTCCACTTGTCCTGTTCTTCATAATCGTTCTCTGATCAATTCCTTTCTTTCAAAAATCCCTCAACAAATTTCTCTCATACAGCTATGTATTTATGGGCAACTATTGTAAATGAAAAATATTATGTTTACCGAACAGACCTTCGAGAAGAACTTAAACAAGACTGTTTAGAATTAAAGAATCATATTTTCATAATCAAAGAACAATATATTTAGGTTTGCATAAAATGTCTCTTAAATATTTTCAGAAAATTATCTTTGATATAAAATTATTCAGAATATTGGTAAACGTTTATGTAAACACTCCGTGGTGTCCTGAGTTCTCCCTCAGGTACTTTTGTACAGCCCGAAAAATTGAATAACTGAATTAAAACAATCATCGAACACTTCCCGTAACAAACATGAGGAGAAATCACAAGAAATTCAATTAGATAAGTTTCTGTGTGCTCAAATGCTCAATTTTACAGAAATTCAAAAATATAATCAATTAAATGGTCAATAATTTAAATGCTTTTTTCTTTTATTGCAACGTATTGTATAATAATATGTAACATTAGATTATATTAGGTAATATGATATCGTTAGATAATATGCAACATAGATTAAATGAAACTGACACATTTTTGTGCGTGTTAAAAAGTTCTCGATCTACTGATTGAATTTTTTTCGGAAACTATATTAAATTCTCTCGAGTCACGACTGATTAACGACATTCAATAATACGCTTATAATGAACCCCATATATAAAACGTTATTTAAAATACAACTTCCGTCAACGACTTGAATTTGACATTCCCACGTCTTCGCAATGCCGCCCTACACAAAAATCTCTTGCCTCCACCTGAACACCCTCCCTCGTCGCCCACTGCCCGACACCCTCCCTCTTCGCCCGCGCCGCGCCGCGCCGCGCCGCGTCGCCCTCAATTTCGCGGTGCGCCCCAGGGGCCGGCGGCCGGCCCACCGTGGGGCTAGTCGCCCGCCGTCCGATTTGAGGCGGCTCCGTCCCCGGCCGCCGCCTTCCACCTTCCCCCCCCCCTCCCGTCGGGGGAGGTGCCGGGATTGTCGCCCGGGGCCGCCTGCATAGGGGCCCTCCGATGGCGTCGGGGGGGGGGGGGGCGATCGGAGGACACGGCGGAGTATTGGAGTTTGCGGCTTTTCACACGTTTCTCGGAGATGAATCCGGATTCCAGCTGTGCCAGACAAGGAAATGCATTCGAAGGTCGACAAACTCCTCTACAACTACTACTCCAAGCACTAAGGGCTGTATTGAATGTAAAATATTGTTTCCAACCGCGGTTATTATTTATAATTTATTGTTTCATATTAGTGCGTACGCGATCGTATCACACCGTGGCAAATCCTACAGTACGGCATCCCAAAGCAAGAGGCATCGTATGCGTTGTATCACACTATCGCATAGAATTGTTCTGCACGACCCAATGTCAAATGTGGTCTCTTGTTCATGTGGAGCACATATAAAAATAGCAGATTCCGCTCTGAGAACAATGGAAGAATGAAAAAAAAACTCGTTACTGCAGACATCTTGGCCGCGGACAACTATCAATCTGTAAGTTTCCTTCCGAAATGTCGAGGTTGTGTGTGAGTGGAAAAGGCGAGGGAAATCTCCTTTTCGCCAGTGGATGTTGTAAAAGGATGGCACACAGAAGAATGGTCCTACTGCACGTTTGTTCATACAGCATTCCACTAGAATGACAGGGTTATCCAGCAAATGCAAGAACTATCAAAAAGTATGTGCTTTCCACAGAGGTGCGAGATATTTTGCCAATTTGATCCATATAGAGCAGACTTATATAGAGTTAGCTTCTAGCGTACGTCGGTTCCCTATAATTCTTGATACATCACGGGTGGGATAGGAATCGTTAGAACAAATCTTAAAAGCATGTCTTTATTTTCTCCTTTTCAATTACTACCTAATATATGCGATTACCTAATCAGATACAGAGAGGTCCGTAACGAAACGAAAACGCCACGAGCCGATAGAATTCACAAGTTTCTCTAAGTCGTTCTTCCATTTTCTGGAGATATTCCGACCGTAAATGAAGAGACCTTTGTTGGCGGAAACCGTGCTAAATATTAATCGAGCTTAATATTAAAAACGACATACTACAATTTATAATATTTCACAATTATCTCTTTATTTACTACCCCAGCAGCCCAGCTTGCCCCAGCCACGCCCTTGCCTTGCCAGCTCAAGATGAAGGAACGTGGCCCAAACCTTCAAATGACAGATTCTGCGGCCGCCGCCTCATTGACCCCCCACTCCTCGCGTGTACCCTTTGCATTCGAAAGCAAGATTCCTCCTCGCCTAGGAGCGTGGAGCTGAAATTCGGGAGGTCGCCGCACCTGCGTGACGTCAGCACCGGCGTCGGGCCCATGCAGGTGGAGGCGCGGCGGTCGAGAAGGCAACGGCGTGGCCGGCACTTTTGTCGCGGCCTCCTGACCTCGCGCACGCAAATTTCGGGGGCCGGGCGCGACGTGGGAGCAGTGGAATCCCCCCCCCCCACACACATACACTTTCAGGCGCAGGCTGCAGAGCGCGTAGAAAGAAAATATGAACAATGTGATGAACACACGATTCTCGAGTATTAATGACCTCATCGTCGATCGTGCCCCAAACCCACAAATCATTTATTCTTTTTAATTCCTCTAATACATACAACTACGAATTACTCTTTTCAACATATGTGAAAAGCTCTAGTCGTACATCGGTTGTCACATTCGAGCTGTTATTTCGTTCGTCATCCATTCCAACTTTTTTCCCTTTGTCATTCTCTATATTTGCAAATAGTTGGAATTCACAAGACGCTCGATTCCACTGCGCATTGCTTACTAATACGACCTTCAGTTTATCGTGAGTACTTCACACTTCTGAGATAGTTTCAAATGCTAAAAAAAGATGCCAATCCAGTTTTTATACTACATAATTTATAACGTTTAAGAAAATATATACCTTTGCAGTTGCAGAGTGTCCATTAAAATCTATCACAAATATCCGTGATGTCGTTATTCTCAGACTTGGCGGGAACCATAGCAAAATTGTTTCCACTCGCTCATTCGCATCTTTCGCCAGTACCCACGCGAGAAAAACTCGGAAAAATTTACGGGCAGACCTTCTGACCCGGCGCAAGTAAATTCTGAAGGTCCTGGGCGGGTGCAGGGCGCGCCCGGCGGCACCCGACTGAACTAGCGGCGCGGAGGAGCCCCGCCGCCCCACACCGCGTCCTCAAATGAATATTTATTGTGTATATCAAGGTTCTTGAAACTCAGTTCGTACAGTTAACCCATTACATATTTCTTGCTAACATTTCTTCATGTTTTTATTTATGTATTAATAAAAGCAGGGAATAACAATTTTCTGGCATTGTGAATCAACTGATACGTACGTTACCAGGATCTATACTCGATCAAAATAATAACCAGTTTTCTAACTAGTGAGGTGAGGAATAAACTTACCTGACCCAACCAGTCGGGTCAAGTGCTAAGATCCCGCTATGTGTGGTAATGAAATGTATGTGTGTGTGTGTGTGTGTGTGTAAGTAATGGTGAGGAAAGGACGAAAGGAAAGAAGAAGATGGAAAGATCGCGCATGGCCCGTGGCGCTTTTGTAGGGCTATTGCTCCAGCATTCACCTGGTGTTGATCGGAAAAACTACGCAAAACTACGGACCAGTGCAGCCGGCCATTAGAATACTCTCCCAGTCAGCAGTTGAATTCGACCGACCTAGCTGACGAGCTAGCGTCGAAAATGTTGCCACCGTCGGGACTGGAACCTTAGGACCTCCCGGTCAAAAGCACAACAGTAGCATCCATTGACGCCTTGAGCCACCTTTGGTACATGTTTCGTGATGTCCGGTGATGGCGGCGTGTGCAGGGCGCGGCCGGCGGCGTCCGATTGAACTAGGGTAGCGCGGTGGGGGGTGGGGGCGGGGCACGGGACGCTTCATTACTCTAACTGCTCTTCGGCCAAATGAGGAGGATACGACTTGTTTAAAGTATTAAGTTATATATTAGCATTAAGGGGCTCATCCTGTCGACGGACAACATGAAATATGGAGTAAGTGCGAAGATGCAGCGATCAAAATAAAGCATTTGACGTTTACGACCTGGCGGGGAAACGGACCCCGGCGTCCCCCTCCTTCGCTTGCCCAGTCCGCTTGCACCGTCTTTTGGGAACTGTCTGCAGACTTTCCCTTTGTGGAAAGGAAATCAATATCGCATAAAATTTGCGGTGTGGCCAACACCCAACAGGTACGAATACGAACTTCTTTTAAATCATTGCTAAGAGAACTAAGGCAATGGCTAGATCACGAACTGACTTAAATCCTAAATGAATCCCAAATCGAAATTCTAAGAAATAAAAAGGCTCTAAGTTACCATTTAATTTTAAGTATCTGACGTGTACGTGAAATACAAAGGATATATGGAAACATTTCAATCATGAGGTTTATTGCAATTATATGGTTTATATTGCAGAACATTCGACGTGTATTAAGATTGCGCAGAAAATATATGGAATGCAATTTCTGTCATTTCTATGTTTGCCAGTCCCAAGATCTTAGCATGAGGCTCGTACCTATATTTTCAGGACGATATTAAATATACTCATATATCGTACGTGTCTATGCTCGCTGGCATAAAACAAAATCACCCAAGCAATGTCTTCAATTCCCGTATCCCCCTCCTTTATCTATCCTGTTACACCTTTTATCCTGCTTCTCAGTTTTGAGAAAACAACAGTGGCGTAGAACGCTTCACTTGAAATCATTATGGTATAGCACAAGCAGGTAATGACAAGTTTCTCCTTAACCATACCATGGCAATACAGTTCATTATCAATGGCTTAAACATTAACCTGCGTAAAAGGTAAAAGGCATTCACTTTCAACAGCTATGGCATTCACGAACCTTTCCTTTTACTCGAAAACGTCATAAATAGATTACACTGGGCATTTATACTTTCTAACGAAGCAGGAAGGCATCTGTAAAACTTTATACTGCTGGTCACTGCCCGGAAAGCAGGTTACCTCGTTCATTTTTTGCCCAGAAAGACGATGCACGTTCCGTGTTTCATGCCTCACAGTGGAAGTAGCCTCGGACCAGGGACAGCGTCTGCTTTGACCCGGGGAACGAGGGAGACGTTCTTCTCGCAGACATCGTGACTGCACTTGGGAGCTTCTGTAAACTCAACCTCACTGCGACGGGGGCCGCACAATTCGCGTTTCAGCCAGTTCAACGAACGCCAAACACACGCTTCGTGACTTCTTGCACCGACAGCACTGATTCGTAATAAATCGCTCTTACAATCTGCAATGAAGTATGACGATGATTTGTATTCGTCGATTTCTCACTGATGAAAAGAAAAATTATAATTTTTTTTTTTTATTTATTTTTGTTACTTTGGAATCTCTTCTTTTACGTGATAGAGGTTTTGTTACGCAGAAGAACATTTCACAATTTTAGGATAGTTCTAGGACAATGACGTCATTTTGTTCACTGTAGTGAATGTCGTCTCCCACAACGCCTCAACAAAAAAGAACCGCTTCACGTAATTCAAAAGATACTTCGCGAGAAACACCAAAATTAGTTTGTTCGTTTTTTCGATAAAATGTCTCTAGTACTTCAACAAGAACTCAGTGCAATGGCGGAACGTAAACGCACGCATTTCATTCCCATTCATATCCTATAGTAATATATTTGCGATTTGGACATAAACTTTAACGTCTACATTAATTAATAATATTTATCCTTTCTATTTTTATCTCGCTTTTAGAAGGCAAGTGACAAAGAGCGCATGTACGTGTGTGTATGGCAATATGTGTGTGTGTGTGGAGACCGAGAGAGAAGGGGAGAAAGGGGGGAATGAAAAAAGGGAGGGTGATGAGTAGGGGGAGGATTTTGATGAACTAAGACATTGCCAAAAATGATCAATAAAATGCTCTTATTTGAAGCAAATACCATTAAAGTTATATGATAATCGATGAAATCAGAAAACATAATTAAAAATGACGTAAAAAAACTTATTAGTTAAACATATTAGTAAAAACCGACACAAAATGAAAAAGAATATAGATGAAAAGGGGTCATTTTGTTTTGTCATAACATAAAATGAACTTCTATTCTAAACAGCATTGTCCTAAAATGATACAAAATATGAAATTTCATTAGCACACGCCCCCTATTGACGAGGAATGAATAAGAGTAAGGGGGAGCGAGGGGGGAAATATTGCACTTAAGAAGAGAAAATCTCATATGAGAAATGTTAGTCGTTTCTTTTTTTTCTATCAAGAGTTCAGAAAAGAATGAAACCTCTGAACTTCCATACTTACACATCTTTTCTGATATACTTTTGGAAAAGAAAGGCAAATTGCCTTTCTTAAATTAAAAGAATATTTATAGAAACAATTTTTTAGAACAATATTATTCCCTTGTAAAACAAATAACTATAAAAAATGAGGAAATTTTAAACAACGTTAAACTGTAATTCGAAATTCAGTTTAATTACTTCAAAAAATAAATTACACCTACTCCGGAGGCGGATTCCTGAAAGTAGTAGTTTCGAAAAAATCATTAATATAACAAATTAAGTATTTTATTAACAAATTACTTTTAATTAAATCCACTTTTATGGGGTTTTGTTCTTTTAACTATTTTTTCTTAATACCCGAGAACAGATTCACACAGGCACAATAGGTGCTACTGTAAAGAAATACGAATAATACCATGGTGTTACTTATTGTTCTGATGTACTGTCAGCCTCTTTGAAAATGCCACACGTGCACAAAGCTTCGTATATGAAGTTTCTGGAAACGCATATCGAGAATATTTTGAGAACATTGCCTCAATAGTATATAACTACCCCCAAGTAGTGATATTATCTTCCTAGATTTCAAATATTAAATGCTGGGAATAAGCTCTGAACCCACTCTTTCGACTTTGTGCACATGAGACCAACTTCGAGACGACAACAATGACCTCCTTCCCTTCCGCACGCCTTCTGGAGGTTTCAACCACTTCCACCCACGTTCCCGCCAACTCCAGTGCATCTCTGTGGCCCATTTCGTTCTGATCCACGTGCGAGTACAATGTCGCAGAAGTATACATAAATATATTTATATAAAATAGTCCACCAAAAATAAAAGACGTAAGAGAGGAAACAGGGCTCTGCAAAACATTTACGGAACAACCGTTGGTAGATTGTTATTTATTTCGTTGTACATCAAGCCGACACAAATTAAAGTTTACGGGGGAGTAAATTAAAAATCAAATACCTGGAGAGCTTAAGCCCAACTTGGAATTACGCAATATCTCGCGAATTTAACATTCAAAGTGCCAACCATTAGGGAACTTGGCGGGCGCTCCCGCAATGCGCCCCCTCCACCTTTGTGGCGCGCGGACCCCGGCGCCGCTCAACTCAAACGGCTTCGTCGCAGCCGAATTTGAAACAGAACGCAACTTTCAGAGCCCCAAGAGCGCTCATTTCCTGCAGTTGCAGCGACGGAGCGCCGACGGCGCGGAAGCGGCGGCTGCGGGGCGCCGGCGATATTGGCCACGGGGCTACCAACGGAGGCGGATTCCGCGGCGGGAGCACATGCACAGAGACAACGGCGGGGGAGGCGGCGAGCGGCAGGTGGAGGGGGAGGTCAATACATACGAGGAACAATGGCGAGAGCGAGGGAGATGGTGCAGGTGAGGGCGAGAGCGGGAGCGGGAGCAGGACGAAGGCAAGGAGGGTGGAGACGCGAGCAGGGCGTGGAAGAGAGGGGCCGGGTGAGGATAGGGCGAAGGCGAGAGCAAAGCGAGTGCAGTCGAACGCAGCGTTGAGGGAGGGGCGGCGCGGTGGCTGGGGGTAGCAGGGTCGTGACGGCCAGTGGCGGGAGTTGATAAAGCAGAAAGACGCTTGCGTCACAGGATCCTGACTGCCTAGACGTGTACTGGTAATGAAGAGACCTGAGATCGGCAGTTCGGATGCCTAAAAGAGCAAAATGAGTACCGCCGTAATAACATAGATGCAATATTGGAAGAGAAAATACGTTGAAATAATGAAATGAGCAGAGTAATATACAACGCAAAACAGCAAGCTGTTTGAGGGTCTGAATTCAGATGCAATTAAAATCATCAATAAAGAAACAATTCATATATGAAGGGGGTTCCATAACGTAAGGAACGACATACCGGGATTTCTTTTGGAGTATTTGAAATATTTAATTAAGAAAGGAGATAATAAATGCAAAAAAACAGGTTGCTATCAATTAATAATTGCTAATTATACGATCTCATATTAAGTGCAGAATGAGATTAAGGAAAATATTTTAGTGGAAATTACACAGTATGTCATTCAAGATAAGAGGGGCATAAAAAAGTAAGATACAAAATGTCATGGGAAAATGTATTGTAGCAGAAATAGTACATGATACATTATTTTTCCAAATAATGGACATTTTCCTAAGAAACGAAGCATTCGTCACACCGTGGGATCGATATTTGTATTCCTGTGACGTAGGTTTTTCTCACGAGGGTAGGAGGAAATCTTCACAAGTGACTGGCAGCCCTTACTATGCAGCGTGTGATATCTTACACCCTAAGTCAAAGCTCCTTCCTCTTCCCCCCTCTCCATGACATCATGTAAGGGTACTGCATCGCAGGGAATGGACTGATGACTGTCACATCCTAGTAATCGTATGTGTCTGCCGCCTGTGATAGGTACCAATGTTTGACGCTCACCTCCAATTCTGCGTCACTGTGAAGCGCGAAATGTCAACCGGACAGGAATTTGTCGAGGAGTAACACAATATCGAAATGGCGATGGGGTCGAAATCCATACAAAAGGGTTTGTGGTCAAACACCTCCCAACTGGAGATCTGTTGTGAGCCGAGACGTGTGTGGCCAACCCACTCAAATACACAAGTGTATTGAGAAAGCAGAAACCTGCAAGTGTAGAGGGGGCGTGTTACAAAACATTTTTTGCAAGAGATTCGCGACGAGACGAGGCGGTGCGGAGTGAGACGAAGCGGGCGGGGCGGGGCGGGGCGAAGCAGTGAGAGCGGGGGAGGGAGGCGGTGGAGCGAAGCGGAGCGGGGTGAAGCAAGGCGCTGCTGTGAGGAAAGTGATGGGGTTGTAGATAAAATTACTTCCCCTCACACTACAGGTAGGATTCATTTTTCCCAAAGCGGTTATTGTGACGCGAATGAAATAGTACACGGTCAACGCCGAATTTCTTCTTATAGTCTTCACACTAATATAAACGTAGGAAAATGAAATTGAGCGCCGTCAGCGCCGCTCCTGCGCCGTGGCATGTGAAGGGGCTCGGCCAGCGGCCACGGCGGCGTGGCCGGGCCGGGCCGGGCCGGCAGGAGGGCGCTTTGTAATTAGCGGCGGGCGCGGCCGGGCCGGGCCGGGACCTGGGGACCCGCGCCGGCGATTCCGTCTAATTGGAGGCGGCCGCGGCCGGACGGCGGCTGGACGTAGGCGGGGCCGGCAGGGGGCACTTCGGACGAAAGTGGAATGGGAGTCTGTAGTCGAGGGTCTGCTGGAGAAGTCGTCTGAGGGCACGTACGAAGTGAAACACGTCAAAAAGTCTCCTTTTGCATCAGGACTGTTTTATTACAAGTGGCTGTGTTCATTTCACTCTCAGAGACAAAATAATTTATTCTATACATTTTGTGTATAATGTACGTAGCTGTGTTTGTACAGTGAAAATGTAGAGACTTCAAAATATAAAAATGTTTGAGATGTCATTTTTTCCTGACAATTTGTCACGATATAATTTATTTTGGCATCCGGTAACACATTACATAGATCTCTCACCTTGAATCTCTAATACACTCGCTATTCACATGAGTGAATTCCATCTCATTGACTTAAGAGGTATCCAAAAACCGTACATACGTCTTCATAGTAAGAATAATTTGGCAATACTTGTGCGTGAATTATCGTATTTGCACATAAATAATACATTTTCTCTCACCATCGAGCGACTACCATTTATTATTATCAAACACAATTTTACATCTCTCCGAATTCGGTCAATTAAGAGAATTGTGAAACGCTTACGAAAAAACGACCAGCAATTGCAGTCACCCCGAACAAAATCAAAAGTTTGTGCAGCAATCAGTTTATTCACTAAAATACACTATATTTATGTTACGGAGGTTTGAATATGACAAAATGAATAAACAAATTTACGCACTGCATTTAAAAGCTTAAAGAGAGTTTGTACTAGAGGCCCTTGAGACACGCGGCAGTTCCGCGAGGAGAAAACTCTAAGAATAATTGGACTTAGAATCTTCCCAGTGGCAATAATGCCACTTTAGTTAGAAAAAAGAGGTTCTGTTCTACTAATTTTGGGAAATTTTGGCATACGTATTTGCGTAAATTGCATAAGTTTGGCACTTAATACCTCACAGAGGTGAGTACAATCAACTGACAAGGCGTCACTTGTCTACGTCCGCCGTACCTGTACACTTCTTCTGGGCTATTCGCCCTCCGAGCGTCGGTCCAGCCGGTGCTGGGGGGGGGGCGCCCAAGTCGCCCGCAGTAAGGAGCTTGCGACGCCGCCACGCGCAGCGCCGTCCTAATAAGGGGGCTGCGCGGAGGGGGAAGTGGAAGAGGGGAGGGACAAAGGAAGCGGAGCTCGTGCAGGAGGAACAAGAGGAGGAGAAGGAGGAAGAATGAAAGGAGTGAGAGGGCGGGTGGAAGAGGAGATGGAGGGAGAGGAGTGCGAGATGGATGAGTGAGAGGCAGTGGAGAGAAAGCAACAGACGGTAGGAGGAGTGAGAGGTGGAGGAGGTGGTGGAGGCCGACATGGCGTGGGAGGGAGTGCAGGAGTGGATAGGAGAGCAGAAAAGCGTGAGGAGGAGGAGGAGGAGGAGCAGAGAAGGACGCCTCGCGGAAGGGAACTGTTCGCTGGAGCCGTCGACCTCCATTGTTCAGAAAGGGGGGATGTGGGGGGGAGGGGGTCCTCCAAGTTCATTGGCTGACGCTCCGCTGCTTCGAGAGCTGGATCCATGAACCGGGAATGGCTGCGAAAGTCCCAATTGCGGCATAAATATAAGTATCCCTGCACAGGAAGTGACCCCCTTCAGCACGATACAAGATCGCTTCCATTGCGGATTCAGCAACTAACCTGCTAAGTGGTGGCACTCCCGACATTTTTTCATGTTATGAATTATATTCATTTTTATATTATGATTATTATGTTTTATATGATACAAATAATATTATGGACATTCATTTTTTCCTCCTGGTAAAATGTTTTATTTATATTATTACACTTCAATTTTGTACTAACGAAAAAAATGTATTCCTTTTTCATTAAATAAAGAATGAATTTCGAAGATTTATTAAGAATACAGTTCCGTTTTTAAACAAAGGACTAAGGTGAACTGAAATTAATCATTATAGTTATATCAACACACTTTAATGCCTAGTTTATTTACAAGCTTTTTCTTTTTTTAAATAATAGTCATTTTAAAATTCACTCACAAAAGGAGAGTAAAATAACATATTTTCTCTAACGAAAAGTATAGCGCTCCTCTTTCAGAAAATATTTGTGCTTTATTACATACTTTTCTTAATGTTTTTCTTCCGATTTCTAACACTCGTACTGAATTAATAATGTAAACAGATGATACTCAGTTCAGTAACAAATCACGTTAGCGCGGTTGTTAAACAACACGCTCAAAAAGCAATCACGAAAATGGAATCCTGTAATCTCAACACCAGAGCAATGTGTATAGGCGGAACAAGCAGACGTGGCCAAACATGGACGAGAGCGGAAATTGGAAGGAAAGAAGCCCGGGGGAGGGGACTTTTCCACACGCTCGCCTCCCTCGCATTAGCCCGCGGGCGCGCACCGCTGCAACCCCACTTCGCCAGCGATTGCAGTGGTGGCGCGATCTCGCCTAAGACCGCCTATGCCTCCGGCCATCGCGCGCGCGGAAATTAAATCTCGATGCCCAGTGGCGAAGTGGCACAAAACCCTGTTTGTGACTACTCACGGCGTGGCGATATTGACGATATTAAATTCGCGGGTGAATGAAAGGGTCTTCTAGTATGGTTGATGCATTTCTGCCCGTTATATTCAATATCAAAAATATTATGCGTAAACGTCGGATTTTTAGCTTTTCATAATCCCATTGTAAATGTGAGAACAGGTTTTTAGGTAAAAACCGGCGACGTCATAATTTTTCCGAACTCTCAGAATAAATTGAGATAAAAATACTTTAGAATAAATATTGTTGAAGCTATTTATATGCAAACCGCTGGCATTATTCTTGCAATGTGACTTGCTTCGTCTTACGAAACGTAAATGCAAATGGAATCGTAAAGTACTCACTATCGGCATTCACACAGAGAGATGCAATTCGGTGTTTTGAGAGAAACAGAAATAATAATAATAATAATAATAATAATAATAATAATAATAATAATAATAAATAATTATTATTAAATTTATTATTATTATTTAATTTATTGTTATTATTAATATTTAATTTATTGGTATTGTTACTATTATTATTGTTATTATTGTTATTATTATTATTATTATTATTATTATTATTAAGCTTTATTTCAGGCATAATCGTATGATCGGTGGCAGTTTAATCCCGAAGTACGTCAACACATTTTGCGCCGTTATGGGCAATAAATACTACTGCACGCTACCTGGCAGTCCTAGGGGTGAAGGGCCAATTCAGAGATGACGCCGCTAAAATGAGCCTTTAGCCACCTCGGTAAGCTGGCGGCGATTGCGCCCAATCTGAAGCAGGGCTGCCTCCCCAGTTGCGAAAGGTCGCCACGACCTCTGCAGGTGCTTCGAGGCTTCATGGCCGGAACCTTTTGATTGATTGGTTGGTTGGTTGGTGATTGCGGGCGCGTCAACTGCTAAGGTTGTTGGTCCCGTAAGTGTAAGTATATTTTTTCTTCTTTGAGAGATGGCGTTTACCCAGGATCTATACTCGATCAAATAATAACCAGGTTTTTAACTTGTGAGTGAGGAAATTAAAACTTACCTGCCCAACCAGTCGGTCAAACGTGCTAAGATCCGCTATGTGTGTAATGTAGTGTATGTGTGTGTGTGTTTTGTGTATGTGTGTGTGTAAGTAATGGTGAGGAAGACGAAAGAAAGAAGAAGATGAAAGATCGCGTGGTCCGTGGCGCTTTTGTAGGGCCATTGCTCCAGCATTCACCTGTGTTATTGGAAAAACTACACAAAAACTACACCAGCTGCCAGCCGGCCATATAGATACTCTCCCAGTCAGCAGTTGAATTCGACCGACCTAAGCTGAACAAGCTAGCGTCGAAAATGTTGCCCCGTTCAGAATGGACCTTGGACTCCCGGTGAAAAGCACAACAGTAGCATCAATACGCTTTAGCCACTTTTGTACATGATTTCGTATTCGGTGATGCGGCGTGTGCAGGGCGCGGCCGCGGCGTCCAATTGAACTAGGTGGCCTGGGGTGAGCGGGCAGGGCGCCGTTCAGTAACACTCTAACTTGCTCTTCGCCAAATGAGAGGATACGACTTGTTTAAAGTAGTAAGTTATATATTAGCATTAAGGCTCATCCTGTCGACGGACAACATGAAATATGGATTAAGTGCAAGATGCAGCGATCAAAAATAAAGCATTGACGTTTACGACCTGGCGGGTAACGGACCCCCGGCGTCCCCCTCCTTCGCTTGCTAGGCCCCGTCCACGTTTCGTGCACCGTCTTTTGGGAACTTCTGCAGACTTTCCCACATTTTCTGCAGACTTTCCCCTTTGTGGAAGGAAAAATCAATATCGCATAAAATTTGCGGTGTGGCCAACACCCAAGAGCGGTACCGAATACGAACTTTCTTTCAAATCATTGCTAAGAGAACTAGGCAATGCTAGAATCACGAACTGACTTAAATCCTAAATGAATCCCAAATCGAAATTCTAAGAAAAAAAAGGCTCTAAGTTACCATTTAATTAAGTATCTACGTGTACGTGAATACAAAAGGATATTATGGAAACATTTCAATCATGAGGTTTATTGCAATTATATTGGTTTATATTGCCAGAAACATTCGACGTGTATTAAGATGCGCAGGAAAATATATTGGATATGCAATTTTCTGTCATTCTATGTTTCCAGTCCAAGTCTTAGCATGCCAGGTCGTACCTATATTTTCAGGACGATAATTAAATATACTCATATATCGTACGTGTCATGCTCGCTGGCATAAAACCAAAATCACCCAAGCAATGCTTCAATTCCGTAATTTCCCCCTCCTTTATTTATCCTGTTACACCTTTATCTGCGTCTCAGTTTTGAGGAAAACAAACAGTGCGTAAACGCTTCACTTTGAATATCATTATGGTACTAGCACAAGCAGGGGTAATGACAAGTTCTCCTAAACCATACCAGTGGCCAATACAGCTTCATTATCAATGGCTTAAACATTAACCTGCGTAAAAGGTAAAAGGCATTCACTTTCACAGCTATGGCATTCGACGAACCTTTCCTTTTGACTCGAAAACGTTCATAAATAGATACATTGGGCATTTATTACTTTCTAACGGAAGCAGGAAGGCATCTGTAAAAACTTATACTGCTGGTCACTGCCCGGAAAGCAGGTTACCTCGTTCATTTTTGCCCCAGAAAGACGATGCACGTTCCGTGTTTCATGCCTCACAATGGAAGTAGCCTCGCAGCCAGGGACAGCGTTCTGCCTTTGACCCGGGGAACGAGGGAGACGTTCTTCTCCAGACATCGGACTGAACTGGGAGCTTCTGTAAACTCCAACCTCACTGCGACGGGCGGCGCACAATTCGCGTTTCAGCCAGTTCAAACGAAAACGCCAAACACACCCGCTTTCGTATTTGCACGACAGGAGCTGATCGTATAAATCGCTGTTACAATGTGCAATAAAAGTATGACGATGATTTGTATTCGTCCGATTTCTCACTGATGAAAAGAAAAAATTATAATTTTTTTTTTGCATTTTTGTTACTTGGAATCTCTTCTTTTAACGTATAGACGTTTTTGTTACGCAGAGGAACATTTCACACTTTTAGGGATAGTCTAGACAAATGACGTCATTTTGTGTCACTGTAGTGAATGTCGTCTCCCACAACGCGCTGAACAAAAAGAACCGATTCACGTTAATCAAAAGAACTTCCGAGAACACCAAAATAGTTTGTTCGTTTTTTCGATAAAAGTCTCTAGTACTTCACAAGAACTCGGTGGCAATGGCCGGAACGTAAAACGCATGCATTTCATTCCCATTCATATTTTCCTATAGTAATATAATTTCGATTGGCATATAACTTTAACGTCTACATTAATGAATAATATTTATCCTTTCTATTTTTATCTCGCTTTTAGAAAGCAAGTGACAAAGAGCGCATGTACGCTGTGTGTATGGCAATATGGGTGTGGTGTGGAGACCGAGCAGAGAAAGGGAGAAAGCGGGGAATGAAAAAAAAGGGAGGGTTGATGAGTAGGCGGGAGAATTTTGATGAACTAAGACATTGCCAAAAAAATGATCAATAAAAAGCTTATGTTGAAGCAAGTACCATTTAAAGTTATATATAATCGATGAAATCAGAAAAACTTAGTAAAAAAGGACGGAAAAAACTTATTAGTTAAACATATTCAGTAAAACTGACGCAAAATGAAAAGAATATGATGAAAAGGGGTCATTTTGGTTTGTCATAACATAAAATGAACTTCTAGTTTCTAAACAGCATTGTCCTAAAATGATACCAAAATATGAAATTTCATTAGAACACGCCCCCTATACGAGGAATGAATAAAGGTAAGGGGAGCGAGGGGGAAACATTGCACTTAGAGAGCAAATCTCATATGAGAAATTTAAGTCGTTTCTTTTTTTTCTATCAGAGTTTCAAGAAAGAATAAACGCTCAACTTCCATACTTACACATCTTTTTCTAATTACTTTTGAAGAAAGGCAACAATATTTGTAGAATTAAGTTAAAAGAATATTTATGAACAATTTTTTAGAACAATATTAGCTCCCTCGTAAAACAAATAACTATAAAAATGAGAAAATTTTAAACAACCGAAAACTGAATTCGTAATTTCAGTTATTACTCAAAAAATAAATTACACCTACTCCAAGGCGGATTCCTGAAAAAATAGTAGTTTCGAAAAATCATTAATATAACAAATTAAGTATTTATTAACAAATACTTTTAATTAAATCCACTTTTATGGGGTTTTGTTCTTTTAACTATATTTTCTTAATACCCTGGAGAACAGATTCACACGGCAACAATAGTGCTACTGTAAGAAAATACGAATAATACCATGGTGTACTTATTGTCTTGATGTACTGTCAAACTCTTTGAAATGCCACACGCTGACAAGCTTCGTATATTGAAGTTTCTGGAAACGCATATCGAGAATATTTTTGAGAACATGCCTCAATAGATATAACTAACCCCCAAAAGTAGTGATATTATCTTCTAGATTTCAAATATTAAACGCTGGGAATAAGCTCTGAACCCACTCTTTCGACTTTGTGCACACGAGACAACTTCGAGACGACAACAATGAGCTCCTTCCCGCCGCACGCCTTCTGGAGGTTTCAAACCATTCCACACGCTCCCGCCAACCCCAGTGCATCGTCTGGCGCCTCATTTCATTCTCATCCACGTGCGAGTTACAATGTCCAGGAGTTACATAAACATATTTAATAAAATAGTCCACAAAAATAAAAGACGTAAGAGAGGAAAACAGCTCTGCAAAACATTTACGGAACAACCGTTGGTAGCTTGTTTATTTTATTTCGTTGTACATCAAGCCGACCAACAAAAAAAGTTTACGGAAGGAAATTAAAAATCAAATACCTGGAGAGCTTAAGCCCAACTTGCGATTACGCAATATCTCGCGATTAACATTCAAAGTGCCAAACATTAGGGAACTGGCGGGCGCTCCAGCAATGCGCCCCCCCTCCACCTTTGTGCGCGCGGACCCCGGCGCCGCTCAAGTCAAACGCTTCGTCGCAGCCGAATTTGAAACAGAACGCAACTTCAGTGGCCCCAAGAAGCGCTCATTTCCTGCAGTTGCAGCGACGAGAGCGCCGACGGCGCCGGAAGCGGCGGCTGCGGGGCGGCGGCGATATGGGCCACGCGGGGCTACCACCGGAGGCGGATTCCGCGGCGGTGAGCACATGCACAGAGACAACGGCGGGGGAGGCGGCGAGCGGCAGGTGGAGGGAGGTCAATACATAGGAGAACAATGGCGAGAGTACGTGGCGAGAGCGAGGGAGAGGGTGAAGGTGAGGACGAGAACAGAGCGATGGCAGGGCGAGGGCGAGGCGCGAGGACGAGACGGGGAACAGGACGAGCAGAGAAGGCGTGGCAGACCGCGAGCAGGGGCGTGAAGAGAGGGCCGAGCGAGCGATAGGAGGAAGGCGAGAGCAAAGGAGTGCAGTCGAACGCAGCGTTTGCAGGAAGGGGCGCCGTGGTGGCTGGGGTAGAGGGTCGTGACAGACAGGCGGGAGTGATAAAGCAGAAAGACTTGCGTCACAGGATCCTGACTGCCTGGACGTGCACTGGTAGATGAAGAGACCCATGAGATCGTAGTTCGGATGCCTAAAGAGCAAAATGATCGCCGTTAATAACACAGATTGCAATATTGCGCCAGAGGAAAATACGTTGAAAATGAAATGAGCAGAGTAATATACAACGCAAAACAGGCAAGCTGTCTAGCGGTCTGAATCAGATTGCAATTAAAATTGCATCAATGGAAGAAACAATTCATACATGAAGGGTTCCATAAACGTAAGGAACGACATTACGGGAGTTCGGTTTGGAGTATTGAAATATTTCAATTAAGGAAAGAGATAATTAAAATGCAAAAAAACAGGTTGCTATCAAATTAATAATTGCTAATTATACGATTCTCAATATTAAAGTGGAGAATGAGATTAAGCAAATATTTTAGTGGAAATTCCAAAGTATTGCTTCAAATAGGAGGCATAAAAAAAGTAAGATACAAATGTCATGGAAAATTATTGTAGCAGAAAACAGTACGATGATACATTGATTTTTCCAAATAAGACATTTTCCTAAGAAACGAAGCCATTTGTCACACCCGTGGGATCGATATTTGTATTCCGTGACGTAGGTTTTTCTCACTAGGGTAGGGAAATCTTCAACAAGTTACTGAAGCCCTTACTAGCAGCGTGTTATATCTTACACCCTAAATTCCAAGCTCCTTCCTCTTCCACCCTCTATAAGTCACACTTACACGTCATATAAGTGTGATTGCATTCCAGGGAATGGAATGATGACTGTCACATCTTAGTAATCGTACGTGTTATAGAGTTCTTGCCGCGTCTAGTGATAGGTACCAATGTTGAAAGCTCCACCTTCAATTCTGCGTCACTTGTGAAGAGCGAATTGTCACCGGACAGAATTTGGCGAGGTGCTAACCCAATATCGAAATGGCGATGGGCGTCGAAATCCATACAAAAAGGGTATAGTGGGCAATACCTCCCAACTGAGAGATCTGTTGGATGAGCCGAGACGTGTGGCCAAAACCCACTCAAATACCAAGTTTATTTGAGAAAGCAGAAACCTGCAAGTGTAGAAGGGCGTGTTGACAAAACTTTTTGCCAAGAGATTCGCGACGAGACGAGGCGTGCGGAGTTGAGGACTAAGCGGGCGGGCGGGCGGGGCGGGGCGGGCGGGCGGGGGCGGGGCGGGCGGGCAGGCAGGGCGAAGCAAGGCGTTGCTGTGAGGAAAGTGATGGGGTTGTAGATAAAAATTACTTCCCCTTCAACACTACAGGAAGGATTCATTTTTCCAAAAGCGGTTATTGTGATGCGAATGAAATGTAGTACACGGGCAACGCCGAATTTCTTCTTATAGTCTTCACCACTGAATATAAACGTAGGAAAATTGAAATTGAGCGCCGCCAGCGCCGCTCCTGCGCGTGGCATGTGGAAGGGGGCTCGGCCAGCGGCCACGGGCGGCGCGGCCGCCGGCCGGGCCTGGCCGGCGGGCCGGCCGGCAGAGGCGCTTTGTAATTAGCGGCGGGCGCGGCCGGGCCGGGCCGGCCCAGGACCTGGGGACCCGCGCCGGCGATTCCGTTCTAAGTTTGGAGCGCGCGCCGGACGGCGGCTGGGACGTAGGCGGGCCGGCAGGGGCACTCGACGAAGTGAATGGGAGTCGTCGTCGAAGGGTCTGCTGAGAATCGTCTGAGGGCACGTACGAAGTGAAACACCTCAAAAAGTCTCCTTTGGCATCAGGGACTGTTTTATTACAAGTGGCTGTGTTTCCATTTCACTCTCAGAACAAAATAATTTATTCTACACATTTTGTGTATAATGTACATAGCTGTGTTTGTACAGTGAAAATGTAGAACTTCAAAATATAAAAAAAGTTTGAGATGTCATTTTTTTTCTGATAATTGTTCCGATATAATTTTTATTTTGCGCATACGGTAACACATTACATAGATCTCTCACCTTGAATTCTCTAATACACTCGCTATTCACATGAGTGAATCCATCTCATTGACTAAGAGCGTATTCCAAAACGCTACATACGTCTTCATAGTAAGAATTAATTTGGCAATACTTGTGCGTGAATTATGTCGTATTTGCACATAAAATAATACATTTTCTCTCACCATGGCAGCGACTACCATTTATTATTATCAAACACAATTTTACATGCTCTTGCGAACTCGTCCAATAGAGATTGGAAAGCGCTTACGAAAAAAACGACCAGCAATTGCAGTCACCCCGAATAAAATCAACAAAGGTTGTGCCGCAGTCAGTTTATTCACTAAATTACACTATATTTATGTACGGAGGTTTGAATATGACAAAATGAATAAACAAATTTACGCACGGCATTTAAAAGCTTTAAAGAGAGTGGTTACTAGAGGCCCTTGAGACACGCGGCAGTTCCGCGAGGAGAAAACTCTAAGAATAATTGGACTCTAGAATCTTCCCAGGGGCAATAATGCCGCTTTAGTTAGAAAAAAAGGTTCTGTTCTACTTAATTTTGGGAAATTTTGGCATACGTATTTGCGTAAATTACATAATTGGCACTTAATACCTCACAGAGGTGGCGTACAATCACTGACAAGGCGTCAGCTTGGCTACGTCCGCCTACCTGTACACTTCTTCCGGGCTATTCGCCCTCCGAGCGTCGGTCCAGCCGGTGCGGGGGTGAAGGGGCGGGCGCCCAAGTCGCCCGCAGTAAGGAGCTTGCGACGCCCGCCACGCGCAGGCGCCCCGTCCTAATTAAGGAGGGCTGCGCGGAGGGGGAAGTGGCAAGAGGGGAGGGACAAAGGAAGCGGACTCGTGCAGGAGGAACAAGAGGAGAAGGAGGAAGAATGAAAGGATGTGAGAGGGCGGTGGAGAGGAGATGGAGGGAGAGGAGTGCGAGATGGATGAGTGAGAGGTGGAGGGGTGGGGAGGCCAACATGCGTAGGAGGAGTGCAGGAGTGGATAGGAGAGCAGAAAAAAAGCAGTGAGAGGAGCAGAGAAGAGCCTCGCGGAAACGGAACTGTTCGCATGCAGCTGTCGACCTTACCATTTGTTCAGAAAGAGGGGATGTGGGGGGGGGGTCCTCCAAGTGCATTGGCTGACGCTCCGCGTGTTCAGAGCTGGATCCATGAACCGGCGGAATGCTGCGAAAGTCCAATTTGCGCATAAATATAAGTATCCCTGCACAGAAGTGACCCCCTTCAGCCACGATGCAAAGATCGCTTCCAGTGCGGATTCAGCAACTAACCTGCAAGTGGTGGCACTCCGACATTTTTTCATGTATGAATATATTTCATTTTAATATTTATTATGTTTTATATGATACAAATAATATTATGGACAATTCATTTCCTCCTAGTAAAGTGTTTTATATATTATTACACTTTCAATTTTTTACTAACGAAAAAAATGTATTCCTGTTCATTAAATAAAGAATGAATTTCGAGATTTTATTAAGATACAGTTCCGTTTTTAAAACAAAGGACTAGGTGAACTGAAATTAATCATTATAGTTATATCAACACCACTTTAATGCCTAGTTTAGTTTAGCAACTTGGTATTTTTTTTAAATAATAGTCATTTTAAAATTTCACTCACAAAAAGGAGAGTAAAATAGACATATTTTCTCTAACGAAAAGTATACGCTCCATCTTTCAGGAAAAATATTTGTGGCTTTATTACATTACTTTTCTAATGTTTTCTTCCGATTTCTAACACTCGTACTGAATTAATAATGTAACAGAGATACTCAGTTCAGTAAACAATCACGTTAGCGCGGTGTTTAAAACAACACGCTCAAAAAAGCAAATCACGAAAATGGAATCCTGTAATCTCAACACCAGAGCATGGTTATAGGCGGAACAAGCAGACGTGCAAACATGGACGGAGAGCGGGAAATTGGAAGGAAAGAAGCCCGGGGAGGGACTTTTTGCACCGCTGGCAACCCACTTCGCAGCGATTGCAGTGGTGGCGCAATTCTCCCTAAGACTGCTATGCTCCGGCCATCTGCGGCGCGGCGGAAATTAATCGGAGCCCCAGGCGAAGTATGATGGGGGCCGGGCCGGCGGCCGGGCCGCGGCGGGGCCGGCACAAACCCGTTTGTGACTACTGCACGGCCTGGCTATATTGGACGAATTAAATTCGCGGGTGGATGAAAGTCTTCTAGTATGGTTGATGCATTTCTGCCGTTATATTCATATCAAAAATATTATGCTAAAACGTCGGATTTTTCCGCTTGCATAATCCCATTGTAAATGTGAGAACAGGTTTTTAGGGTAAAACCGGGGACGACGTTCATATTTTTCGAACTCTCAGAATAAATGGAGATAAAATACTTTAGAATAAATATGTTGAAGCTAATTAAGCAGTTAATACGATAATGGCCCCGTTCATCAGGGTTACGACTGGCGCCAGAAATTTTACGTCCATTTTTATTGTCTCTGTTCGTACGGCTTTCACCCGCTTCTCTTATGAATAATCAAGATACAAAACATATCAAAAAACACAAACATTACATTACATACATTCCTGTTTGCTCTAAAGTGCCCAGAGACTTCTACAAAGAATTATTCTAGGTTCACGACAATAATGCAAGTATTCTTGAAGAACTTCCAGGCCGTTGAAACTGAAACAAATCAGGGCTTCTCAGCTCATTGATGACACACACAATACTGAACTTGCCTTCGCAACGTCTGCTGACTGAAATGAAATGTCATTCAACGTTGCAACGTCAGCTGGTGACTCATGGCTTTCTGCACCGAGTGAGAGCCATTTTCGAACAACGCCACCAAACATTTATACAGGGCAGCCATTTTCGTGAACTTTTTATCAGATTCCCAGAAAAATTTTAAAACTTATTCATCATATTCACACTGGTACAATGACATTAAGCGGAAGAAATATCATGCCTCCCTACCCGTCCGCCAAAAACAGCCACAAACCCTGCAAA
>BOPP01000265.1:110438-152849 GCA_017312745.1 Gryllus bimaculatus
CCAAAAACGCAATGAAAGTGATCGAATCCGCGTCCCCGCAGCCCGTGCCTTCCTACGTACAGTCGAATTTTCTTCTTTTAGCCGGCGATGCCATCTGCAGCAACTCGTTACGCGCTCGCCAACACTTGCGCTCGATGTAACATTAATCTTATAGACTAAATCTAATATAATAGCTCAAAAATGGTCCATACTTTTATATTCCAACACTTGCACTGCCCAGGGCTGTGCTGTGTAATATACGACAACAGGTTTTTGAAATGTTGGGCTTAGAATACAAAATTTTATCGACAAATAATTGTTACAATATTTCGGAACGCTGAGGGAGACGTACTGATATTATATTCCCAATACTGAAGTACAACATGAGGTAACTAAATAATAACCGTCCGTGTTCGTGTTTGTTTTTCCTTCTTCTTACGAGAGGCTCCACGCGCCTTCCCGAACAGAGTGGAAGCGCGTTTTCGCCTTTTTTCGTCGCCTTCCCGTTGCGATCTGAGTTGCGTGGACGCACCGGTCATTCCCCACAGCGTCCCACTCGCTGCCCACGCCCACCACCGCCGCCACCGCTCGCCCACTGGACCTGTCTCCGGCGGCGCGGGGCGGCGCGGGGCGGGACGGGCAGGTGCCGGCAGCCTGCGCCTCCGCCCCGCACAATGGGCGCAGCAAAGCGGAGCGGGGCGCCGCAACGTTGCGCCACCCCCGCCCCGCCCCCACGCAGCCTCCGCGCCCGACGCTGTGGTCGGGCGAACACCGACTGCATCCCGCGGCCAACCTTTCCTAAGGCGTTTCCTTGCCATAGATCGACTACCCCCCCGTTCCGCTTTCCTCCGTAGTATAAGGATTTCTAGTAGTCCTGTGTCCTGCTTAGAATCACACTGACTGATAATAATACATTTACGTCTGCCTCTTTTCAAGAAACATTTGCATCTCGCCCTTTTAGCGCACAGTTGTCTTTTTAAAGCACTGTCAACGTTGAAAACCGCAGCTTATGCGTTTGTGGACACAAAATATGAAATCATCTATCACGAGGATCATCTTACCTTGCAGACTTAACATATACAATTACGACGATTCTGCCACAGTCTCTTGTGTTCGAGGTTGTCTCTGGATGGGTGCGAGAACTTTTGTACGCGCTTCAAATAATGCAAACTTCACAAAACTTTTAACTCCTTTACCGGATACACCAAATAGGATGGAATCTCGCTAGTTTTTCAGAAAACGAAAAGTGAAAGGTGATTAACTGGAAAGCGATAGGAAGGAAAACGTTCAGCAAGGTGCAGTGGGACGATTCCTCTGGTTCACGCCACGCACTCGGACGAGCTATATTACAGGCGTTTCACTTTCGCAAACCTGCACAGGCTGAGAACATGACATACAAATGTTTCTCAAGTGTACCAGTTATTCAAAAAGTGCATAGGAGCTGAAGGGCGGAGAAACATTTTATTACTAAAGGTTTCCAATATTAAAATTTCAGATATCACGTATGAAAATAGGTTGCATCAAGACCATTTCATTTTTAAGCGGTATTGAATTGTATATTAGATTTAAAGACAGTTTACTATTACAATATTTTGAATTGCTACTGTTTATGTAATTTGAAACAATATTTTGTGGATTAGAAGTCGCTGATCTTGTCGCCATCGTATCTGTCAAAAAGCGACTTAAAATAATTAAATTAAAAAGCAATGTTTTCGAGTAAACTGATATCTAAGTTTCACTCACTCATTATCATCTCTCCAGTTACAGTATAACTATTTATACCATAACTATTTGTTCACAGAATGCATGACGATGTTCTACTTGTAGCAGAAGTCGGATGGAGCCCTGCCATTCCAAAGGGTCGCGTCGCCCGCGAACGATGGCCCGCCCCGCGGAGGCCTCTTGAGGGCACGTGGACGGTCGCCTTCCACGGACCAAGGTTCATTTCTCGGTGCAGCCTTAAGGAATCCGTGCTGGAGTCAGAGAATTCGCGGAAGGTTTTCGCTAAGTTTTACTGTTGCTCCCGGTCTGTCCTTCCGCCCCTGCCTCATCTTCACGGAAATCATCTCATTTCTCTCGCGCTGAGGTGGCTCAGGATGTCGGCTACATAGCTGGATCAAGTTCAGCCGCTGCCTGGAGGAGAATTCTAGCGCCCGGGGTTTTCGTGGTTTCTCCCTTCACCACCAGTCGGGAGCTTAGAGCTTGTCCCCGCTGGGACACCGGGCGGCTGGTGAGAGATATCTGCATGGGGAAAAGCAACAATTATCAACGAAAACCTACGTCTCGCTACCCCCTTAATTAAAACGCACTACATTTACGGGAATAATGACCATACCCAGCAACCAATGGTGTAGCGATGTGACAGTTCGCCTCCCACAGAGCGGAGTTGAATTGCCCGTCGAGTGAGATTCGCGGAAGTTGTTCTCAAAGACCACTCGTGTCCTCTACTTCTAATTTCATCATTTTCCCACCATCATTCATAGCATATATTCATAAGTAAGGAGCCGATTTTGACTACCTAAAACATTGCCAAAAATCACTAATGAAATGTTCTTAAAATGCTTTAAAAATGACCTAAAAACAACTCAAGGTGTTGCGAATGTTACTGATGCAATCGAGGCTTGTTCCTATTGTTCATGTGAACTCAGCTTGCAAACTTTGGGTTTGGACTGTTCTTTGATAGAAAATATCCGTCTTCATTTATCGCGAAATCGGACGAACAGACAATGGCGTCGATAGGCGTCACAGGACAGCGTGGTAAGCATTTGCTGCACTTCGTAAACACTTTGAAGGAAGAACCATTAAATTGACAAAAACGTTAAACTCAGTAAGAAATGCATTTAAAATTATGTACAAACGTAAAAAATGACTTACGAAAAATACGAAAAAAATACCTATGAAAATGGGTAATTTCTTTTTATCTTAACGTATAATGCATTTCTATACTAAAGGGCATTATTCTTAAGTGAAAAGAAAAATTTCATTAAAATCCACCCCCTATTTATAACCGTCTATCAAAATCATTCGTTCGTTCCAAATACAGCTATGAGCATTGTGTACTGTCATCACAATAAAGTTCAAAGATGTGCTTCGTTTACGAGTAATTTAGTGGTTTCTGTTCTCCTTCTTCCTTCGTATATAATCTGCACATTCTGGGTTGATTTTCGGAGTTTCTTTTCTGTCATGTCTTACATGCATTTATTCTAGGGGTAGAGGCATAAGCAATATTGCTTTTGAACTGGCTCGTGGAGCACAATGACTGTGCTACTTCGTCTTACTAATTAAATCGTTTTATTACAGTTTATTAAAATATTTACTGGCGAAATAGTCTTATAGAGCATTATCTCGTCCTCATTCCGAGTCCAAGCCCTTCTGTTATTATCCTCAATCCTTCAAGAAAAAAGCGCTATGTTTCAATAAAACCATGAAGACTAGTGATACCATTATTCGTAATGTTTTCATCGTATAGTCCCAAACTATTCAAATTTCGCGAAGACAATTATTTCTAGTGCAATGTCTACTGTATGTTTGCCTTGATTTATCGTATTTAATAAATAAAAAATGAATTTCAATCGCACAAGAAAAAGTTTTACACTCACTTTCGTACCCTCAACACAACTGTCATATTGTAACAGTCACAGATAAAAGATTGTACGGTAGTGGATTCATTATGATATCTTTGTCAAACTTGTTACATAAGGTACTGCAATATCTCTTGTCATTGTGCAAAGCTTACCTTTCAATAGTGGAAAAAATACTATTTTCTGTATTTATATTCTAATTCCATAAGACGCAGCTTTGACATAAATAAAACTCGTTTTTAAGGTGCTTAGTTCGAATCGAAGAAAATGAAGGAACGTGGCGCACCGAATTATAAAATATTGAAAATACCCAAAAAATGAATAAAAATGTAAATGGTACGAATTTGTAAAAACAAATAACAACAAAAATTTTACATCGAATTTTTGTCAATTGCATACAAGTGAGATATCAATTTTGGATTTCAATTAGAAAGAATGAGTCACATTGGTCATGTACAAAATAAAGAGGAGCAACGCGCACACGGAAAGCAAGACCCTGACACTCATTTGTAAGCATGAGAATGCTATTTGATTAGCTTCGGTATCGAGCTAACACATCCAAACGTGCACCATGAATAGTCACAAATTAATTTTGTCCAATTGTGAAAAGCATAACCAGACTGTTCAACTACACCCAATCAGTGTTCCACACACACCGCCACGTCCCAAGGCAGCTGACGAGAAAGAAGGTGCCAGGTAATCAACAAACGATACAATTGGTGAAGTCATCCCGACGGCCACAACATCCGATGTGAGAATCAATAATACGTTTGGGAACCGCACATGAAATGCCGGTCCGAACATTTGCTGCTTGATAACTACCAGCTCAGTCAACATCACACATGGTGGAAGCGTTTTCTTATAAATACGAATTAATCAATTCCTCTTAGACGTCAATGCCGCCCGACATTGCTCCGCACTGTAGAAAGGAAATAGAAAAATAATGAGCGAATGATGTAATGTACGATAGAAAATGGGGGATGTACTAGGTACCCAGTTTTGTGGCCAATCCTGCACATTGACACCTGTGGAAGTGCTGATCAGGTAGCTGTTATTGACATTATTAATGATGAAATAATTGATAATTATGAGGATTAAAAGATAACAACAACAACAACAACAACAACAATAATAATAATAATAATAATAATAATAATAATAATAATAATAATAATAATAATAATAATAATAATAATAATATGAAGAAGAAGAAGAAGAAGAAGAAGAAGAAGAAGAAGAATAGCTGCTGTTTTTCTCAAACACCGAATTGCATCTATCTGTATGAATGACGACAGTTCGCACATTATGATTCTCTTTGCTTTCATGTTTCGTGGGACAAAACAGCGCTCCGGCAGACACCTGGTAATGATCGGAGAAACGGACAGCTACCGCCCAGAGCAGCCGGGCGCTAGAATTCTCCTCCAGACAGTGACAGACTCATCCTCTTATACATAAATCATACTTTTTTTAGGTTAGTGAGTTGTTTCTAGGAAAAAATGCCCGGAAGAGTGTCAACCTCTAAACATTCCATTATTGTTCCTATAATTAGAAATCTGTGAAGTTTTTTTCATTAATGTTCTCCCAGTTTCATGTATAATACTACTTCTACACATGGTCGCAAGGTAAAAATGAATTAGAATTTAATTGATTTATGTATACAATGTAACTCAGATTTTCAAATTTCAGTAGCCTTCAATGAAAATACACTATAAAATACCTAAATAAGGGACAAAAAATCTGCAAAATAGATTAATAAATAAAATGGTGGATATATTCAATCTATTCGCAATAGGTAAACCAACAAATTAACAGTACAGTGAATCTGAAATAATATTTTTGATGCTTTTCTCATGTTGCAAAAAAAAAATATCCAGCTGAACTCTCTCCAAAGTACGTACGACGAAATTTAGATAAAAAATAATAAGGCTACAAAAATGTGCGCGTTTAATAACACGCCGCAGACAGCCATTCGGCCGGAAGAATCTGAGTGTTGCGGGTTTGAATGACCCATAAAAATTTATGTTTTCGACCCGTGATTATGACTGTTAGGCAAAGCCAAACCACGACATTTTATTACATCATTTACTGACTACGTTATTGCTTAGAAAGGCCAATGCCATATCTGAATATCACGACATTTCGCTAAAAAATAGACCCAAAACAATTCGTTTGCAGGAGCAGACACAACTAACACTCAGACGAGTCAGATTGAAGGTACAGAAAATGTATAATTATAAATAAATTAAATCTCATCGGTTGAGGCAAGTCGAGTCAACTTAACTTCCGCCTGCAGATACGTGTTCCTTCCCGCAGGCGCGTGATGTAAGAGCGCCCCGCCCCCCAACACGAGCGCCCTTCTGGAGGAGGATGAGGAGGAGGAGGAGGAGGAGGAGGAGGCAAGGTTGAGGAAGGAAACACAGCGCGCGATACGTGGCCCCCAAAACGCATTTATTCTATTGAAATCCTACATAAGCATTACTAAAAAGTTAACTGAAATCGTGATGAGTAAACTCGATAACGTTCCAGGAGATAAATTCAGACAAAACTAGGACACAGCTTCTAGCGAAATGAAACTAGTTCTTGGGATTTGACCCTCGTATTCAGTAATCTTGAAGTACATTAAAGAGGTAAAATTATATTTCGTTGGAATCCAGTCTTATTTCTGAACTATGAAATTTTGGTCAAGGTTGAAAGTAATAATTTACCAAGTATTTTTATGAAATAATCTCAATAAATCAATGAGAAAAAATAAACAATTCGAGTGATGGAAATTAAGAGAACGTACGCCTTACTACACGAATTGTCAGTGAGGAGAAATCTTTTAAATAGTACAAGGAATTATGAGACGTGATATCTGATTAGTGGCCTGGAGCGTTAATCGAACCCTAATGAAATTCCTTCTCATGAGGGTAAATAGAGGTCACAAATTCCCAGAACATAAAAAGTCACACTTTCGCCCCCCGAAATGGCAACGCTACGCAATCAAGTGCAACGTCGTGACGACCTCTTCGATTAAAAGAAGAAATTGAACACAATCGAACTTTGGCACGTAATTTGGCAAAACAGCAATGGAAATTTGGCACGTAAGGGGGGGGGTGCTTTGTACTTGATGACTCGAGGCTCCACTTTATTTGTTGTCTATCTCAGAAACTATTCGTCTGATTGGAGTTTAGTTTTCACCTATGAATTTCTTTTGAAATGTTGTACTTGTTAAACAGAATATCAGATGGCAGTGCCTAAATTATAATTTTTCGAAATTTGGCACGTAAGGGGGTGTGCTTTTTACTTGAATACTCGAGGCCTCACATTGTTTGTCGTCTATCTCGGCCACTATTCTTCTGATTGGAATTTTGTTTGCACCTATGAATTTCTTTTACAGTGTTTTACTTGTGTACAGAATATCAGATGGCAGTGCCTAAATTGACAGATGCGGCTAAAATCGAAGGTGGAAGTAATTGTATTGGGTTTCTGTCTCTACTAATAGGTGGAACTATTCAAAGAGTGTATGGCGTACATTGCAGAGAAGGAAAAAGCAACCCGAGAGGGGGAGAGAGAGAGAGAGGCGCCTGGCCCCTCGCGCTGGACCAGCTCCGCCGCGGCCACTTGCCAGCAACATCTCTATGATTGCAGTGAGGGCGAAAGGTTAACTGGCGAGAACGAAATGGGACACGTTGATGGTGCAATAAATGATTTTTGCACCAAATGAATTTACACGTTTAGTCCATTCACTCTTCAGACAGTTCTTATTTAGTGATTGGTCAAATGAAATATTATTTCCATGAATAATATAGGCTACCGGTAAATCACACCTATTTACAACTGGATTAAAATTCTGGAAAAGGTACACGCGATATCACTTGAATTCTGTTTCTTTCCGTCGTTTGATTCTTATCAGTCGGACAGGAAACGCTATGAAGTTATTTCGTTCATGAGTGCCATGTCAACAAAAATATTTATTTTGGGAGAGATACACAGTTTGATATTGCATAAATAACCGATATGAAATCACTATTCTGGAAAATATAATCGAACATTTTCTATTTTAAAACGAGATACGATTGAAACAAGTTTAAAACAAGCGCCAATTTCAAAATGCAAAAATTTAAACATACCAACTCTGCAAAGAACTTCACTTTTTGCTCTAAGCGAAACGTGATAAAGGATTCTATTTAATTCTGCAAAAAAATAGTAGCGTTTAAAGTTCGAGTACCTTTGTGCAAAGGATACCCAAAACAAACACAAAATTACCTACATTTGATGACAACTTACTCTGTGTAACAGCTAATGTAGATTACAAATGTAACATAATTCTTTATACGGAACACTTTAGTACATTCCTTTGCGTTATTTTCTTTACTCCAAATTTGCTTCTTGCTGCAGCAGAGCAAAGCCTCTCAAAACCCAATTGGCGACAGTGGACCCATATTAGTGATTCGCGTTAGTGTACATATTAGTTCGGATTAAAGATGATCGGATGTGTTTAATTATTTCTCCTTTCTTATTTAGCTGTAACACCACTATTACTGACCTTTAGGATAATTGTAACACACACTAAAAATATTTTCCCGTATTGAAATGATTTTTTAAAATTTAACTATTTACATATATAATTGTTAAATTCGCCAAGAATAATACTGGTAGATGCGAAAACCTAACATACTCTTCTGAACAGCTACTATCCTTTTGAGAATCACTGAAACCTCCTAGAGACATGGATGATAAAGTGACGTAAGTAGTCCATACTTTTCTCACAACCGGTTCTTTTAGGGAGAATTAAGCATCAAATCCATCCGATGGGAACATTCAATAACGAGTAAAAGCATTACGCTTGTTCCTGGAAAGTCGTTATATGCAAATTAATAGCAGAGAAAATTTAATGCAGAATTCACTTCTGAGAAATTATACAGGCTCAATTCAATATCAGTGTGCAACAAATTCGCAGTATTTTATTTGGGCGACCACGTACCAAAATTAATGGAATGGCTGTGAGGTTGTTTTAAATTTAAATACCGCCAGCGGAATAAAAATAAATAATGAACTGAAAGTGAAACCCGGCCTAGAACCACCTTCTGAAAACGAATGAAAATTTCCTTGCAATTTAAATATGCCTCTCTGATGATAATATCGCGAAATTGAGATCTCATTTTTCATGGCAGGATTATTGAAAATATGAGTATGTTATGTTTAAAGCCACATGTACTAAACCGTTCTGTAACAAATGAGCCATATTATTAAATGCCTTTCAAGGATTAGAGACCTAACTAACGTATTTAATAAAACACAAAACCGAATTAAACGACAAAGAGGGAAGTAGAAAGAACACAGATAAAAGCTATAAACTTCACAAAAAGCAGTACTTGCATCAACGTTAATGTACAATCAATGATATCTACGATTACGAATAAAGTTTAATATATTTGATATCAATTCTTAAAAATAAATTGTTTCACAGCAATTTGGAAGGCAAACTGAAAAACAGTACTTCTCTTTTCCTACATTTTGCGGGCTAAAAAAATGAAGTGCCAGAAAAAAGTGGAATATCGTTAATGCTTCAAGCAAATACGCAATACGTTTAACCAATAAAAGTCATGTATTCAAAGAATCTTATAATAAACCCATAACTTCTGTTAGAAAAGTGAGGCTCCCCCGTATGAACGCGGCCCTCCATTTGAAATAAATTCTCATAACCATAGCCCACTGTGGTGGCTACCCCACAGCCTTCCAACATGGGGCGCCGAACGAGTCTTCCGGTGACGTCGGCGCTACAAACAGCGTCACATTTCTCCCCCCCCCCCCCCCCGCTCCTTCCCAGCAAGGTATTTTACCTTCTCGACCTCTGGCGACTGTCGTCGACGGCGATCGTATCTGTCAACGTACGAGTACATATTTCCCCCACCATTACCTCATCTTGCCCTCCGCTTCCTCACTGTTCCTTCAACGTCTGTCATGCCACTCGCTCGCACCCATGTTCATCCTCTCTCGTTCGCTGTCCTCGCCCGGCATCCTCGCGCACCTTCCCACGCTCGCATTTCAACGAACCCTTCATCTCCTCGCCAACCGTCACACCCCATTTCTACCAAGCCCATCACCATCATCTGTGGATTGGAATCATCCCAACATGTCATCTCCATCTCCCCTTCAGCATCACATCCACTGCGTCCCCCACCCCCGCCACCGGTCACCTGACGCCGCGGCAGCCGCTGCGCTTTTATTTATCGATCGTCGGCTCCGCAACACAGATCTCGGCCCATTCAATTGTTTATTAAGCCGGCGGCGTTTGCGCCTCAGGCCGTCCCTGCCATCGCCCCTCCCATCGCCTTGCCAGCCCACGCGCTCTGATGCTCATTTGTCGTGCCGCGATAGCGCCCCCCCCCGCCCCCACCCCGCTGCTCCCGTCAGACTTCCTTCTTTCGGAGTCATTTGCGTCCCCCCTGCGGCGGTTTCAAGAGGATAAGAACTCTCTCGGCGGGAGTAGACGCGCTTCCTCAGGAAAGGCTAAAAGAAGGGAGCCAGCCTCTTCAAATACGTAGGATTTGTACACCAGTCTCTATAAAGGAGATAAATTAAGACATTATATATTCCGAGACATTTAAGCTTAATGGTTCAACTTCAATGTCAAATTAGATGAAATTCGAAAAAAACATTCAGTTCAGAAAAAAAATTTCATTTCAATTTCTAAATGAACGTTCAATTATTTTAAATAAATTTCTTCTTGAAAGATTGCGAGAAAATATACCCCTCTGCTTCAAACCGATGTGTTAGTAAAACCATTGCATGGAGATATTTATATCCGCGCAGCAAATTTAAATTCTAAAGTATAGATCGCTTTTCCATTTAAAATTTTCACGTTCAACTCAAGAGACAAAAACTATAAAAGGTTCAGTACTCATCTTGTTTAGTTTTATCGAGAAATTCGAATGCCATATTTTCAAATCAATAATCTGAAGATATTGCAAGAATAGTTCGAGTCCGCTGTCTCAGGCAAGAAACTTTTTACAACCCGATAACTCCGCATGATGATATACACGTTCATGGGTGATATTGGGTTCGCAACATGGGAGTTGTTCACAATACTGAATCGTCGGGTGCTTCGTATATGAGTATTTTTTCCCCAAATTTCCAATTAATAAGCAAAATTCGAATGAATGCTTATTAGGACCGGCACGTGGCAAAATGTTTTCAACAAATTTGTGCTCTTTTTGGGACGTAATATTTAAATCATTAATAATATACTGTTTTAATCACATCATTTCCAATGTACACAACATGACGGAAGGCTGTGTATGATGTGGTAAGTGACACGTGTTTAATCGTACCGCAATAAACGACTCATCACTAAATAATTCCCGCTATGACTTAGCGAGAACAATGAAAGGTTCAGAATTATTTATAACCAATAAAGTACATATAATTGGACAGCCATTCAACGCAAATTTACAAAAATACAGCAAGCTCGCTTAGCTTCCTAGATCTAACTTTGTTATAATGCACTTTATGTTCTGAAATGTACTTTTCATACCTATATTTTGACATGACATAATGGGAAAAAATATTTCATTCACTTCCTGAAATACCAACGTACTCATCTAAATATGTAAATTCATACAAAAAAAATGAAGTCAATAAAACAGTTTTGCAAGGACGTGAATACATATTTCTCCTCTGAGGACGAATGCTTAGCCATCTTAAATGCCAGTTTGATCAAAATAACAACTCACACTGCCTGAATTTGAATGTGACCTTTCGAATGCCATCACGATAATTCCAGCAAATTACTACCTAGTGAGAGAGTTGAGGTGAGCAGGTGCAAGTGACTCGAGAAGGTTTTCAGGTGCTGTGGGTTAGATAGATGTAAATGTCTCAATAAATGTAGTAGAGGAGTAGAAAATTCACCTAAGAAAAATTCCATACACCTACCCTACTCTGCCTTTACACGCGGCCGTAGCACTAGAAGCAACAATTCAAAGTTGCATTGTCTTTCAAATCTGTAAACTTTGCAAGTTAATCGTAATTAGCAATTTTCTTAAAATTAACTATTTGTAGTAAAAAGTTTGTAGAACATAATAACAGTTCACAAAATAGTTTCATTTACTTCTTATGTAATATTTGTACAGAGAAAAAGTGTTTTATGAAATTAACTCTTAATTTTTTCAAACTTTCTCATTTTCTCTCTCGCGTAATATAATGAAAATATTACTATTCAAATATCCTGGAAGAGTGATACTTGATTCTACGTAGTAATTTACATTGAAAAAATTGGAGCCGTTTTTGGAGATTGTCATTTAAGCTTTTCTGAAAACGCGCAAATTTGAGCTCATTTTCTCGGAATACTTTTGACCTTTCGAGAAACTTCTAATAACAATCAATCAAAAGCGTATGTAATGTAAATATTAATGACATGAGGGACACTTAAAATAATTACATTGCGTAATTTTTGGAAAATCAAAGTAGTATACGAAATGGCGTTATAAGATGTTCAAAGCAATTATAGTAAAAGGTCTTTCTACGTAAAATGTTCAAAGAAAACGTTTGGGGCCATTCTTCAGAAAATTTTGAAAAAAATTCCAGGGTGCTTTGTGATGTAACGCCAAAATTTAAAAAAAAAATTTCGAATATGCAGCGTCAAGTGGGGCCAGAATGAACGGGGATTATTCATTTTGGAAAACAATGCTACCAATAATAGATTAGAAATTTTAAAAAAAGTGGATATAAACTATACATAGTTGGGGCTAGAGTTGTTCACGAACTCTGTACGTATACAATAATCTAATCTATACGTACGTGCATACGGAAAAGGAGGGGAACACCGCAAACATGACAGCACAAAGGCTACTGTCCAGTTACGTACGCTTGACATTTAAATGAAATGGACTTACCAGTCGTAACAATCCTAAACACCTATCTCGCTTGCCAAATTCTTTTAAATATCTCCGTTGCCAGTAAGGGTAGTGGGCGTGAGTAATTCTTACTTTAATGCAGATCTATGGGACTGTAGTGGATATTTCGACACCTGAAGCAGTGCTATCTATCTGCATAGAGAACAGAAGTCTATTAAAAAACGTTTCAGCAAGAGGTTCACGAGAGCCTCGCATTTCAGCCTCCAGCTCTGCCGTTTGTGTCGACACTCCCACTCCCGCAACTGAGCAATTGATTGTTTGCTGTTGGCGGGAGCTTCAACCGCTGAGGTCATTAGAATCGGAAGCACAATGCATGTTTCTATCGCGCGTGGTGGCGGTGATCTTCCCCCGCTGGACGACCAGATCCGGCGCTGACCCACACGTCGGATGTCGCATGGTTTTCCCAACTCCCATCCCATCCAAGAAGCTCTAAACTTCACACTGGTCGCTTGACGTTTGTGGTAGTGTAGTGCACGGAAGTATTAGTGTAAGTAAGGAGGGGGAGAAAGGACCATGAAGAGAAAGAACGCGCGTGGTCCGTGTGTTAGTGCATTGTTCATGGCATTCGCCTGAGGATAATCGAAGAAACCACGGGAAACACCCGATCAGAGCAGCCGCTTTAAGGGTTCTCTCCCAGACAGCGGCTGCACGCTGCATACCTATATAGCTAGTGTCGAAAACCCTGCCACCGTGTAGAACCTCCCAGGGAGAGGCCCTGCAATGACTTCAACTGATGCGACCACAGCCAGTCCCAGGACTTCCCCTCCGCCTCCGCCATCGAGACGGCCACTGCCAACGCCTTTGCCCTGCGCCTCCCAACGCCGGGCCTCCAGCTCCCCTTCGCCTGAGCGCCTCACTTCACCTCCCGCCGCCGCCGCCGCCGCCGCCGCCGCCGCCACCTGACAGGTTATCTTCTCTAAATGGAACCTACGTAATCTCTCGGCCGCACGCGCGGAGCGCGGGGGGGGGGCGATCCCAAGGAAGCAATTCCCCGAGTGAGCGCGGAAACGCGGCCGGGAAGGCAGGAGAAGGCAGGGCAAGGGAAGGGCCGGCGGTGAGCAAGCGCTGCTTAGGGAAATGTAGCGTCGCCCAGATAAACGAAACAATAGCTGCCGAACGAGTAGCGGCGCCGACCCACCTCCTCCTCTAATTCGCGGAACTATTTACTACGCAGGGCCTTACTTTTCTCTTTTCGGCAAGCAGCCTCACTCCTGGGAACGAACGCGCAGTCGACGATATATACTGCAAAATATAGCACGAACTGATACTTTCAATATCCTTGTTTGACCTTAAAAAATAACCATTTTCAATTCCTTGCCTCCTACATTATTCATTGGTAATTTCTTTAGATCCTTTTCGAGTTCGTGCTTTCTTCACACTTAATTCTGCATTGTCCACTGTGTCTATCGTAATGTAGTATTGACTTCCCTCAACGCCTCTTGCATTGTTGGAAATCCGAAGGCACCTTCTACTCCCCTAATGACATAGGACATCCTTTCGATATCGGCAAGGCGCAAGCGGCTAATGAAACTGATCGCTGAAGGCAACATTCCCGGTCCGCATCTCCACTTCAGGGCAGACGTCTTGGATTATGACCTTTGGCCGACGATGTCTAGATTTTCCAATCTGCCTACGGTTGGAATATGTGGCAATGAGGCATTAAATATCTTTCTTTCTTTTTTTCCTTTTGCCCAGAAGGGAATTCATATTTAGGAAGTATTTCCTACGTTCATTATAGGTGTAGTTCAGTGTTCACTACAACCGAGTCTTCTTCTGCTTATTTGTAATGCAAGTAAAACTCGATCGGTGAATTTGGTTCACTGTAAACGAGAGTCCACTATATCCGAGTTTACAATAACAGGAGTCGACTGTAGTACTTTTTCTCTTTCTCTCGGCGAGTCCCCTAATTCCTGGGAGCGAACGTGGTATTTGTATTCCGCCTCCGAATCGAGTCGGTTCGTGGCCGGGGGGGGGTAGAGGGAGGAGGGGGAGAACACGTTTCCTCGTCGCTTCGCCGCCTCCGACCCGCGCGCTTGGAAAATCTCGATCGCGCGGCAAGTCGAGCGAGGAGGACTCGTGCAGGCGGCCGGCCGGGAGGTAAATCACGCGCACTTCCTGTTTGCTGCTGGGGCGACATGATGAGAGACACGTCGGAAGGACGGAAGGATGAGAGGAATAGAGGTAGGTGAGAGAGAGAGAGAGAGAGAGAGAGAGAGAGAGAGAGAGAGAGAGAGAGCGAGAGAGAGAGAGAGAGAGACAGAATGAGAGAAAAGGCAGAACGACTATGCAGAAACAATGAAAGCAAAAAAGAAAAAGGAAAGACACTGTCTCAGACAAACGAAGAGAAGAGGGAGGGAACATAATAGGAGGCAGAGGTTAAAATACATTCAGTGTGAGACAATATATGGATGTTTTAATGATATGAATACGTCGCATCTGTTTCCATGACTCTCAAGAACAGTCGTCCGATGTCAGATGTCCGATGAACAACATCGGATGTCCACATAATCGTTCACATTACGTCATATACGAAGTATCAGTCATAAAGACACGGTAAATGGTAGTAAGAAGAGAGCGCCACAGTATCCTGCCTAACACTGCACATCAATTCTTCAGCGCTCCACAGTCAAAATCGACTGGATTAAGATACTATAATACTGATGTTCTGGAAGCGATAAACCAGTGCCTGAATATACATGTTTCAAATCTATCGTAATCACATTGTGTTAAACATTTCTAATTGAACAAAATACAGTTTTGAGAAATATAAAATACAATTTCATAAGTATACTATACGAGTTTGAATAGCTAGTTATTGAAAATTAGTGTGAATAGTATTTTATAGTACACGACCGTTTTCATTGACATGCTGTAATTTCCGTATATTGGAAAGTACAAACTGCTCAATTGCCAATGTGTCCGAAGCTACAATTCAGAATACAATAAGGAACGGAGAACATTGCGGCAACAGTATTTCGAACAATGGTTTCTCTCTGCGTTCCGCAAAAACCTTCAAACCCCTGGAGGCAGCGGGCGGGCGCGCGGCGGCGTGGCGAAGCGTGGCTATCGCGAACGTGCCCGGGGGGGGGGGGCGATAGAGCGGCATCCGCGAGGAATGCGATCGACTCTGAGGTGGAAACGGCTGCAAAAGGAGGAGGGGAAGGAGGCGATGGAGGCGGCGGGGGACGAAGCCGGTGGGGGAGGTACAGGCGGAGATGGTGGTGTTGGTGATGGAAGTGGAAGTTATGGGGATGGAGGAGGAGAAGGAGGAATAGGTGGTGGAAATGATGGAGGCGGTTGTAGTGGAAGTGGTGGAGATGGAGGAGGCGAAGTTGGTGGCAGTAGTGGTGGTGTATGTGATGGAAGTAGTTGTAGTGGAAGTGGTGGTGGAAGTGGTGGTGGTGATGGAGGTGGAGGTGATGGTACGGAGGCGAAGGCGGGGCGAGGCGAAACAGAAGGAGTGACTGGTGGAGGGAGCCGATTAAACGGAGGAGACTCAGATGCTGGTGGAGGGCACCAGGGGGGCCTGTGAGGTGCCTGTGGGGGTAGCGGAGGCGGCGGGGGTGGAGGCGGAATGCGCCCCCGGCGCGCACACGTCATCGCCCCTCACCGCCCCCGCAGCGGCTATTAAGAGCCGACGAGGTGATGCGGCCTCAGGTGTAATGGTTGGGCTCCTCGGCGAAAACTTGTGAAAGAGCATCAATGAGATCATCGGATGGGGTTCACCTAGTGGTTAAAGTGGTTAAAATTCGAATACATAAAATGTATATTAAAATTTTGTTATTTTAACAACTTATTGATCTGTGACGTTTAAAAAAAACGAAAGGTAGAATAAAGCCATAAGATGTGTGAGAAGGATTGTTCAACATTGGTTAAGATTAAACTTGATCTAATACACAGCATCAGTGGCGCTTAGTGTCAGTATCTGGAGAATTATTACTAGTAATCCTGTTACTATCAATAACAAAGAGAATCTATCACGATAAGTCACTCTAGTTTAAAAACACACAAAGAAAAAACAATGTGTTAAATAACTATATTGAATTTTTTCAATATTCTTAAAATATGAATTTTAATGAAAGACAATAGACCTGAGTAATTAAAAGGTAGCATTACCTATCTTTTTCTTTCTATATTCTCACGAAAGAAAGTTTTGTTTATCTTTAAAACGCTAGACAATTTCATTTCGTTGATTTGAAACTTCGCAAACTTGAGCAATGCAAATGATTTTTTTAAACATTTGTTTGCTTTTGGCGAGTTTGCATCTCTGGTTTCGTCATAATATAAGATTTGTTAATTCCCAAGAAAACAGTCTATAAGATGCAGGAAGGAAATAGTATTTTATTCATAAGGCGCTGAGGCACGATTTGGGTTGACCTTATATACCTAGTAGATTCGGAAGGATGATTGCAAGTTTTTTTGTTGTTTTTTTTTTTTGCAGAAAGAAATACGAAACCAGAAGAATTATTTTTATTTGTTCTTTATAGATCAGAAAGCACTAAAGAAAATGTAAATATCATTTCTTTAAGCAAATTTACGAGAGACATTAAGTCTTTCTTCTTCATCAACAAACGTTCCTCCCCATGGATAACACAGCCAGCCCATTAACTAGTTCTCAATACACAGGAGACCACTCATTTGCTGAGACTAATTTTACCGACTTTTCTTTGTGCATCTTTGAATGTTTTTCCTGATTAGATGTGTAATTTTACACTGAAAATAATATTAAAGCTACGTTGAAATTAAATGGTTAGCTCACTTATTATACTGTGACAAAGTACATATTGACAATATTTCCTCAACATATAAAAAGTGGGAAAAAAAGAATGTACTAATGGATTAAACAAAATATTACATAGTTTTATAACCCTCTCAAAATGTTTCCTGACTTCTAATGATTCTTCTTCAAATCCCTTGATTTCTTCTTGAGTTTTCCAGAGCAGTGAATGAAATTCGCTGATTTTTTTCGGTTTTTCGTGTTTTCCAGAAAGAGGTCACTCTGGTTCACCGAATTCTCGCGCATCACTGATTACTCTTACTTCCACGCGGAGCAGCCCCTCTTAAATAACATTTTCATCCCTGTCTGATCCTTTCCGACAGTCGTTTCATCACTTAAAACTCTCCAGCGCAGTGACTACCCTTTGAGGGCTTGGCGCCCAGTGCTTCCCCGTGTCCCTAGAAATCACTGTCGGAGGGACGTCGCGTCCTGGTGGCCAGGCAGACTGGCGCCTGATTTCGTGCCGGTGCGAAGGGATGGCCCTACGAGGAAAATCCATCGCCTCGAGCTAGGATTTCCGAACTCTTCCCTCAGTTCTTCAATACGAATATTTAACCCCATAACCCTGTAATAAGTCCCAGCAGCATGGGTGCCCCTCGCCCACTGGCAGCCATCGCCCGCGCATCCCCCTCTCCTCCGCCACCCCCCCCCCGCGTGCGGCTGCAGCCCGGCCGCGAGAGAGACCGCGCGCGCCCTCGCTCACGCGTGCTTCTCTGCGGCTACTAACTGCGCTTCTTTTAATCGAATGGATTTCGGCAAATAAATGAATTTGTGCAGTAATATGGACACTTAGAATTGGTACGCAAAAGAATGCTGTACACATCTACATTAGTATTCACAATTCCCAATATGCGCAAAAATTTAAAAACAAATTATGCCGCCTCCGGTTACGTGATATATCTTCGCATTCGTTTGATACCCAGGAACTCGGGGAATGAATCATTTCCATTTTGACTGAAAAAATGCAAATATTTTTAACTTAATATCAAACTATACCTACAGACTCGATTATACTCAGTATTTCACTGCTAATACAATTAACCTAATGGGACAGCAAGGCTCCAAAGAAAAGCCACGAGCCATTTGCTATGCACTTGGTAACGTTTTCTGTTATGGAACAGTTTTTTTTTTAAATAAACTGGACATGTGAAGAACTGCTTTACAGTAATACTTCACAATACTATTACAGTATGCTGTTTTACAAATTTGTTAAAATATTTAATTTACTACAGTGTTATACGAAAGTGTTTTATTTGTTATTCTAGAGTGTGCTTGTTACTTCATGAAAAACAATTTTGTCAGCTTTTATTCAACAGTATTTTTGTTGTTGCAAGTCACTAGTTGAACTCACTTGACGTAAATATTGTAACTTAGTAAAAAGAATTAATTTGACGGATACTAACTGATTAAAGCACCAAAGGAGTTCATATTTGTAATGTATTAAAAACTACTTATTTAACCATTAGGGCTTTAAAATGATGTTTGTATAATTGAAACTATGGAGAAAATGCAATTGACGAGCCGTAGGCGAAACTCAAATTGAAGCAAAAACATGGATTAAATAAAAATCAATGATTACCCTTGCGGATGTATACATCAAAAGAGAAAAACGTCACAACTACTTTAACAGACTATTTGGGAAGTATGCAATGATTCTCAATTAATGTCTTGCATTTTATGTCCAGGCATTCCTTGTGAAAATGGCTAAGAAAACCCATACGGCATTCACAAGATACACCTTGAAAAGACTGATAATGAGCCCCGTTGTTAAACGAACTCTCCGAATCCTTCCTACTTCCATTCCCACACTGACGAAGCAGGATAGAAGCCGTTATCGCCTCCCACGTACGCCCCTTTGATTCGTTCATTGATGAAAGTTTTTGTAAACATCGAAGAGCCCCGCCGACCAGATAAGGCCCGTTCCCAGCCCTGAAGAGGCTTCAGTGTCTGTGGGGGAGAGACGCGTGGGCGGAGGCGTCCGTGGAGGCTTTCGACGCGACGCGGCAGCGATAAGAAACTGCGCCCTACTGGCACACAGAGCACACTTCAGAATCACCTCACGCGCTGGCACCCACAACGCCGCCTACCATTGCCTCTGCTATTGCCAGACCGTAAACAGACCCGCCGTCCCCACCTCGGCCCACCACACCCACCATAGCCCCTCATCAGACTAATCTACGCATTAACCACTACCTTCATTCTAGTCCCCCACATGTATGTAGCACCTTTCTGTCAATACCCTCAGGACGTAATGCCAACGTCCCAACAGCAACATCACGTCGGCCATCAAATGGCGTCTTCCTCCGTTGCGAGGATTCTTCTCGCGACCACTTGTTTCGTTACCCGCTCCGCATCGTGAGCGCGTAAATGGCCGGGATGGGAGGCCGAGGGGGCGGCGCCTGCTGCGCGGGGGAGGCGCCGCGGGCGCGGACGTGCGTCGAATGCGGCGCAGCCCACAACCAGTAGGTGATTTAGGGGAAGGAGAGACAAGTGCTTTCCACACAAAGAGACCACGCCAACTGAGATAATGAATCGGCATTATTTACTATGTTTGGCGAATTTATTTATTTTGGTGTATTTGATGTTAGGTTCGTCGATTCAAAATGTACATTTCATAAGTGCAGATTGCTTTGCCGTAAGATTGACCGTTGTGGAAGACAGCCCTCTTTTGTTTCTTCTCCACTCTGTGTGCGGGGTGTGATTGCATTGTTTTTCCTGGCAGACTCATCGCGAGCGTCGCACGAATGCGATTGAGCGGGTGCTCCTGCTGTTGCTGTTGCTTGCGATCTGGGGCAGTTGAAATTTACAGGTCTTTCACTATTCCAAAACACCAATCTACTGAGATTTTAGAATTAAATTAATATTATTTCCTTATCATCACTACTGGTAGCAATAACAACTAAGATTATAATATAAACTACTGTAAAACGTGCCCAAACAATACTACTTAAAACAAAGTGCTACACTGCGGTCACCGTTTAGGACACATATTTTGTTCAAGTTTGTATGCGTTCAGTAGGCTCATTTCACCGTACATTTAAATTCACATCCTAGGTACTGGTGTAGACATAGATATGCTGTATGATGAACTACTAATACACACCATAAAACAACATATACCTTAAAACAACCACACGCGGGAATTAAACACACAATCTTGTTGCAACGCATTGTTAAACGCAAGCCGCTTCGTTGCCAAAAGGGATGACAATTAAATCAGGACAATGAATAACTTCAACGTAAATGAATGGCTACTTTATTGCACGAAAATCAACTCTCATAATTAAAAGGAAATATACATCATACTCGAAACTTTACCGAAGTTGCCTTCGCAAGCTTTTACCACTTTATCCGACTTGTTTTTAGTACCTTCAATCTCCACCTGTCATTATTGGCTAATACAAATGAACAGAGTACTTTACGCTAGTTTTCATTTTTACTTCGAACTTGTGAATGCTGTTGTTGCGTCTTTGAGCCAGGGAACAGTTGTGTCACACGAGAAGTGCTTCATCCACCGCCTCACCCAGCCGTATCAAGTCCGCCCGAATCCTTTCACGAGTTTATCACCTACGTAGCACTCCCAGAAGCAGGTGATGCTTTCAGATGCGTTGCAGGCCGGCGAAGAATCCAGAAGCGGCGGCCGAGGTGGCGTGGCGCACAAACGCACTCAGCGGAACGAGGCGCGAGGCCTGGGCGGCGGCCGCGCAATCTGCTGAGTGGGAAATTCGCCATCCAGAAGCGCCACTTCACGTGCGAGCAAGGGCTCTTTCGGAGACACCCGCTTCGACACTCCCGAGGTCTCATCGCGGACCTCAGGGGTCTCAAAGCACGATTGGATCATAAAGCGGACCTCGGAGTTCCAACGCGCGATTTGTTCATATTGCCGAATTCAGGAGTCGCAAATCGCGGGCCTCAGGAGTTGCAGTTCTGTTGGATCAAATCGTGAACCTCAGGATTCATACAGCTCTTTTGGGTCCAATCGCAGACCTCAAATATCTCTGGTGAGTCAAATCACGGACTTCGGGAGTCTCGGGTGTTAGATACTCTGTCTAGACGCAAATCATGCCTATTCAAAAGTCCATTAATATGTAGGAAAATCAAAAAGGACAATACACTAGCTGTCCGCGAGAGAACGCTCTGTGGCAGGACATTGGCCAACGTGGTACCTGCTGACACGTCCGACAGAAAGGCTGGTGCGGTGCCCCGTCGTGTTGTGTCTGCAGAGCAGACTAGGCTGAATGGCGCTGCGTCCGTATTGTCAAACGTTGAACCGGTTGCACAGGCACTTGAACAAAGGCGGCGAGGAAATGACCGCCAGTGTGACGCAACCCCCCACGCGGCCGCCGAACGCCCCAACTGCTGCGGCCATTCACGTGGGAGGTTTGGCCACACACTCCACACAGTCCAGTGTTGCGCCAAGCGATCATCACGTGTTCGGGAAGCTGAAAACGGTTATCGGTGGAAGAGGGATTACATACACTCGTGGTACAAAGTACATAAAACAGTGTTGTGTAAAACTGTATAGTCTGAAAGCTCTGATGTAGTCTAATTTACCACCCCTTAAACGTCGAACGCCTTCTTTTTTCCTTTGCAGCGTCCATGCATCTTCAAGAGTGAAATGAAGGGTGCAATGTATTGCTGGGAGTAACAGTATCCATTTAATAACTAAACAAAAAGCTGTCTTTGTGCATCTGTTTGCCACATGTAAATAATAATAATAATAATAATAATAATAATAATAATAATAATAATAATAATAATAATAATACGAAGAAGAAGAAGAAGAAGAAGAAGAAAAATAAGAAGAAGAAGAAGAAGAAAAATAAGAAGAAGAATAAGAAGGAGAAGAAGAAAAGTGTATTTGTGTTAGCGAATCAATTACTACATCCTGACTTATCGTTTTATTTTTCTTCTTAAACATACTGCTGAACATATAACCTCGCATTAGAGCATGAACCATCATTAAAGAATATTTTACTGATGTTTATGATTCCTAACTTAACGTCCGCCAACTCAAATTCATCTATTGTTCGCAAGACTTCACAAAAAATAAAATCTGGATATTATAAAACCCATGACACGTCAACCAGTTATAAATTCAGTCCAGGCTTGCCAAGAAACGAAAATAATGCCTAACATGCATCCCACTCGGCCGCGAGCACTGCACGCCAATAAACCCGCGCCCACCGCGCGCCCCTCGTCTTGGACCGTGACGTTCGCGGTAGTTCTTCCATTATGAGGGCAGGAGCTCGTACAACTTCATTCCGCCTATTGTTCCGGCGGCGACGTCGTCTCGCGCGAAACAAATTGTCCGCCGGGTGCTGCTCCCAAAATAGACGCGAGAGCGCGCCACGTGCCGCGCGGGCGAGCGGATGCGGCCTTGCTCCGGGCCCAAGGGGCGACGGCGAGCACACCGGCGAGGAAGGCACACTTGGGGATTAACAAGGAGGAAACCCTGGTCCAAGCGAACAGACACAAGTACAGTGATCATGTTCCCACAATCGAGATTTGAAATTTTTTTGTACTTTTATTTCATGTTGATTAACTATTTCCTTGAATTTCAATTACTATTTATTTGATTTTGTTTTATTTTTTGTTATTTTGTATCAAATGAATCATTTGAATTCATGAAGAATCATGAAAAAAATCATAGGAAACCCTTCTAATTTCTCAACTTGCCAATGACATCAATTTGTATTATTACAGCTAACTTTAAGAACACTTTTTTAGTCAAAGAATTTTATTTTCTGGAAACATTTAATCATAAACATTAATGAAAGTTATGTCGAATTAAGATCTGTAATACACAAACTTCAACACGCAAAAGTAAGGGGTATTTGAACTACAAAAATAATTAAATTCGACCCAAATTGACTTCCAAAACATTTCCTCTTTTGAAGTGAGGTTGTAGGCGAGGCCAGTCGTATTCGAGATGGAGGAGGTCGCCGATGATGAGAAGCACCTGGCGCCGAACAGCAGACAAAACATCTAGAAATATCTCCAGACACTAAAAACGAAAGCGTTTCATTTTCTTAAAGTCACTCACTGACGTTTGTATTTAGACGAGATATGCACTGGATTTCTTCAAAGAAATACAAGACAAAATAGGAATGCTTAGCCAAGAAGATGAACGAAACAATTTTATTTTAAAAAGTCGAAATGAAAAATAAATCGAAATATTTCATTGATGAGACTCTTATAAATCTATCTAAAAGATACGCAGAAAACAAAAGTTCGCTTTGAGCTAATGGTCGGTAGCCAGCAACTAAAAGTTTTATGGCGTTAAATTCCATACTTTCATTTAAAACAAAAATTTTTCATTGTTTTGTGACAATTTGTTTGTCGTTTTTCGTACATTTGGAATATATTAATATATATATATATATATATATATATATATATATATATATATATATATATATACATATACATATACATATACATATACACAATTATTTTCAATCCCAGTAGTTCTCTGATGAACTGAAGACGAAGAGTATTGTCCAATTTAAATATAGTCGTTCCTCGAGGTCAAGGCGTGAAGAAAGAGGGGGACACTTTCATCCAACCCGGAGCTTCGTTGCGACCAAAGGTTTTGGACTGAAGCTCCGGATTGGTGTCCCCCTACGCTTCCAGCTCCTGACCTTGAGAAGGGGCGAAACAAGACGTGTTTAATAATACAATTACACCCAAACGATATGTTTTACGACACCAAAACATGTATGTGCATAAAATCCTTTCTCATTCGTAAATTTTCAGTGAAATGGCATGAGTATTTTCATGGAAAGGACGTGTCATTACAAGATTGTATGAAGCTTGTCTTATCAAGGATCTGTGAGAATGTTAAGTGTGTAGCAATACCGAATTTCAAAATACCTAGTGAATGGTATTTAAACCTGAAGAAGGCAGTGATAACATTCATTATTGCTATGTAACGTGTTCCTTGTGTGTCCAATCCAATACAATGAATCTACAAGATTAACACAAGTAAAATTAGGAGTTACAATGGAAACCTGATAATTCGCCACGAACTCAGACAAAACATATCGCTCGTAATTTACTTCACAAATCACATTTAGCATAAGCTCAGTAGCAGAGTGCTGTGAGCATTGAGATTTTTATTTAAATTGCAGTAGTCCAGGAACATTCATCCTTTTGTGCATCACTGATAGCATTGTAATCAGAGACAGTTTTCTCACAATCTAGAGAATTATGTCCACTTCCAACTGCATCAAAGAATAAACATCAACATTATTTTCTATAGACACCTCCTATGTGAACCCCTTAAATTTATTCGTATGTTTTCACCATTGGAGAGAATCACGATCGCAACCCTACAAGATTTGAAAAGTTGCTGACGGACGGGAGTGGGTGCTAAAATATCGCTGGCAGCAGACGTGCAAACGCTAACAAAGAAAATCGGCGTGGGTTATAAGAGATTGTGACTCATTCTACAAAGGCAGGCGGCAGTGTCCAACGAACACCTATCATTCAGCCGTATTCTGTAAGGCGCTCTTCACAACTGTTCCGAAAGCTGCTGACAGCGGTTGCTGAGATATCTCCGCAAGCATCACGTGACACAAACACGTACACAAAAAATCACTTCAGGGCATGAGAGATTGTGTCTGCACACTTCAAATCACAACTGGTAGACAGCGGCGGACATGTCTTTCTTGTTTTCATTATGATGCCGGTGTCTAAGCCTCGACCAGACGTTGACTGTATGAATGATCCGATGGATTAGTGACAAAGAAGATACGACGAAGCAACAGTAGAGCGAGAGGCAGGGAAAGTGGGAGGGCCACGTACGCATTGAGCTCCTTTGCACGCAGATGAAGCGGAGTTGGAACCTCGCTCCCCAGCGGTGCAAGGCGAGTAGTTCGACCGTTAAATCAACTACACCAGGGTTTGCAAGCTGCGAGTCATGGGTCCCAGGGGCGTCACGGTGATTTATTAAAAATAAACTTTAAATTCGATTAACTATAACCTTTGTGATATTTATGTGTACAAAATAATTGTGTATTATCATACCATATGTTATTTATAATATATTACACACACGATATATTTTACTAATTAATTTTGGATGAATTTGAAATTGGCAAATCCTTCACCAATAATGTATTATATTACTTAGTGTTGAATCTTTAGTAGACCTATATTAACCCTTAACAATACTTGAAGCGTGGACGAAAAAAGTTTGAAAACCTCTGACCTACACCATTGGCCGTCAGAATGATGGACCTGGTCCTAGCACTCACAGAGTGTTCACCGTGTTCTTCTGCAAAGTCTGTGCCGCGCGGTCCACAACCCACGCGCCCCATCGTGCCGCCCCAGCCCCCCACTCCCCACGTAGGTCCACGCAGACAGGGATGGATGCGACGCAGCACATTAGCTGAGAAGCGCATGCGCCGTACGGACCTGTGGCCGCGTGGGCTCCCAGCGCAGGAGTTCGGAAGTGGCCGAAGAAGCCATGCATTTTACTCTGACTGTACATGTACTTTTTTTTTTCTCATCATTGGAATACCGTACAGCATTCCACTGCAATCGATTTTTCTGCGCATGCGCAATGAGAAAAGTGATGAGAACAACAGAACTGCGCAGTGACGAAAAGTTTATAATAGGTATTAAGTTGATTATCTAACGGTTAAAAACACCGCTAATTAATCTAGGGGTACTACAATAACAGAATTGTTTCTCGTATTAGCCAACCGGTTACATAACTCATAAAAATATCGCAGTTACTGTTCGTCCAGTAATACATATTAGTATACTTTTTACTTAACTTGTAAACCTCGTTACCAAAAGTAGTGAATTAGGAGTCGCAAAACTATCCTCTAAAGGCTATTACATCAACAATATTGACAATCCAAAAATCCTTCCCTCCATAACTTCATTAAACTTCCATAGATTTTTTTAAAAAATCTCGTGTTTCAGCACAAAATTAGTGATTCGAAAGAAAACACAAAGCGAAAACACCTTTGTATAATAGTCGATGTTTGCCCGAAATTTCCTATTTTTTGCCATCCTTACCGTAACTCGGCTCGCCAAATTAGGACATGCGCGGTAAATGTGGGTAGTAATTCAAACATTGGAAGATTTCTAGATGAAATTCAGATAAGTATTGAAGAATCAGGAACTTTTTTATAGACAACATAGATGTTTTAAATCTGATGTTTTTCCAACCATTACATGTTTGTGTTCACGTTTAACGCTTTTTCACATTTTGTTTGAAAATTGAAAAAGCTCCCGTAATCGCTAATTTTGTAAAAGTTAGAATGTCAAATAACCGAGGTTTTCTTCGTGATACTGTCTTAATCTTCTTTTCGCCATACCATCAACGCGGAACTGAGAAATCCGGCCCCCTTGATCATGAAAGCCCAAGGCTTCGAGATAATCGGTTTTTGCAAATATTCTCAGTTTCGTAACTTTGTTCTCAATAATCTACTTATCAGTTTTAATAAACGCGTTTCTGCCCAAGATAAATTCTCTGTGTAACGTCGGAGGTTCACTAAATTTTAAAATCCATGTTTCAAAACATCATAGTTTTTGGGACAGTGATGAATAGTTTGAAATTATAACATCGATGTTCCAAATTGGAATCACGGTCGGTTGCTATCTACGCTCCATAAATATCCAAAGTTTTTGTAAAACCGCGTTTTCAGATTTATTTGGAAGAACTTATTTTCTATCTCACCACTGTCTGAAGGAGCAGAATTATGTGCAACTGAAAAGTAAGGCACGTCAAAAAGAAAGAAAGAGTGAACAAGGATAAAAAAACATTCTCTCCGAGGTTTCCGTCGTGCGCCTCAGGTACATTTTCGGGACAAGCGCGGCATAAGGTATGGCACGGCGGTCCGTCCTGCTGAATAGAGATATACGCCGGCCTTTCAATGGACGTATCTCGCGCCGACCGCGCTGAAGCCCCTGCGCCGCGCTGCGCTGCTTCTGCCCCGGCGTCCCGCCTCAGGGGCGGCTGCAACGCCTTGGTGGACGCGGATGCAGCGCGGTGGGGAAGGGGCGTTGCGGCACAAGGCTGACCTCAAAACAGAGGATTGCAATGCCGGGAAAGATGGAGCGAAGCAAGGCCATACGGACAAAGAGCCGCAAAGGACAGGAGAAGTCCAGCGGGCCGGAGAAGTGGCATGGGGCAGAAGGAGGCGAGGCGGGGGAGCGGCGAGAAGGAGCGGTCTGTAAGGCAGCAGTGTCTAAGAGCGGCTTTGTTAGGCGCGGAGGCAGAGGCGTGTCCGTGGGTGGGGGTGGAGTGGGCCGTAGGGTTGGCCGAGGCGGAGCGGGGGGGGAGCGGGTTTAGGGGGCAGAGGCGTGGGTGGGGTGCGGGCGGGGGCGAGGGCGAAGGGCGCCGCGCGCTTTGTGACCACGTGCCGTGCGCTCCGCCTGCTCCGCCGCCTTTTGTTTCGGGGTGGTCCGGGCCGCTATCTGCAGCGGATCTCCTCGCGGGGCGCCTGCGGAGAGGCACCGCTACAACCTGCCCAACTTCTGAATGCCTTCAGCCAAGGAAATTGTCTCGGGAAGTTGGTTCACGCCGAGGGAATTATCCCCTCGCAACGCTTTTGAGCGGAGCAGTTTTGTAATGCAATGGTAAAGCTTTGTTTCACATTGTTGTCTGTGGACATTTTTAACAAAGATGTGCACCGTGCGAATGAGATGTAAGCGCACTCGACAAGCGCATAAGTGCACTCGACAGTGTTTCCTCGATTTTAGATTAGGCTTTTAGTTCCATTTTATAATTTTTCTTCAATCATATCAGACAGTTATCTCGTGGACCTGTTTCAATAATTGTTATTGCTACAAAGATAAAGGATAAGGTAAATGGTTTTGAGATATTCGGAACGTTCATGACCATGATATAACATGATGTTCAAAATATAATCATGTAACCACTATTCATTTTTCGGTAGAATTTTACTTCGTTTATGAATATATCTGACTATCATCACCATTAACAAGTGTTTCGTGGAATAAAAGTAAAATATGTTCCACGTTTTTTACATTTTATACCATCAAAACAAATGAAAATTATCTTGTTCACCTACTGTTGTAATAGGCTAACAACTTACCACAAATGGAATCAGATTCAGCAAAAATCGTGTAAGAACCATCTCTTCAGAAAATTATAACATCTGCTCATTTCCAAACAAACTAATTATGGAGTTTGTTTCATAAATGTGAACGTTTTACCCACAACACCGAGACAATACAGACACTTAAGTTATTTGCAGAAAAAGATAGATGTGGAAATTCATAGAGAAAGAAAAAGGTGATAATAAATACGATGATTCCAAGTCTGCGAAAATCGTTCGTCAAACTGCAAGTAGCGTGTATTTCGTCGCTCACCCTCGCAGCGACAGCAGGTGGGGCGATGCCCGGCGCGGGCGGGCTGTCGCTCGCAGCGGCGCCTCGCTGCATTGACACCGCCTCGCACCCTTTCAGAGGAGCAGTCGCTGCCTCATCAATCATCGAGACACGCCGGCCGAAACTCTCATTTGCACGGTGCCCAAAAGCATTGGAAACGGACTCGATGCAGGGAGCTTTCAACTAAAAGACAGCATTTGCATCTGAGAACGCTCTCATAGGCATAAGCACCTGCTCGTAGTGTATTCTCCGACCATTGAGAGTTTAATCAATTTGAGATTGATAAAAATGTTCTCGCAGCCATGAATAAAATATTATCGGTAAATTAGCATATACATATTAACAGAATATCTCAGTGTCAATGCAATGCTTCAGTTTTTAAAAAAATGTTGGATGATATTGTCAAAGAACACCTTGAAAACTGTTCTCTAAAGAAATCAAAACCTTTGTTACGACCAATTTATACTTCGAATATCTAAAAGGTTTATTAATGCATTTCATAATAACATAACATTTTAAAATTTATTTTAATAGTGTAATTAATTAACATATTTTTAAATGCGATTTTAAAGGCCTGTATAGAAGGAAATTAAAAGTGTTTTCAAAAGAAAATTACGATTAGTGGTAAATACGTTAACAAAAATATACATTTACACGTATTCTTATTTTCAAAACATATTTATCAAAGCAATTGCAAATAATAGTAAATATTTTTAATTTCTAATACGATTCCATTTTCAAGCGATTTAAATAATCAGTAGATCTCCCTGCAGAGTTCAATTCCAAATATTCCTACACGATACTGCATAGAACTGAATTTCTAAAAAGACTGTGCAGGGAACAGGGAGTACGAGTTCAATATTTCCCACTATCTTCCCCTCACTTCGTAGCAGCACTCGAATCAACACAGAAATCTCTCCTGCATTTCGACTTGGCGGTCGGCGTAGTGGGATGGCGTGAGCGGGGATTCGTAACGCACGGCCCGGAGTAGCCCAGGCGGCCACGAGGCACTGCCGTAACGGAACTCTCGCGCAGAAGGTCGGAGAACGCGCCTTCTTCGGAAGAGCACCGCTCTGTTATCCGAGCGTCCCCTAAAATGCTTCGCTTGGCGTCGCCCATAACTTGGTCGGAACTTGGCCTAATGGATCTCCGGTGTTGGCATCCAGAACAGGAAGGGACTAGAGGAACTGAAAATACTTAAATATAAACAAACAGTTAATAAGATCGCTGGTGAAGCTGATGCCTTGTAATAATGAAATAAAAAGTGCAGAACTTAAGTTTCCCGCCCAGATTCTGCAAGATAGCTCTGATGATAATCGCTAGGCGGTCGAAAAGATCCTAAGTTTAAATATATATTTGAAACCGGACAACACCTTTTATTTATTTTATTTATTTTTTAATAAACAACCTTATTTCTCATCAGCTTTTACATTAATTTTAATATGCGAGCTCTATTACTCTGATGAGCTTTCTCTCAAAATTTGCGATTGAAATAATTTCTGTTTCAGTTTATTCGAAATACAAACCATTTAATGTGGAATAATATTTAGATTTAATATTTTCAAGAAAAAAAATGTTAGCAATTTTGTCATAATATGGATAATTTATTCTTATAAATTAAAACAATTATAGATACCGGAAACACATTTTCAAAACATTATACGCTTGTGAATAAATTGCAGTGACGCATAGAGTTAATTTAATTTAATTTAATTTAATTTAATTTAATTTAGTGGTAGGTTAATGTCAGGCAAACAATCTGACATAGTGTCAAATCCATACGCTACAAACTATTCACTGACAACACCTCTTAGTGAAACCGAAAAGGATTTAAGCATGCTCCTCGCAATGGCAGAAGGGCTAATGCTGGAACCCAGCACCAAAAACATTCGTGATTACATTAATTGTATTACAGAACACCTTAATATCCCTTGATTTTTTTTTCCGGACGTCCAAATACTGCAGGAGGGGCTCGACGCCGGAAGCCCTCAGGGCGTAAAGCACCGGGCGCGCGCGGCGCGTGAAGGGCGAAGGGCCATGCGGCGCCCCTCCGACGCCCGTGCGCACGGCCTTCCCGAGCCGAGCCGAGCCGAGCCGAGCCGAGCCCAGCCCAGCCCAGCCTAGCCGCACCGCGCCGCCAGACGAAAATTGGTTTAAACGGGCGGCGAAGGCGCGCCGCCCCCGAATCCCTTTCCGTTTTCACGGTCGCGCCTCCGCTAATGCGCCCCGACGCAGCGCCCCCCACCCCTCGCCCCACCGGCGGACGCAACGGAGATGGAATTGGGAAGGAGAAAAAGGTGGACTGGATATTAACGGAAATATTAACATTTTTTTATTGAAGTAAACGCTTAGAGATGTTTTCAACAGGCCGTGCTCGGATCGCGGTTTCTCGGGTTTGTTTTCCGTGTGCGAAACAGCTTATTTTTTCACAGCGTGGGAAACATCTCAAAACGTTTCGCAATTGTTTTTCGCCTTCACATATCGTCTTTGTTTATTATTTACAAACAAGAGTGTTACGACACTGACTAGAATCCATTTACATTTGTACAAGTAAAGAAGTTCCAGTTATTTGATATTTAATTTGCATCCCTTTACTTGACATAGCGTTTCGCTCCCGGCGTGTTCAAACACAGTATACATAACACGGGCGGGAGGTGATTGCAGCGTTCGTCTCTTTGTCGTCCTTTCCTGCTCAGGAGTGAAGCTCCTGTTTCGCGCCTGTGTTCCGTGAACTATTCATACACAGAAACCACTTCTTTTTCAGATTCGTGAGTGTTAGGTGAAACTCTCTCTCATTCAACTCTAAACATTTTATTATTTTATTAGACACATTTCACGCTACAATTATGTACTTTTTCATTCATTGCACCCCTTGTTCCACCATACAAGTCCTGTAACGCGCCTAAAAACGGCCCAATAACCATCTGAATAAAAACTCTTTTAGACCTAAGCGCATGGTCTCAATGAATCGCTACTGTAACTGATGTAAAACAATACAATACAAAATAAGTAATCGGAGCACAAACCATACTGGCGAAACCTTTCATAAATAATTTAATTAAACTTTACTATTTCCAACAATTTCCGAGTACGTACGAACTTTCTAGAGGTTCGATCTATAACAAATTTCAGTATGTTTCTACAAATTCTAGAGTTACTGGTAAATGTTTAACTTCCACTGATAATACGAAATACTAAGGTTTCTCGCGGATAGAATTCTCCGAGCGGCTGTGTCATTCATAACCTACTCCAGATCGTGCTCACAGTACTGCTGACAACAAATAATTCAATATAGAGCACGTTGTACAATTTAAGACTGTTTGGATTTGGAAATTTCTGGAGGTATGATTTCAATACTGCTTATTCATTTTTGGAAGTGATATTCTACACCAAATACTGTGCATGATGGTTTTTGGTCGGTCTATTAACTCTGGTCGGTTCATATTATCAACTAAATATTATTTAAAGGGTAATTTCTCCCACGGTGTAGGTGATGGCCTATTAATATGGAATTCTAGTATTTCGCAACACCTTTATTGCGCTGGAGCAGAGACAGATCCTTATGTTTGTGACAAAAAGTGCTTTAAACAATACCGGGCCGTGGTTTGCCCGAACCGTAAATGGTGATTCAAAATTCCTGTGTTCCTTCTCTGTTAGTGTACCATATTTACAATGACAACCAACATCTCAAACAGCAAGATGTGATCGATGTAAAAACGAGGTAAACTCAGGAGATCTAGTCATCAGAAATGTCGACGAACAATCAATTATTTTAACTTTGAGCAACAGAAACTAGTTGGTGAGAAAAAGGCATTACAACTTCTTCTCTGTCCCTTTTTTCCAAAGGTTATATTAAGCAGAAAAAATAAAAGTTGTATATCAAAATGAATGTGTGCAAACTTGGTTTGAATAAAATAACATCTATAAATGTTAAAATGGTTAACAATACTTCGAATCTACATTAACCAATGTGGTCAAACTATTTACCAACAAAAATCATAAGAATTGCCTTAAAATACAAACTCACCGTTCTACTTGTCATAGGTGGCAGTGACTAAGCAGTATAACGAAGTGATAATCAAAACAGCAACATACCTGGAATAGAAAAAAATTAATAAATTAAAATTTTCGGCGAAGTAATAAGTAAGTTGAGATAACACAAAACAGGTATCGTGTACAAAATGAAATAAAAAATGGGTAATTGTCGTTTAAAAATGTCAAACATCTCAACATCTGTGAAGAAAACGGCAGTCAGTGCCTACTCTTACATTCGGTGCACTCTATCTTAACTGCCAGCAAAACTATATATGGTGTAAATCACATCACAAATACGAGGACATATTTTCACTGAATTTCAAAAAGTCCGTCTCTCTATTGTAAATTCGCCAGTGTTCCTAGGAACTGGCAATTGAGTGAATAGAACTAGGTACATGTTATAGTAATACATCTTATTCATTTTTCAAATTGTCGGCTACAAAAACATAACCCGAATGTTGTCAAGTTAGAATTTGTTTATGCTTGAGTTCATTTGTAAACTCCCTAGAGAACCGAGGGCCAACGGTGCCTGAGAATCCCAGCATCACTGGCACATCGCACTTCCTCCACAAGAGCCCAGAACCGGCTGCCTAATATCTCGAGTGCGTTGCGCTCGACTGCAGCTGTGAACCTCCTTGGCCCCATCCGCGACTCCGTCGACCGCGGCCGCCCCAAACCCCGCTGCGCACACCGCCTCAACCCCCGTTCCGCCCTAAACGCCTGTCCCACTCCCGCCATGCCCACCACATCGACAAATTCCCGACGCCATGTGCCCTGCCCCGCCCTGTTCCCATAGCGCCTCGCCGCCGCCCAGCCATGTTAACCACTCCCACATGCTCCCCTCCACGCTGCGCCGCCGGTGAACCGCAGCTTCTGCCTCCCCTCCCTGCCCTTCCTTCCCCTCCCTGCCTGCGGGGGGGGGAGCCCGCCCCGCCCGCGCGCTTTGTGATGCAATCTGTATTCATCTGTTATAATTCCGGGGCTTATGTGGCCTCGCTGCGTCAAGTGGAGCCACCGGCGGGGGAGCGCAGCCCTCGGCCCACCCGCTATTCGCGCTGCAAGCCCCCTCCAATGCCACCGCTACCCCGCCATGCTCTCCCTCCTCCCCCTCCTCGCCTTCCTCCTTCCGCTCTCGCCGACCCATCTCCTCCATTCTCGCCTTCTCCCCTCCATTCCCGTCCTCCTACCCCTCCACTACCCGCAATTCCCCTTCACCCCACAATTCCCCGCTATTCCCGCGCCACCCCGAATGCCTAGCCTTCCTCGTCATTCCCTCCGCCCTCGCTGTCCTTTCCGTATCCAAAACAAAACTGGAGTTCGCAGACTGCGACAAACGGAAAGGAGCAGATGCACACCAACAACACGATACCGCCCTGCGTAAATCTAAAACACGTATCTGGGTCATTCAAACATGGTCTCCATAATCACCAAGGGTTAACGAGATATCATTATAATAACTTGATCTACGAAATGAGGCCGTAATTTACTTTTTTCGAGGGTGTCCTTTCTACCTCGCATGGGTTCCGAGAAGTCTGTGCGGCGGAAATCCAGTGTGAAGCTCTTTTCACTGCAAGCGAACGTGTCCACGTACAGTAGTTATTACTATTTTCGGATTTGGTCGCGCAGATTTCAACGAAAAACCTGGAAGATTCAAAACTGCCAATGATTCGCGAAGTGAGACCTCTGAACCCCTTAATGATGTTATTTTTGGAAAAACAAATTACAAAATCACCGTCATTTTGAAATTTTAAGAAAGTTAAAACTGACCCACAAAGGATTGGAGTCTTACTGATAAAATGAATTGCCGACATAAACCTGCTCGCATTATAACGTATGCATTACATACGTAGTATAATTTAGATACACACGTTTTATCGTATTGAGACTCAGCTGGCTTTCAGAGATGCAGAACTAATTGATCTTATTTCTTTCCATTTCCGTCTGGCTAAGAGTTTTACGTTTCAATATATTCATCAAATACGAATAAAACATCTTTAGAAATGCTCTTCTCTATTATGTTCTCAAATAATGTGTTCAAAAATGGTGTTTTTCGTTCCCGTATACGTGCGTATATACGGAGTAATACACGTATAGAGAAAAATATGTAATGCTGCACGAAAACAAAGGCGAATTTTCGGCAGAAAAACACCCTAATAATGAAAATGGTCCAAACTTATCTTCTAACTTTTCCAACGGATAGTGCTCATTGCACTGTTAAATATGACAAAATTCATTTTGAGAGATACTTTTAGTTTTTCCAAAAATTACACAAATGTATTTTTTCAAAAATGTTTCACGCCGTAAAATTACACATACCCAGCGGTTAGTAGAAGCTGTTGCATTTTTGAGTGGAAGTGTTTCAAATGAAGGTTTTCGAAAACTTAAAACTTTTCTATGAAAAAGAGCTTCAAATTTCGCATTTACAGTTACGCTTATTAGCCATTCTTAAAAACGGCTCCAAATCTGTCGATAAAAATTGCCATTCATGACGACACTTTACACTTCTTTAATATTCTTAATGTACTGTTTTGGTATTACAATTAAGAAACCGACGCTAGAAAAATTGTGTGACAAGACCAAATAGCTACCTACACCAAAGAAAATAAAAACGAATACGAAAAAGCCTGTGCCATTCTGTAGCACCACTAGTTTGTACATTAAATGGTACCGTACACCGCTGAACAATATCTGTGAGTAAAAGATTGAAAGTGAATACGTTTCCTTCGTGAAAAATTGTGTTCAATGGAGATACGTCCCAAATACGCCCTTCACTGTTGAACCATCATGAAGATTTCAGAGACCCCAGCAGCTTCTCCACTCCGTGTGTGTGTGTGTGTGTTTTTTTTTTTTTTTTTTTTTTTTTTTTTTTTTTTTTTTTTTTTTTTACGTGGGCAGGGGAAAATCTTCTAAAGACACCCGGGCCCGCAACCCGCACGGTGTGGGTTCATAGCTAGCCTATGCCTACCCACTAAAAACCCCTCCCTTTCCTCCTATTCCTTCCCGCGGAACCGCCGTCAGGCATTGGCATCGCGAGAAGGAAGGATGGGCTTTTCGCACGTCACCGAAATATTACGGAGTCTTCTTGCGTACTGCTCCCGGAGCGGAGCGTCTTCAGGACCTTTGCGGCATAGGTGGCTACCACACTCCACACCTTGTCTTTCCCAACATGACGATTTCATAGGCCCGTCTCAGAGCCAGTCTCCCTCTCTTGTGCCACTCGTATAAGCGTGGACAATGAAAGAACACGTGTTCTACATCTTCAATCACCGGGAAACACTTGGGCATGAGGAGCTATTCGTCCAACCGGAATTCTGAGCTGATTACTCTCGATAACATCCATGCCCCGTCAGCATCTGAGTTAGATAAAAATCTAATTCCTTTGGATCCACGTCATGATGTCGGGAATGACCCGAAATGCCAGTTGATGATGCTCCCATCGTCGTTGCCATTGCCTGGATCCATTGTCACCCCCTTTCCTTCTGGTATTCCAGTCTGAGCCCCCTCCCGCTTCGCCAAATAGAGTCTAGCTCTCTACCTGCGCAATGAGGTCGATGCGGAGGCACTATCTGCCTAACACACACACAGCATTCATAGAACGCCTGCGAAACGCTCGAGAACCCGCCAAGCGACCTTTCTATGCACCGAGCTTAGAGCCCCACGGAGCGTATGACTGAGATGCCCATGGCATCAGCCCAAATAGGGCTGCGTAGAGAAGAATGGAAATTTACTAGCTAGTCAGCAGGCCTTATCTGCTTCTTTGCCCAGGACCCCCTACATAGGCCATAATGCGTGCCAAGGCGGATCCATAACAGACGCTTTTCTCGAGACATGCGCAGGTGCTCCGTTCAAAAGCGCAGTCTGCGTCAATATGGACTCCCAAATACCTGCAAGTGACAGCTGCCGAGGATATTTTGCAGCCTCCTTACACTTAAGATGAATACTCTCTCTTCACTTTTCTCCCGGTCACCAGCACAGCCCTCTGTTTTATGGGCGCCCATCTGAGCCCTACTGACGTAAGCCACCGCCGATCTCCGCCACGCGTTTGGACACATGCGTGACGGTTTCGACGTATTTGCCGACAACGACAATTGCAACATCGTCAGCGATCCATCGTCTTGCGCCTTCGGCACTCGCAGCTCAACACGGCGTCATACATAATCTTCCACAACATCGGACAATTACCCGAGCCTTGTGGGACACCGCCTGGGACTCGTAAAGATTGTTACTCCAGACACATTTAATATAGGAGGACTCTCCTCCTTAAAGCTAACTTTTACCAAGTTCGGAAGATTACCTGGAAACTCCGAGAGTTTGTAGCGCCAAAAGAATGGAGCTTCCACCTTCAGTGTTAAAGGCTGTTTTCACGTCTAGCTCACTATAGCACAATACTTCATAAGGACCCCTTCCTCGTTGTGCCATTCAAGTGGCCTTCGCGTGCGATGTCGATGACTACCTTAATAGCATCACCTGGATTCGCTTTTCTAAAGCACGTTACTGATTATCAGACAATCCTTGAGCCCCCCTGTAAATGACTTCAATCGATTGCAGATAATACCGCCTCCAACACCTTTGCCTGCTTGTGTTCCAGTAAGCATATTGGCCGATAGCGCTGCCGGATATAGGTGCCTTATCGCCCTTCGAAGAAGACTAACTGTTGCTGCTTCCGCGACGGGAAATTCCCCTCTCGTATGCATGCATTATTAATGCCTGCAACGAATAGATCGGCCGAGTCTTAATAGCGGTCTTAATTGTACATTTGGGACCCATCGACATCCGGGGCTTTGCAATCTTGACCTTGCCGCAACTCTGGAAAGTTCATTCCAAACGTAACTGCCGGAAACCTCGCTTAGATCTTCAGACGATCCTTCGGTTGTAACATATCACCTGGCGAGGAAACAAGGTAGCTACAACTTTTCCCAGAAAACCGGGCAAGTGGGTGGTCGCCTGAACATACCGCCTGAGTCTGCCGTCTGCGACATTACGGACCGGCTCCCCAGGGGTCAGCGATCCACTTCTTCCGTTCGCCCCTCCAGCAACGACACTTACTTAATCTTAATGGCTTTGTGAAAGCTCTTCTGGCGTCCAGATGTTGCTTCTTGGAAAATTCATAGTTTGGCGGCTCCAGGGCGCGCTGTGCCAATCTAACGTGTTCGTGCATTGCCCTGCGCAAGTTCCGCGATTCTCGTCAGGATCCACCAGTACACTGGAGGACTGTGCGTCTCTCTCCTTGGACCTTTTGTCTCATTGACGCATCACAAGCGTCAAATACCCGGTCATTACGGTTTCTACAATTATTCAGAGGCACGGGCCAACATATCTTCAGGGTTTGCCCTCCATCATGGCAATGAGGAATCACGATCGAATCTGAACGCCTGTGATTCCAACAAGCTTTCCTTCTACCCTGGTCGAGCTCAAAAATGCACTGCTCTTTACTTCATACACAATAGCTTGGTGGTCACTATGTGTATAATGTGCACTAACCTCCATGATACAATTACGTCTAGCAAGGCTTTTTACAGACGAAAGTTAGATCAACGACCGAGCTGCGACCATTCATTAGAAAGTCGGACTGGCCCCCGTGTTGCAGAGGCAGACACCCACAACTGTCAAGGCTGTCCAGGGGAGAGCCACCCCGCGTCGGCTTCGTTACTCGTGTGTGTGTGTGTGTTGTTGTATGTATATATGTGTGTGTGTGTGTGTGTGTGTGCACACACACCCTTGCCCACGAAGCGGAGCTCTTGTACCTGTCAGGCCGAATCTCCTCTCGCCCAATCGGCGAGGCCTCCGAAAGCGCGACGCCACTCGAGCCCGCCGGCGCTGCTCTGCTCTGCATTTGCGTCCAACTGTCATGTCGCATTGACGCTTTCAACTCGCTCCGAAATTCATAAGCATGTTCCGAATGAAATATACTTTTTTCTTGGAAATGTAGTCGTGTGGGAATCTTAAGTGTGGGATTCATTCTGATGCGCACAAACAGCAATTTTCTGTAGAAACTCTTCACTGTTTAAATTTGATCAAAGCAATGTCAAGCCTTAAACGTCTACCGGAGGTATACTTTTTGACCATTCATTTCGTTTTTTGCACGGTTGTAGAAAGTATCAACAGCAATTTTCTTAACCAAATAAAGTTTTTAGTGCGTTTCTGATATAAATTAAAGCATAAGCCACCTTCGCATTTTTTCACTGCATTCTTGAGTTTGCGTACGGAATCTTTGAATTCGACCCTCGTAGAGGAGGAAGACGGCTACACTGGCTGCCGTCTCAAAAACATCGTTTCCCTAGCTCTTCGTCGGGCAGCCTTGACACGAATAAATTACAAGAACATTTCGTGTTAAACAGAAAATTAACGAAACAAGTTATTAATGCAGTCAAAACAAATTTTTGTGTGATTTCGATTCCTAGCTGGCATTAGGCTGCCCGATATTTTCTAAACAGCGAAAGCGCATAGGCGGCTCTACAGTGCATGCGCAGTTTCCTCGTGTGTCTCGCTCGCGAGTGGCATCTTGTCGAGTACATAGATATCACACGGGAACCCTGTTCTGCGATTTACATTTTTCCATTGCTGGTGAGTTAGGAGAGGGAGCACTACTATTCCATAGAGAGCATAGGATTTCAATGTTCACGATTTTCACTAAAACAATACTATTAATTATTCAGCAATATTTCCTCGATCAGATATTGCAATAATAAAGTACTCTTTCAGTTTTGGTAATGATACTTCCCTCTTCATTATTGAATACGTGAGGAAATAAACATTTTCTAAAGTATTCTAGTTGAAAATTTTTGAGAATATTAATGCGAGGGCACTTTGTGTTTCTTATACAACCATTGAATTGTGACAGCTATAAAGTAACGCAAAATACACCGTTATATCAAAACATATCCAGAGGTAAATAACTTCAAAAAAATGTAACAATACTACATTTCATTATGCCCTCAATTTAAAAAAAGTATTACAACCAATAATTCCTTTTAAAGCAAGATCGTTTAATTTATTTTGATAATCAGTTATTAATATAAACTAAATATTAGAATACGTAAGTACGTTCTTACGTAAGTAAATCTTTTCTTCCTAGTACTTTCAGTGTCTCTGAACAACAATTCTGAAACGTAAAATTACAAAAAGGAATTCTTATTTGTTTGGAGCTAGAGGCAAGTGACAATTTGAAACACGTTACATTATTTTTTCTCTATATTTACGATGCAAAACTAATCCCAATTTCACAAGTAGGATATTTCCACAGAATATTTTCTGCAGTTAACATTCCGAGCGCCTGATTCATAAAGGCGATTTAATCTCCATTTCCCTTTCAGTACTTTTCAAAACTAAAATATTCTCATAATTTCACTAGAATCGTTTGCCTCAATAACTCCTAATAAAACAATATCGCTGGATAAACGGAATTGATTCACGCAGCGGTTATCCGATCTGTAATATATACGGGTCATCAATTCTTGAGAGCAACAGATCCAGAAACAACGCCCTCGCCAAGCGTGTAAATCGGATTAAAACTTCGACTGCGCTCATTAATCCGAGTCAACTCGCACAGATTTTATCGTCTCGCAGCCGCGCGGGTAACATAAAACAAGCACGGCGCGTCAAGTACGCCACGTAAAGGTACAGTAAAAGTGCGCGTCGCGCGCTTCACCCGAAACAAATGAGGGCGGCGGTGTCCGAAGGCTGCTTGAACGGTGCTCTAGTGTAGCAGGTAATATCGCGTTCTGGGTGAAACATGAAGCAGTACTCGCGATACAATTGGCAATTGAATCGTGGAATCCAGAAAATGGTTTTATTGGGTCAGGTTTGGAGAATCCGTAAATGTCAGATATGTTTTCAGAGTAATTCATTTATTTGGCTTTTTTATTATTTTAAGGTCGCACCAACATCTAGGTCATTAGCGACCACTCTTGGATTTAACTTTATGGCAACTGTGAAGATGACATGATATGGTGACGATAGGGGATGAAGGAAACACAAACACAACCATGCCCGAGGCGACACCCGAACCCGCGATCCTTCAGTGCGAGATCGCTTCGGAACCACTGCCTTCACGACCTCAACAACTCATCGGGACGGCGCCTTTCTTTAAAGCGGTCGAATTGTGTAAATTGGGTGCTTTCTTATTTCTGTGTTAAAATACCATTCTGAACAAATATATTAACTTCTTTTGTAAATAATAAACAATTTACATGTTTCTGGACTGTTTCTATGTTTCTGTAATGTAACTTTTTGCCTAGAAAACATTTCTTCATACCAACTTTTGAGTGTTTATTGCGGCACAACCATTCGGAATATCCCACTAGATATGTCAAAATATGCTTAAAATTGTCTTAAGACGTTGTTTGCGAAGTTTTGACGTTTCCGTCACGGACATCTGTAATTGGCTGCTCAATAACACAGCACATGAACTGCAAATATTTAATTACGAGTGGTCTCTTCCTTGAAACCTTGCTGTCACAAGAATTCTCCTATTACGTCAGCGACTTTTGGTGTACGAGAATTCACACGGTACGCGCTACCTGGGAATATGCCGAATAACACAACCGATCACTTTGCATTGTGTAATCCAAATCTTAACCCATTGTTTTTCGATTTTTTCCTGAGTTTTTTTTAACGTTTATTTCTTTAACGTCCAAAACAGATAAAAACTGCTTTATGTAATACGGAGAGAAGCACAAGGCTGCAGTTTTGCTTCATCTCTGTGATTATCTGTCGTAATTCATAAAATATTAAGTTGAATTACGAATATTGGTAGCCACGAGCGTTTTTCGTGAGCATTGGTAGGGAACTACTCGCTCCAGGAAATAAAAAGTATTTGCTAAAAGGTAAAATGGCTACAGGTTATGGCTATTTTCATGAATCATTGTGATGTCGAAATCGAGTTGCTGCCGCGAGAAAATAGAGAATGAATATTTGAATACCTACATTCCCCACCGAGCTCAACAAAACGTGTGCAAATCGTGAGGCTATATTTATGTACGCAAGGATGCTCTACGTACATGTCAGTTAAAGGGTCTTTAATGGCAGCCGCACAAGTCTTTAAACCCCAATCCGAAAATTCAACGAAACCTGCGGAATTTTTTATTTTTATTTTATTGATTATTTTCAGAATTTCGTAAGAAGAAGTTTCAAAAATAAATATCATGCCGAATAATTTGCAGAAAACATTTGTTGAATTTTGTGGCTTTAAATCCTTCGTGAGGTCAACAAAAATTCTCGAAAAATATTGGTTAAAGAGATAAGCCACTGTTTCGGTTCATTCAATTTTCTATCATTATCGTTTAAAACTACATTCTCTAGAAAATATCTAGTTGATATGATCGAATTTTTGACTCCATTACTTTTGTTTTGTTGTTCAACTCCAACGTATCCTCAAAGTTTCAAGATTTAAGCTTGCCTAATGAATTTTCTTAACAATGATTTGTATTTTTGAAAGTGAAGGTGGAAATATGAAATACGTTACGATGCTTAGAAATGGAATGAACAATTAGTTTAAATGATTACCCCCTCGTATATTTACGAGTGTTACTTTTCCAAGGAAAGTGTAATTTTCTTTTTTCAAGAGAAAATCACATCCAAAAGTGAAATGAGAACGTTGAATAGGTGTATTCTATTTATCAATTGTATCAAAAGAATTGTAAACAGCTTCCATGATTTCCTTCGCAAGTATTCTATGAATAGCTCTCTTGCTGCGTCTGGGTCTAACGATCCACAGGCATCTTTAACTTGTTGGGGGGCTAGAGCAGGGGGAGGGGAGGGAGCAAGGGTT
>BOPP01000265.1:152874-166268 GCA_017312745.1 Gryllus bimaculatus
AACACTGGTTAAGTACCCAGAACCAGAAAACCAACTGGAAGTACATTTCCTTACAGGTTTTAAGACACGCCAACTCTCTAAGAATATGGTTCCTGGCTGCGCACATCGCATGAATACACACGAGCTCAACCCCTGCCGTTACTCGCCTAACGCCTGTCCCTCGCCCATGGACCCCCCACACCACGACAATTCCCGACGCGCCATGTGCCTGCCCGCCCCCTGTCTCCCCATACGCGCCTCGCCGGCGCCAGCCATGTTAACCCCTCCACCAGCTCCCCCTCCACGCCTGCGCCGCCGGTGAAACCGCAAGCTTCCTGCCTCCCCCCTCCTCGCTCTCCCTTCCCTCCCTGCCTGGGGGGGGGAGCCCGCCACCGCCCCGGGCTGCGTTGCTGATCGCAATCTGTATTCCATCTGTTATAATTCCCCGAAGTGGCTATATGTGCCTCGCTGCGTCAAGTGGAGCCACCGAGGTGCGGAGCGGCAAGCCCTCGGCCGACATCAGCTATTCCGCGTGCAAAGCCCCCCATCCCACCTGCCCAGCCAGGCGATACCTCGAAATCCTTATAGAGCCGCCCTGCTCTCGGCGGGCGAACTGCTCCCCACCCTCCCTCGACGCCTTCTATCCTTTGTTCGGAGGTCGCCGTCTCCTCGTAACACGCCTCTCGCTTCACTCCGCACGGCAGAGCACAATCTCCTCCTCATTTCTCGGAGTTACGCCCTTCTCCACTCTCTCTCCACTTCCCGTTTCCTCCTATGATATACCAACCACTACCCCCCTGCACATTCCCACTCACTCGCCCCCCACCACATTCCCAGCTATTCCCGAAGCCCGAAAGGGGTTTCTGGCACGCGCCCAGACTACCTCAGGCCCCGTGTCGCCGTCACCGAAACTATCCGGCCACGTGTCTTTTCGGCGCCCCACTAGCTTGCTGCCCGCCAATGCCTGCCCTTTACCTACCTCGTCCATTCCTCATCTCCGACCCATTCGACTGTTCCCGTATGACTCCTATCCAAAACAAACCTGGGAGTCTCGCACTGCCCGACAAAATAACGGAAGAGGTATGGTTCAGGATGTCACATATAACATGCAAGCGCGATATTCCGCCCTGCGTAATCTAAAACACGTATCTGGGTCCATTCAAACATGGTCCCCATTAATCACCAAGGGTAACGGATATCATTATAAATATAATTGATCTAAACGTAATTGAGGGCCGTAATTTATCTTTTTTTTCTAGGTGTTCCTTTTTATCCATCGAGCATCGGTTCCGGAAGTCTGTGCGGCCGGAATCGCAGTGTGGAAGCCTCACTTGTTTCAGACTGCAACGCACGTGTCCACGTACCACTAGTAGTTTATTACCATATTTCGAGAATTTGGTCGCTCTGCAGATTTATTCAACGAAAATATAATACGTAGGAAGATTCAAAACTAGTCACAACTATGATTCTGCCGAAGTGAGCCTCTGACGCCCTTAATGATGTTATTTTAGGAGGAGCAAATCGCCGTATTGATATTTTAAGAAAGTTAAAGACTAAGACACTGCATTCAGAAAGACAATTTGGAGTCATTTATCCGGAGGATTTGATTGAAAATTGCGATACTCAGACTTAGACCTAAACTCAATAGCTTGAAGCATTTAATTTTAAAAATAATGTATTAACAGTATGTCATAAATACGTATACGCATAGTAATCAGGGTATTTTATAATAGATAACACTAATACGATCATTCTGAGACTAACAAACATAGGCTTTTCAATGACGCGCATGGCATGAACATGATGAGTTCGCACTCCTGTGGGTATTTACGTTTGCAATATACATTCTATTCATCATAAATACGATGATAGAAAACTATCAATTTTTTAAAATGCTTCTTCTTGCATCATATTCTGTTCTTCAAAAGAAATATGAATTTGTATACAATTTTATAATGTGTTTGTTCGTTGCCCACGGATATCGTGGCGTAAAAGAGATACGGAGTCAACCTCCCCATAACGTATTAAATTTGGAAGAAAAGAATAATAGTAAGTTCAGGTCGCTGCCGCACGAAAAAAACAAAGGCGAGGAATTTTCGGCAGAAAAATCACACCCTAATAATGGAAAATGGGTCCAAATTACAATATAATACATTTCTCTTAAACAGTGCAATAAGTTTCCTTTGAAACCGTTAAAATTATTTCCTGCGATGTTGACATAAACCACTAATATTACAAGGAGAGCACATCCGTGCATGGGCATGTTAAATGCTATCCATGGTTACAGGTACGGGCATGTTTTTCGGTGAAACGATAGGAAATGCTATTGTAAATGTTCTGAGTTAGATTCGTTACAAATGCAAAGTTAAGTGTAGACCTGGTAAGTGTTTTTGGTGTAACATCTTTTCGGTGGCGCTCATTGATGTAACGTTTATTTAGCACATTTCGTAAAACTAGTCTGATAAACTGCCACTAATAACATTTCGAAGCAAATTAATTCAAGTGGTAATTATTATCTAAGCAATAGTTTGAAAACTCCAAGGGGAATCTAAGTCAGAATCAAAGCCAAGCATAGACGTCTCTTTAATTATTAGCCTCTTGAATTCGTGCGTTTAACCCAAATTCATTTAAACATAGATTGTTTCGTTTAAATTGTGATTGAAAATTTGTAAGCATTAAATGTCCCCGCGGTTCACCGGGCAGTTTTTTGAGACTGAGAGGATCGTGGGTAATTTTTCACGGGGTATATTTCAAATGCAGACTATGGGCAGGATTTTATAATGGAAGAAAGAACAGATTTTTGTATTCGCTACAATAATATTTTACTCTTGTGGCGTGAATTACGTTCTCAGAAATGGCATAATCGAACATTTGTTAGTGTGTGGTACAACCCGCTCACTTTCGCTGTCACGCGTGGAAAGATAATTACATATTGTTAAATCAACAACTCATACCTTCTCGTTACCTGGAGGCAGTAGGAACTAACGTCTTCGCTCTCGGTCTCTCTCTCGTCCCTTTCCTTTTTTTTCAACTGCTACTTATTAATAGTCCAACTCAAATACCATAATAATGGGAACCTACATGTATAGTAACGAAGACGAATTACATTCAAATATTGGAAACTTTTAAATGCGATATAAAAAAAACCACTTTTTTACGAATTGTTATGAGACCCTAAGACTATAATGGCCGTTTGAGGGATACAAAATTATCATAAAGTCGTGGACATAAATCGTTTCCATTTTTGCGGCTCGGCTAATTCCCTATCGGAGTTGTGTGTGTGGTGTGTGTGTGTGTTGTGTGTGTGTGTGTGGTGTGTGGATTGCCAATTACTATGGTCAGAGCAAGCATGCGGTTCGCGATGGGCTGACAGAGAAGATAACCTGAATAGTTGCCACATGAAGGTGAAAGGGCTGAGCCGTGGGCCGTGAAGCGTGGGCGTGGGCTCACTCCCGCGGTTGGACGCGAGCTGGACGTCTCTTCGCGGGCGGTAAATCAGGCGGCGACTCGACCACTAGTCCGAAGGGCATCTCTCGTCCCCGGGCACCGTCCCGGAGTGGCCGCCCGCAGCGCACCATATGTTCTCAGGAACTTTGGCCCACCCCAGCCGCCCATTGTCCCTTCTCTTGGCCCTTGCCATACGATGACCCTTCCCACTTGCCTTTGCTCTCTTCTCCCGGCCTATCGGCGCGGGCGCCGGGCCGGGCCTGCCGCCAGACGCAACCCCCGGAGCGGGCCCCTGACCTCTGCGGGGGGGGGCAAGTTCCTGAGAACAATGGTGGCTGCGAGAGCGAGGGGAGGGGGCGGCGTAGTGTCGGTCGCCGCCTGATTTACCGCCCGCGAGAGGTCAACCCGAGGAGCCCACGCCCACGCTCACGCCCACGGCTCAGCCCTTCACCTTCATGTGGCAACTTTCAGTTTCTTCTCTGTCAGCCCTCGCGAACCTCATGGCGTTGCCATTGGCATCCACACACACACACACACACACACACACACACACACACACACACACTCCGAGGGAATTAGGAGCCGCAAAATGGGGAACGATTTATGTCCACGAACTACGATAATTTTGTTCCCTCAACGGCCAATTATAGTCGTAGTATAACATTCGTAAAAGATTTTTTTTAATATCGCATTTAAAAAGTTTCCAATATTTGAATGTAATTCGTTATTCAGAAGCTACTATACATGTAATATTATTATGTATTTAATACTATTAATAATAGGCAGTTTAAAAAATTGAAAGACAAAAACCGACAAACGATTAGAATAGTTTAACAAAGTATTGAGTTTTGATTAACATATGTAATTATCTTCTGACACAAAGTACGTAACACAAATAGTCAAAATGTCGATGCCATTTCTTGAGAACGTATTCACGCCACAAGAGGTAAAGTATTTTGTACGATACAAAAATCTGTTCTTTCTTCCATATAAAATCCTGCCCTATAGTCTGCATTGAATATATCCCTGAAAAATTCCCATTACTAATCTCTCAAAAAACGTGGGGGACATTTAATGGCTTACAAATTTTCAATCACAGATTTAAACGAAACATGTTTAAATGATTTGGGGTTAAACGCACGAAAAGAAGGCTAAATAATTAAAAAAAATATTTGATTTGATTAGAATTCCACCTTGGAGTTTTTCAAACTATTGCTAGATAATAATTACCACTTGAATTAAAATTTGGCTTCGAAATTTATTAGTGGCAGTGTTATCAGACTAGTTTACGAAATGTGTAAATAACTACATGAGCGCCAACCGAAAAGATGTTACACCAAAACACTTACATCTACACTTACTTTTGCATGTAACGAATCTAACCAGAACATTTACAATAGCATTTCCTATCGTTTCACGAAAAACTTCACCAATGATGCATTGACATGCCATGCACGGATGCATTGTATATAGTGGTTTATGTCAACATCGCACATGTTTTTAACGTTCAAAGGAAACTTGCACTGTTTAAAAATTTTGAATTTGAGGCACCTGACTTATCTTCAATTATTAGGTATCTACGTGCAAAAATTATTCATTCTTATTAAAATTACCAAGTATAGAATGTTGAAACTACATTTTTTCAGTTATTTAACTTTGACATTTAATTAATACATTATTTTAAATATTTCACTTATTAGTCTATATCTTACAACATATGTTCAACATATTTTCTAAACATGTGTCCATATTTAGGTACATGTTATTCTATATAAATTGTAGCCTGTTAATAACTAATTATTGCACGACTAACTTCAAACAAAACATGTGGTCTCATATTATGAAGATAAAAGCAACTACGAAACACGTGGCATATTTCGTGGGAGACGCCTATGTAGTCTGCCTCCAAGAGTTGGAGGGTATATCAATGAAAAATTAACTCGATCTCGCAGAACAACTTACAAGCGACCCCTAACAACTTCGTGCCAGTTCCCCGCCTTATAAGGATTTCGATTCTGTTAGTTCTCGAGTCTCCACTTGGGACCGTGTCATCAGTAGTTTGATTGCGACAGAACCATATTCATGAGAGTGGCGTGTCTTAACACCTGTAAAATGTACTTCAGTTGGTTTCCGTACATTAACCATGTTCATATGGAAAATAAATATTTGTAGAGATTTTTTTGAAACGATCATTTTCCTTTCTTGAACAACTTGAACGTAATTGAAAGGAGGCACTACTTGTTATTACAAAGAATGTGCGAAGAAGAAGGAATCGACCTGAGGGGATGGAAGCGGCGGCAGCCGAAGGGGCGCGGCGGGTGCAGGCGCGCAATGGCCATGTTTGGAGGCGAGCGCTGCGCGCGGCCCCGGGGAATGCCGCCCTGCTCCGCGGGCAGCCGCCGCCAGCGCCGCCCTGTCGCGCTTCGCCTCCGACGCCACACACGCCCTTCAACCCCGCCACGCACCCACAACACACTCCTACTGGCACATTGGGGACGGCGACGGGGACGGGGTGGAGACGCCGTTTGTTTTCATTTAACTATTGTCACTTCAAATTTTATTCTCTTTTAATTCATTAATTTCATTTCATTAAATACATACATTCCCGGTAGACATACGCCAAACGTACCTTGAAGTAATTATCGATGACTGCAGCCACAATACATATACATGTACTACTTATTTTCAATTTTTCGATGAGTGAAAAACTTCTGAAACGAGAAAATCTCGAAACTGCACACGTTTTATTTAATCTCATCGCCTAAAACAAGGTACAAAAAAAGTGCTTTATTATAGAGTGCCATGCCGCACTTAATGTGAATTATTTCGCCAGATGGTCAGCGCATTGACTGCAAAACAACTGCAGCAAAGTAGCCGCGTGACAAGCAACAGGTGAGTCGGGCGACTTTTTATCCCGATGTAATTTATAACGCGTTGAAACAATGTAATAGGTTCCTGTTCGAATACACGCTACTCATTCAAGAATCTCTTTTTATACAAAACAAGTTACGTAGGCCTTATATGGGTCAGTGCCCTTTTGAATCAAAGGCGTTCAACGGTTGGAGCACAAACATAAATGATGAGCGCAGCATAAAGAACAGAGGAATAAACAAAAAGTGAAGAGTCCTCAAAACAACGGCTGTTATTCGATTGTTGACAATAGATGTAATAAATTATTTTCCAATGATTACTCCATAGAAGGTTAAGAGAACAAACTCCGAGTTTAACCTTCAAATTTCGTTAAAACACGAGAAAACCGCACGGTGTATTTTTATTGTAATCTTCTGCTATTTCATGAACAGAGTTTGCAAAATATACACGTGACAATACCAAGTTTGCTAGCTTGCTAAGAAATGGTTTGAATGGAAGTCAATGAGACTGAATTTTTATTCGCAGCCTTCAACGGAACTGTCCTTTGCCCCATCCCTTGTCCTCCGTTGCTTCTAAACCGCCCTACGCTGCAGTCTGCGCTGTCTCTGCACGCGGCAGGGGGCTCCGGATAACGGTGTGAAGTGCGAGTGGTATTTTAATTAACAAGTACACCATCAAAATTTGAGTTTGTTACGTAATGTAGATATTGTATGATTAAGAAGAAAAAAAGGGTATTCCAATGATCAAAAGTTAGTATCTGAATTATTTTATACTTAAATTTAAAAAAAGTAAAAATCATTGACCCACATTTATTTCGTAAAACTTGCGCAAATAAATTTAAAATATTGGTCCAATTCAGCTGTTTTATCTATGCCGTTTTGAATTTCTGTTTGGCTGAAAGCTTTGAAACGATACACAAATCCACCATCAGTAACGAGACCTACGCCACGTGAACCAATTGTTCCGATTCCAGTATCATCAAAAGTGTTATAGATAATGCCCCCCCTCTCGGCTCGTCCTGTGCATCAGTGCTCGTCATGCGACAACGGGGGAATTCACGTCCTTGTCAGGTTTCTTGTGCAAATTGATATTTAACGCTAGAGAAAGAAAGTAACAGTTCTGCTGAAAACGCATTTAGTGCAAGAAATGAACATTTATTAAATTATTCACTAAAATTTCTCTACAGCCTTAATACGTCCGAAAGTGCTTTTCATTTCAGCAATTATCATTCCCTTACTTTTTGTCCGGGATGAGTACAACAATTGGAATAGGGGGCATCAGAGACGGCTGGTCTCCCGGCATGTGTGGTAGTGTAGTGCACGTAAGTTTAAGGGGGGGTGTAAGGGCTGAAGATAGGGCAAGGAAGAGGAAGGGATGATCGCGCGCATCCATAGCCCGTTTGTTAGGATACTGCTCCGACATTCGTCTAGAGTTGATGGAGAAACCACGGAAAAATACCCATTAGAGCAGCTAACCACCAGAATTCTCCTCTCGACAGCGACACTCAGCTGTCTAGACGACTAGTATCGCAAATGCTGCCAGTCGACCCCTAGGACCTCCCAGTCAGTCACAGCAGTGACAAATGAGGCCACGAGCCACTTGAGCGGGGCAGATTGTGTTAAATCCTTGCCATTTCATCTCAACAACTAACACTCCCGCAATTTCTGACCGGGGCGGGTACCACGATTGGGAGCGGGAGGCACAGTTACGGGCGGCAGAGGAGGTGGTGCGCCGGGTGGTGGGTGCAGGGCAAGACGAAACCAGAACGTTCTCAAGGCAGCCAGGAGGTAGCAACAAACTTACGAACTTCCTCCCCCTCCCCCCTTCGCCGGCAGGAGGTCGAGCCGCGCCCGCGCGATGGCGGTGGCGGTGGCGGAGGGGGTTCATTCCAACATTGTGCAAGGGGCGGTTAATGAATTTGCATCAGCGCGTTACGTCGCTCGGAAATAAAGTTTAATATGAAGCTAATACCCTTAAGAAGTTGTCGGGAAATTTGGCACTATTTGCACGGCGCCGCCACGTTGCACGGCGGGAGGGAGGGAGCAGCTCTCCTGTTCTCCTAGAGACGGGTAATTCAGCTGAAAGTTAGAGCGCGTTTGCAGCCGTGTTTCCAGTAAACTAGGTAATATTAAAGCGAAACCCAAAATAGACTACGGATTTCCCTAGCTGTCATTCAAGCAAAATAAATTGAAGAGAAACAGCCTTGGACGTAAAGTTTGTCCTTTCATTACTGTGAATGTATTACTTCGTTAGTGCCACCAACACTCTTAATATACATGTAAAATATACGAGTAATTTGCAGTTTGTCAATACACATCGTCCTTTGATTCCTGTAATTAAGAACACTTGTGTTCACGATGTATAACGATTATAACGATTTACAACATCAACGAAGTTATTTGAAACGATACCGAATGTAAATATTCCTAATGAAATTATGTCAATTATTGTGAATCAATAAAAACAACTACCCCAAGTTTCAGTGAATGTACTATAATATTCGACATATTCACTAGAAGGGGTATTAATAAATTATACAAGTTTGGGAGAATGTGGATAGGTCGAATTGATCATTTCTGCATGTGAACATAGCGAAAGTTTTCAAATAACGGCGTTGGCCCTGTGATATTTGTCCCCGATTCTCAGTCGATCCTTTGCGCGCACTGTCCTCTGCGTCTCCAGATGTTTGTAACATTTGTTCTGCGGCATCCAGTCGAGTCCAACGCTTTAAGTGCTCGAACTCTTCGCAAAGAATATCGAAGTTGGTTATAGAAAGAAAAAAAATTGGAAAAAACCCGGTTTGACCGGGGTTCCATCATCAAACAATCCGTTTCCGTCAATCCAATTTGGAGTAGAAACAGTAAGCTCTCGGTAGGTTTTTAAGGGCTTTCTCTCATTTTCCCGTCCCTCGTTCTAAATTTTCAAGCTCATAATTATCTCTGCCATCTACTCATTAGATGATCACCGATAGGCCTCCCTGACACTTTAAATTGAAGGTTACGTACACCTCAATAAATAAAAATAGTTTTTTTTAAAAGAAATATTAATTTTATTTTCATAATAGCAAAGAAAGTTAATAGTACATGCTAGCCTTCCCATTTAGGAATATTTTTTTGTAATTAACTTTCACAAAAAAATATTAGCAGAAATTCTTTTGAGTTGTGTGTTTCAAGAGATTATTTATGCACGAATGGACATTTAATTGTCCTTGCCATTTCATCCCCAGATAAGGGAAATTCAGTCAAACGCATCCCACACAATGGGCAGGGATTACTTTTAATGGCTGACCAATACATCTCTTAACGTGACATTCAAAACCATTGCGATGTTAGTCACATTTTACAATAACTTCTCGTTTGTTTCGGCTGCAAAACATTTTGCATGTAAACAATTCTGACCTTCATTATCACTGAACAAATTCAGGGTGGGTTTCTACGCCACAAGACAACCACTAACTCCACTAACCAGTGGCTGCCCCCTCACATGGCTGGCAATAGCCCGTGTGGAGCACGGAGCAACGAGTAAGTAACAGATATGGATGTCCAATGTCAAGGTACCATATCCTTTCAGACCGGTCTCTAACACGTCGCGAAATTCTTCAAGTCTTCGCAACACGACATCCGTTGATTTAGCACAGTGCGCCGGCAGCGCGTGGCGTGGCGTGGCGTGGCGTGGCAAGGCCGGCCAAGAGCCTGCAGGGAGTATTTATCGCATCCGGGCGCCTTAACTAATTAGGTCGCTAGTCCCGAACGCGTAGTTCGCGTTATAACAGGGACGTGAAGTTGTTCCTCCCCCTCTGAAACTTGCGTTCCGGCGCCAACATACACATCGACTTTCCAGGTTTTCCCCTCCGGGTGTCTCGCCGAGCGTGAAGAGGTAGCTCAGGGCAGATTTCACTGCAGTACCTCAGACCGGGAGGTCCTGGGGTCGAGGTCCGATGTGGAAGGATTTCCGACACTAGCTGGTTAGCGAGCTTGCTCGTGTTTATCGCTGTCTAGGGGACAATTCTAGCAGTCGACGGCTCTGATAGGTAGTTTTCCGTTCGTTTGTCCGATCTATTCCAGGCGAATGCCAGCGTAGACTCCTAACAAACGAACCAACGCACCATGCGCGATATTTTCTTCCCCTTCCTATCTTCGCCCCTTACTCACACTTACTTTCCCTGCACTACACTTCCACACATTCATCAGCTGACCTCTCAGGAGCTTAGGACTTGTTCCGGCTGGGGCGGTACCCCGCTATTGGGAGATACCTTATTTGGGTAAACCCCGTTAGCTCACGGTATGTCAGGGCTGAATCTCACCATCCAGCGGGGGAAGATCACCGCAACCTCTCCATGAAAACGCATGCACTACACTAACGGGACTAATAACTAGGAGTTTACTCGCCCGGCCTCACTAATCAATGAAACAATCAATCCGAGACTGGTAACTCCACAATCCCGGCAAAAGCTGTAGGTTCCCAACAAGACTCCCAAAATGCACAATAGTGTAGTCAGTGCTGAAAATAGTAAGTCAAGCGTAAATGTGCTTGTAATGGAGGGAGAGGAGAGGCAAGGATAAGAGAATCATGTTGCGCGATGCCCGTGGCTTTTTATTGGTTAAGATTCTACTCCGGTATTAATTAAGTACTGTTACCACAAAGCATGTACAACTACGATCAGAGGAAGCAGTCACTAGGTGTGTTGGCTGTTAGTGATTCTGGGCGTGTTAACTGCTGAGGTAATTAGTCCCGCAAGTGTAGTGCATGGTGTTTCCTCGGGAGGTGGTGTTGATCTTCCCTCGCTGAATAGTCTGGCAACGGTCTTGCAAGGTACGTCAACGATCTACCGTCGGCTAGCAACGTTTTCCCCAAACCAGGTATCTCTCACCAACGGGGCATCACTCCAGCTGGGACTTAGCTCCCAACGGCTCTTCCGGCATGTGTGGTGTAAGAAGTTCCCCCCGTGGATTGCGCGCAGTCCGTAGCCCGTTAGTTAGGGTAGTGCTCCATCATTCGCCTGATGTTGATCGAAGAAACCACGGAAAACTACCGATCAGAGCATCCCGCCGCTAGAATTCTCCTCCAGACACTGTCGGGACCTCTTGTCACTGTCGGGACTCGAACCTAGGACCTCCCGGTCAGAGGCATTGCAGTGACATCAGTTGATGCACTGAGCCACCTCTCCCGGTGAAACAGTCGCTAGAATTTCCTTCCAAACAGGCTGAATTTCAGCTATCTGTGTAGACTGCGGAAAATTCTCCACCGTCCGGACCCGAACTCTTCGCCCTCCGGTCCAGGACACCAAGGCAGAAGGGTGTGGCCCCGAGCTATCGCCCCCGCCGCCCCCGCGCCTGCGGCGGGCGAGCAGTGTGCGCAGAGAGACGGAGGGGCCGCAAATGCGGTTTGGGGGACGCGGCGAGGCGGAAAATGTGCTCGGCCGAAGCTCACAACGCTCGGGTGGCGCCGCGCTCTAAACAGATAACGCGCGTTCAGTATGGAAAGCGTATTCTTACTGGGCGCTGGCTGGCCGGGGCGGGACATCGCTGCGCCGCGCAGCGCTCGTTTGTCACACGACGCCCTTCGGACGCCGCGCAGCGGGCGCTGACTCCCGGCGGTCTAGACGCGTCTTTCGATCTGCAGCTAAGACTTTTTTTTTAGTTTTATTCCAAGATATTGATCGGTTACCTTGTTTCCGGACGCGTCGATTCCTTTAATCATTAGTCCTGTAAGTGTAGTGCGCATTATATCGCGACAGGAGAGGTGTTCCTCGCCTGCGAGAGCGTGAGTTCTGGCATCCACCACGTCGGTGCCTGTAGGAGGTTACCCAAGAAGGTACATCCGCCTGCGGGGCACCTCCCCAACGAGCCCAAGGCCTAAGCTACCGATTTGTCTCCTGTCAAGTGCGCTGGTGCACCGCGTGGAACCGCATCCACCACCGTCAATTGATGACCCTTAGCGCCTCCCGGTCACAGAAGCTGCAGTGGAAGAAAGCGTTTGCTTCCGCTAACTCACCCGGAGCTCTGGTATCTTACTAGGAATAAGCACCAACGTATCGTCACAAAATCAGAAGAGCACACAGCAACATCAAGTCAGGAATTTAAGAACTAATAGAACTAATAGACAAAATGATTTATCTCCTAGTCACGTCTTTCAACACCGTTCAAATTCATATAACTAAATTATTAACAACCCTTACTATAAAAAGCCTGTAGATATCGAAATCTACTTGTAATAAAATTTTATATTTCGATCCCTTCAGTGGTACTAAGTACCAGTACATTATAACGAACAAATCGTTTTCAAAAGCAAATCCTTTGACTAAAGAAATATTCCCACGTCATTATAAGGGCTCTAAAACTTCTTATTCAATTCCCGTAGAGAGCGTGCAAGCGCACTCTTCTCCCTTTAACGGATCATTTCCTTGAAAGAATGATTTTACTGCATTAAAAGGTATGAGATTTAATTGTATTATACTTTAAGGTATTTAAAAAAACGACAATCCTTTCGTAAACAAAGAACTTAATAATAATAATAATAATTTTAATAATAGTATAAAAGATGGATTTTAATTTTAACTAATATGTACAACACTCACAGACAGACTAGTCATTAGTAATCGACCACATATCGTTGCATAAAGAAAAAAAGGCAAAACGATATAATTCACGCACTGATTCCGAACACCTCAAACACGGAAAAAACAAAGTTTATGAGTCTCTCACAATCTATCAAATAATGATGATCATGTGAGAAACGTTTCTTTTCTAATATCGAGTACTGGAGATGTCTGGAAGGCCTGATTTGAAAGTCCAAGGAATTAGATCTTCCTGGAAACATAAGCTAATACTGAAGACTACTGTCAGCTCAATAAGCAGAAACATAAGAAAATTTGCGGGAAATTACATTAATTAACATCATTAGCTACAGTATAGTCTTAATTTTTACTTTGACGAGATAGACCAGTACAATTTAAGCATGCACCATAAAATGAGGTGTAATAATAATAACAAATAACAACAATAATAATAATAACAATAAATAATAATAACAATTTTGATTTTCGACGTCGGGAGGGGGAGCGGCATTTCGCAGGCTCCATCCGCAGCTGTGGAGGC
>BOPP01000265.1:168059-181813 GCA_017312745.1 Gryllus bimaculatus
GCGGGGACCGGGAGGACCGCAGAGTGCAGGAAGGAGCGGAGCGGGGGAAGGGGAAGGGGTGAAGCGAAGAGGGGACACCGGGATGGGAGAGGAAGGGAGAGGAAGGAGGACGAAGGGGGAGTAAAGAGGCAGGCATAGCCCAAGTTCTTGCTGGGTACTGATACGATTCCGCGAAAAAGCAAATAAAATAAGGGCCTTCGACAGCGCATGTGCCTACATTGGAAGATGTTTTATCCTTTCCGTGCTACATGGCAATGCTTTCGGTACTGTGATATACGAACTACACCTTCAGTAGAAGGTGTGAATTATTTGATCGCTGAGAAACTCTGTAGCTAATTGTTTAACAATACGAGTACATTTTTTAAAGTGGTAAATCTGTTCTACTGATCTGATTAAGACGAAAATAGATTTGAGAGAAAGAATGAATATCAATATCATAATAATTATATTTTTACATATGATTAAGGATCTGCATGCATGCACATTATCTCCATATTGTCTTAAACATACCAGTAGTTGCATTATGTTTGAAGATTTGAAATTTCTCCTGGCCCACCATAAGCTGTAAAAGCGTTGATGTAAGAACACTTGCATCCACTATTAACTGGGCGATCTCTATTAAGTTGACGTCAATTCTGTCCATGAGCAACCGACTGAGAAAAAACTTTTTAGAACATGCAATAAGGATTGTAATTGGGTTGATCTTTGTTTTCTAGACAAGTTATGTTGTGACTTCATTTGTGTTGACAAGTAAAAAGAAATTAGCATAAAAATGGTAGTGCACTATTTTCAAATGTTTAAATAACGTAACTTTTCCTGTCACTTAATCGAGGTTCTCCTACCATTTAAAGATCGTTTACAAAATTGCTCTCGTCAAAACATCCGTATCGCAAGTGAAACGCAATCGAACTCTGAGCAGCGGCGGCGGCAGCAGCGCTGATTTCCTTCGGCGAGGGCAGTTGAAATCCGACGCGAGGGCGCGCTTGAGGCGCGGAAGCTGCGACCGGCAGTGGAGCAGCGGGCGGGCGCGCGGTCCCTGGGGGTATTGACCGAAGCTGAATTTATGCGGAAGAAACGCTGCAAAACCGGCGGCAATTCCGCGCAAAAAGAAACAAAGGGGCCGCGGAGAGTGGCGGGCAAAAAGCGGCGCCTCTGCGCCAGTGGGCAACTGCTGTGGCGGGGCCGCGCCGCGCCGCGCTCTACTGTGCTGTGGTTGAGGTATGAGAATTCGATTAGTTTTATTGACGACATCGGGGCCGCCCGGAGGCCAACCACGCACAATGGGGAGAAGTCACGGAAACCCTGGCAGAAACTCAACTTTGATTATAAGTAGGAGCGGAGTTCTATGATTATGTATTTCTATCCGTTGCTTCAGGTCAGAGCTCAGTGAAATTTCTTGTCATTTAGTTAAACTTTGGTGCTATGCAACTTAATGTTAGTGCATAATTGTGTATATTGGGCCCATTTTTCCTGATAGTGCGTATGTCGTTTAAATACAGACTTAGCTCTAAAACGTTTCATATTTTCATATAACCCATTTATTTGTGAGCGTTCATTGATTAGAAAGAGCTTGTCACAGTTTGCGTTTTTGTTCCTTTCCTATAGATGATAAAATACTTGTGTAATATTCCTTGGTACACTGTAAACCAGGCAGAAGAAATGACACAAAACATACAATTTACTTCACTAAGGTGCATATTTACTTTATTTCTCCCGCAAAGTGAGCTAGGTAATATTATGTTTGCATAAAAGTATATATTTTCTTTCCAGGCGTGCTTTTCCTGAATTTTATCAAGAAAGGTTTGTATAGGAAATGAAATAATGTTCATTTTATTTGCATATTAATGTGCATGTTTCACCGGATGGCCTAGATCGTTGGCAGCAGTGCCGTAGCGATCTGGGACCGAAGGATCGCGGGTTTCTGTCCGGCCGGGAGCATGGTTGTATTTGTGTTCGTTCTTTCACCCTATCATCACCATATCATGGCATCTTCGCAGTTAACATACCGTTAAATGCACTAGTGGTTGCTAATGAACTAGATGTTGACGGAACCTTATTTAACAATAAAAAATATTATTCAAGATAATATTCATGTGAGTTTGACGGAGATCCCAGAGTTCAAGAAACCGTCCACAGTTTGCACTTCTCACATTTCGTCACGTAGATGTTAACTCTTTTGGACGTCTGCGAGACACACTGGTATTTTGACTTTAGATGGTTATTTGACAATTTTGTATTAAACAATATTTTACGCCAATATGCGCATGAAGAAGGCTACAAACAATAGACAAAACGTAATGATTGTGAATTTTGTATCTAACCGATAGTTGTAATTATCTGAATAAAATTTCATGATAATAAAATATAATACTTAAGATATAAGACACAATTTTTGCAACTGAAGAAGTATAATAAATAAATTTTTTGCCAAGATCAGATTTAGCGAAGAATAGCAGTAAAATTTACAATAATATTTGTGACATACAAGCCTTGCACTAATTGAAATGTCATGAGAAGAAAAATATGGAAGGTAAAAAGCAGTGTCAATATTAAACTTGTCAAGATTGCATATGTAGTTTTGATTCTTGCAGTGACTGTGTGACCTAATGTGCATATTCAAAAGTTAGATTTTTAAAATTTAGTAGTATTATTTAGTTTGTTATTGTAATAATAAAAATATATACTAGTCCCTGTAGCCTTTCCACCGAGCGTGGTTTGGAGAAACCAATGTCGAGGTGTTGGGCTTCTTGTCTCATGGATTAGGGTCTTTCCCCGCCTTTTCCTCGCCACCTCGAATAAGAGGTTTCTGGGGGGGGGGGGGGGCAGGCCGATGAAAGCTGCATTTGGCACTCGCCTCGCGTTCGCGCACCCGTTGGCGAGTTCATCTGAGAACTGCGCTCATCAAACCCGTTGGGGTTTCATAGACTCATATAGCAAAGTATACAATTAAATATCAATTTACGTTTTAACAGAAAACGTACACATTTCATATTGTAATAGTTTTTCGTCATATAACAAGTGTCTGGCAGGTTAAGTCAATTAAACAAAAAGTATGACATTTGAACAATGAAATTTTTATCCAAAAATAACTTACCATTGACTCCTATTCCCATCCACCATAAAAACAGTAATTCTATATTATTTTTAACGTATTACTTACGCTTCACTCTTAAAAAATTAAAACCCTTCTTAATGTTTTTGACAACTTTTAAGAATAAATTCAAATATTTTCCTTCAAGAAAAGTTTTTGAAATTTGTTGACGTACCAGTCAAGTCTTCGTACAATGATTTTAGGTGCATGTCAGTTTGCAAATATTCAACTTCACCCAACAAACGTTATATGAATTTTATGTTTACAGTAAGCAGATATTCAAGACGTTTAAGATCTATGATCTTCAACACCATTAAATCTCTTACACTGCTGTCTAATGGTACCCGCTTTCGACTGCTTGTTTTTGCACCCTGTCCCCTGCGAAGGCCGGAAAGCGAAAGGTAACCCGCGTGGCCGCTGCGCCAACTCAACCGCCCTCCACCCGCACCCCACAGCCCAGCCCCTCCCCACAGAACGCAGCTCGCGGGCGGCTGTGTTGAGAAGGCCTGCTCTACCCGTGCGCCCTCGCCACCGCTCGGGCCAGCAACGAGCAGACATGTTGAGAACGGCCACAACACACAGGTAAACAACCATGCGCGCATGGGACTCCAAACAACATTTTTGTGTCTGAAACTGAATATTTCATCGATTGACACTTTTTAATTTTGTAATCCGATAAGGGAAATAATATAAAAATTGATATTGACATTGTTATTAAAATGATCTAGGAAAAAAATATTCGAGAAGTATTTGGAACGGAAGGTGTGAAATTTATTTTCACCAATGCATACCGTATGAGTATACTTCAATACATGCATTGAACAATCACGTAAGTAATTAAAAATGTATAAGTCCTGCAACCTTTCAATATCATATTACATTACTTCATTCTAAGATCAAATATCCCCTATAATTGAAATGTAAGCTTAACCTTCCAGTTTTAATCACCCTCGTATCCCCCACCATTTCCATTTTTTTTACGAACATTAATATTTGCGTGCTATCCATTTATTCTGAGATTATTGAACAGTCATCAGCACCAACTGTCGTAATTCGTTTCCAATTGTGATCAGTTCATAAGCAAAGGGTCACGACCGCTGCCTATTAACATATATGTTCGTCGTGAATGGCGGAAACAGAACAGACGATTTCCACCCTCTGGGTCAGTGTTCCTTTTATGAGCATTGCCTACGATTTATTCACGCACAAATACCTACGCACCACTACCATTATCTCATAAAACAAGACAACATTCCAATAAATTTGGAAAGCAATGGCCGTAAATGCTGTTCATGGGCGGAAATCGTATTCTCTTGATGAGCGCTGCAGCTAACAATTCTCACCCATGACAACACGCAATTGTCTTACGGGCGTGAAAGTTGTGAAGCACACTTTTTCCAATTGGCTGTTAAGTACGCGGGAGACATATCAGAGGGACATTAATGATTCCCTTTGCATTATTCTTCTACACCACACATCGAAAGAGCATCATATGAGAATTCGTAGGCAATCTCTCATTCGTAAATCCAGGAACAATTTCCACCCGAGCCTACTAGAAAGAAGGAGCGGAAACTGACGCAACTGATCGGAAGCCGTGGCTCAACAGATGTCACTGCAGGGCCTCTGATCAGGTTCTAGGTTCGAGTCTCGACGGTGGCAGGGTTTTCGCACAAGCTCTAGGTCGAGTCCAGTCGCAGTCTGGAGAATTATAGTGGCCGGTTCTTCTGATCGGTAGTCTTCCGTTGTTTCTCTGATCAACACCAGGCTAAGGCCGAAGCATAGGGGCCACGAACCGCGCGCGATCTTTACTTCCCCATGCTTACCCCTTTCTTACACTTACACTACCCGCATTACACTACCACACATGTCGGGAGGCAGGCAGGTCGGCCGGCAGCATAGAGTTTGTCCCGGCTGGGGCGGTGTCCGGAGGATAGGTGATACCTGGTTGTGGAAAGCCAAATAGACATTTTTCTGGTTACATCTTCCAGAATCCACGGAAAATGCGTTCCTCCATGGTTGGAACCACAAATATATAGAACACCTATTCACTACTACAGATATATATAACTTTTATATATCTGCGGTCGGAATACGATCCCAATCCACGAGGTGCATTTTCTGAAGAATTGATCTCTCAAACCTTTAAAAAGACACGTTGTAAGGATTTTAAGCGCGAAAAAAATTATATGCATATATTTTGTGACGTCTGCGGTTGTTTGGGACTTATTTAATGCAGATAAAAAATTGAAATATTATAAATTCATTCCAACATTATTCAAAGGTATTTCATCTATTGTATTATGAATCTGCGCTGATTTCATTTCCAATGTTTTGGAAACCAGATATAAAGTGGTGCAAATGAAGATAATTAATTTATCATATTACGCAATTTTAGACAGAAAATGCCACTTATGAACTTACGCGCAAAAATAATTAGTACGGCATTGGCAGTGTGTTGTTTACTCTATACCACTTTTCCACCATACACAATTTTTCGAAACTGAAACCAGAAAGTTCCTGGTTCGACACATGAAACACACTATGAAATACTTTCCGTTCAGAAATCTTTTTCATTGATTGAATTCAATTGCCTAAATTCGAAACGTATGATATATTCTCCTGAAAATATTGTAGGATCGAAATATTATTTCATATCAAGAAAAATCTTTTTGACTACTAAATTCACGAACTAGAGAATTTGTCCACGATCCCCTTCCCATAAAATCGATCTTAAAATATCAGACTAACAATAAAATACTCTTTACAATTTATTTCACCTTCATTTACACGGGTTAAATATTAAAACGAACGAAAAAGGACTATATTTGCCAACGGACACTAAAAATGAACAAGAAGATACGTTGAAGAAGACGCCTTAATATATTCCTGAAAATATACGACCTGGTTTCCCGAGACTTCGGGTTGGAGCCATGACAGCAGAAAGATAAACGACTGCCCAGTCACCTCGCTACGCGGATGAGTGCACCTCGGTCCCACAGGCAACGACACACGCCACAACTCACTCAACTACTCGTAATTAAAAGATATCAACTACCTTTCAAAAATCTTTATATTATCTATCACAGTTACAAAAGTCATAGTTACAAAACCAAATTCACAACCTTTCAACATGCTCTCGTATTTTTCATGTTTACGAAAATAATGTCTTGTTTTTTTATTCCCAATAGCATTTTAAAAACATATTCTTTGAAATATTACGCCTTTTTCACTTTCTGAATCTTAAGAAACATAATGATCAAGTATAATATTTCAAATATAAGAAAAATGAATAATCACGGGCGCTCTGCACCACACACTGTAGTAAGGAAGTGTCATAAAACGAAACAAAATTGATTATTCCAAGAACAATAACATTCAAAACTAAAAAGTGAAGAAACATCTTTGGTAAAAATGGAATACAAAAAATGCAAAGAGGCTAAGTTTACAATTTTTTCTCGAGTGAATTCCTCATTTTAACCCTACGTAAAGCGTGCATTTTAGTCCGCCGTTTACTGTAACAGATGTTCAGATGTACATTGCTGCTCGGGTTCTCTACCGCTTGACCCGGCATTTCACTGAGCCCGTTGGCACGGGGTGCAGATCGTGATATCTCATTAAAATTTAAATCGGCCTATGACGTTTCCGGACAAACAGACTATGTAATGAAACGCATAACATGCATCAATGTAGCGGATTGGCCTGTAACAGATATGCATTTCAAGCAATTCGTGTAGCAATTATTACTATTAATCCCGCAGAATTTTAAATGTATTCTCTCGAATTAATGGAGAAAAGCTGTAACATTATACTCGTAGATTGTATATGATAGTACTTTTCTGAAAACTTAATTTTGGAATGGTCGAATTTTAAAAAAATGGCATAATCCAATTTTTAAACACAAGCTTATTATTCATAACACACAATTACGAATGGCATTTTAAAAAAGTAATATTTATAATCATAAAAAGTAATGGTTGTTTTCAAAATAAGATTTATTCTTGAAATGCTTAAACGAACAATTTGTAAATTTTAACCGCAGTAAAATTTCGTTTGACTAGACTAGATGTTACTAGAATTATTGATAGGAATGGTTTAAACATTTAGTTATCTCGAAATTGCTGGCAAATTAGCAACGGCTTTGTTCCTCAGGTACACATTTTATTTGTCCAAGCACTACGAAGCGTTCAATGTACGGAATACTTTGTGAATACATGAATTTAGTCTGCAAGGAGAATACGGGGGAAGGGAAAAGAACAGAACCCCGAACGTGATCCCTCTTTGTTACAAATTCTATTTTTATCTTCGAATTGCTTGGTTAGCCCAATATCCACTCAGTATCGAGAATGTTGCCCAGGGTTGTTGAATTTGGCATCACACATGCGCCCAATAGCTTTTTGATTCTCACATTCATGCAATATTCGTCATATTCATTCGTTAGTAGCACCGTTCGTAGTGAGAATAGGACCTGGAATTGACAAAGAATTTCATTTGGGGCAAGTAGCAAGGGTTCTTTAACACGTCACAAGCATGACCTGGCTCACCGAGGGATTTCCGCAATTCCGAAGCCTACCACCTAGCAGGATTTGAAGTAGCGAACTTGGATTTTAGGGAGGCACTAAATTCACTCACAATCATATCCCTAGAACTCGTTTATTGCGCCAGTGTTTAAGCCTATGGTCAGATATATAATCGATAAAAGTAACTTGATGAATAGATGATTATGACGATATGATACGAGTCGATTGAAGAGAAACGGAATCAGAGGAACGGGAAACCCATAGGAAACCTGCTGTAAACGCGTTCTGTTCACGAAAATACCACATGTATACGCCACTAGTCACCATTTTCAATGGGGCTAACCAAGTTTCATTTGAGTAACCAGGATTTGTGGCAAGGTGTTGAGAGAAAATAAATGCTTTCTCCGATAATCTACGAATTGCATGGTTCAATTAAAGCGTAAACAGGATTAAAAAACTTAAAAGAAACATATATTTCTTCGTAAAATTGTCAAGTAATAATCAATTGTTATGTAATAATCAAAATATCTTTAATAAAGTTTAAAACCACGAATTACAGAAAATACATATTTTTGCGTTTAATGCTGAGGAACAACCACTGTGCACAATAAGACGAAGCACGGAATAGACGAAGTCGTGGTCTGCTTCCAGGTCTTCTTGCACATTTTATCTTCACCTCTCTTGAAAAGATTTAGTTGTTGACAAGGACACTTTCTCCGGGTAATTTAGTATTCTCCCATATTAATGTAATCCATTAGTATTAAAGAAAAATTTAGATTATGTAATTACATCAATACTACAATTTTTTATCAAAAAATACTTTACTGATTCGTCGAGTCATATTAAAAAAACACTGTGATACTGTCAACTATACAATTTGAAAGTGTGGTAACCATATATTTTTTAATTGTTTTACTGCAGTTTCTGCAGTAAGAGAAATATTAGCACAGATTATGATGGCTGTAATGTAAAATAAATCTATTTTAATTTGAAGTAAATGTACAAACATCTGCACAAACATTCTCTAATCATACGGATCAATGCGCCAGGTGCCAGGAACAAGATGTCTTTATAGAGGGCAAAAATTGTTGCCCTCTGCACGTATTTCGCCGCCTGAACAATAATTGCAACTTAAGAGGGACCACATCGCTCCCACAACAAATATGTAGAATTTGATTCTTCGATCAACAAAATCTACTGATAGATACAAAAATAGTAAGAGCAGAACGAAAATAGCAATGTCAACGGGCGCAAAACAACCTACAATTCGTCATACGTAAAATGAGCTGCAGCGTGACAGGGCGTTTGCGTCCGCGGTGGATGGCCTCGCAGAGCAGGAATGTGCTGAACGCGCCAAAGCACATTGCAGCTGAGCGGAGCAAATTGGCAAAAGTCGCGGAGCACAAATAAACGACCGCTACGAAGTAAAAATGTGACTTACAAAACGCGAAGGAGACGGAAAAATTCGCAAAAAGGAGACTCTGCTGTTGGATACGAATGGCGACAAGATCGAAGAGGAGACTACGTAAAACAGAAAAAAATATTGGAATATATTATACTGATGGCGATTCGAATTATTCGGCATTACAAACAAAGTTCCCTTGAAATACCACATGAAAACAGTCAACAATAAGGCTTAATAAAAATTTGAGATTATATCCGTATAACAATTTTCGATTTAATGCACTGAGATTTCTAAACATGAAATTAATTCTAAATGCTAACACCCCGAACTGTTTCTATTAGACCCGCAGATATAATCAGTTGTGGGGGACAAAATATTGTTGATAAAAAGGTATCGATGGAAAGCTTTTTAAAATATTTGGTAACGATAAAATAACGTTTTTCAGGAATTTTCTAAATATTAATAAAGCAATTCAACTTACAGCATTAAACATATCATTTTGCTTATTTTCATTTTGCAAATGTTTAAAAGCATCTCTGACTAAGCGCCATAATATACTTATTGGTGAGAAGAAAATAATTTACTTGAAGTGACTTACTTTGGAGATTACATGTATTTTCGTCGTTGGGGGTTCGAACCGGACCGCAAGCGTGTCATCGAAGAGATTGATATAACAGTAAGTGCACTTAGAGAATTGCATCAACTCGTTTTTCTCAACTCTGCTTTATTCACGAAGCATTTTTTAAAGAATTAAGATTAATTACATGTAAGGTATCTGTGTTATATGTGACATGTAATGAAGTCTGCAATGACATATATAAAATATATGCAAAGTTTTCAAGAAAAAATGACTGACATACAACACTGAAGTATATAATACGTAGTTCTATATATAGTTCTACAACAAACTTTGGACTTATGTTTGTTAAAACCCAAATACTTTTCCTGAGAAGTTTAAGGTTGCGATTAGTTCAATGTTGACTTCAAAGAACCAGATTTGACGATGTTATGGCACGCTATTCTAAGCTATAGGAAGCTGCAAAAATAATTACAAATTCGTGATTCAAGTTATGTTATTTGCAGAAAGCCAAAAGAACGCGCCACGAGCTGCATGGACCACGACGTCAAAGAATCAGTAAATGCAATGCGTATTTGCGAGTGCGTATTGTTTCTGTCCCCGAGAGACGTGGTTAAGGGCTTGGCGCACATTCGAGAAGACCGGGTTCTATATCCCTGACGGTCATGCTAACTGGGCTTTTTGTGGATTCCCTCGATCATCCAGGTCAATGCTGGAGTGGTTCCACTGAAAGGCCGCGACCACGAAAGCGGCGTCGCTAGCCGAATTAATGAACTACGTGATGTTAAAAAGGTCAAGAGATTCGAGACATCGGGGGTTCCTGGATGGGTCACCGACTAGGATCCGCGGGACCTCACGGCGCCGAGGCCAATTGCCCTTTACAGGACACGCATCGCGATGATCCTCCACTGCCGGAACATGGGATCTGGGAGCCAATCTGCATCCTGCATGTCAACTTGCAAGATTTCCGAAGAATCGCCACCAGCGGGCACCGCCCCACCATGACTATCACTAAGCTCTCGACTGGTTTCTCTGTATTAGTAGCAGTGCAGAGGAGTGAGAAAAAAAGCGTGCTTAAGGATATACAAGGAAATTCCATGTTAACGAGGATGAGTATTTGTGACCCATTTGTTACGGTACTGCTTCAACATTCGCCAGATACTGATTGGAAAAATACAGCTCAGAACAGTACTTTATTCATTGAATTTAAATTCGACCCAGCTATGTACTTAGTGTTGAAACTATGCCATCGTCGCCACTACGCATTCGCACGCGGATCGCGAATGGCCTCGCGCCCTCGCGCCCTCGCGCCCTCGCGCCCTCGCGCACTCGCGCACTCGCGCACTCGCGCACTCGCGCACTCGCGCACTCGCGCACTCGCGCACTCGCAGATGTGCGACTCATTTCCGGGGCGTTCCGGAGCGGTGGCCCGCTCGACAAGAGTCCTCGCGAAGAACGGAACGCTGGCAACGGCGCGAGGCCGCGCTCGCGACGCGCAGCCGGGCATAATACGGCGATCCGCGGGGAGGGGCAGGTGCGCGGGGCCGCGCGGACAGCGCGACAAAGGACGCGCGATAAGAGCCCTGATCCGGCGGCGCACTGGGCCCATGCTTAAGCAACAGCGAGACTAGTATTTTATTCTCAAGCGGCTCTCACCGGCAGCTGTTTGTGTCTGAGTCCCGACGTGGAGATTTTTGATATCAGTTATGTTGCTAGGCATTTTTGGGTCAAATGAAAACGATATGCACTCAAACTGGCTTAGGTGGCTCAGGATATCAATGTCAATGAATGGGCAACCCAGGCTTTCCAACCAGTAACAAGCGTTTGGTGCTTAGTTCTTTGCATAATAATATGACAGGTGGTTCTCCTTCCTTTTTACTTGGCAGTTCGCATGTTCCATATTATGAACTTTCGATCAATTTAATCTCACTCTGCCGTGTCAGATATTAGCACTGGGCAATGGCAAATATTTTATTAGTAGTAGCTACCGTAGGACCCCTCTTCGTGACCCACCCAATAACGTCACATCCGAATTGTCCTTCCCTTTGCTTGTCATTCAATCTATCACTATATTTCGCGGTGGGATCACCCCTTCCTCGGCCGTCGGAGATGGTTCGTGTGTTGGTGTCTAGTTCAATGTTATTCCCTATCACGGGGGTTGGTTGGAGGGTATCTTTGCCCGGTATGGGTAGGTAGAGGGTTCAAAGGGTGATAGACGATCTTCGGTTCTGCCTCACCATATCACAACATCCAACCATGATGCCTTACGCAGGATTCGAACCCACAGGCTGGATTTGCGCCATGGAAGCCAGCTAGGAATAGAAAGATGATGGTTGAAAGGTAATGCAGAGGTAGAAAGAGCCACAACATGCACAACACACAATCATCCACTTCCGTGGCGAGATTTGAACCCACGTCCCTTCGACCCGACCCTTCTAATACTTACTGTGCATAAGCAATAGCGGCTACCCAAGTCGGAGGACAAGTACTCTTCCGTTCTCCTCAACAAACAAATACTCCTGCCTTCTGTTTGGACCGCCCCGTGGCCGAGGCGGCCCAGTGCGGCGTCCGGCCGCGACCGCCACCGCCCTTCCGCGCCCCGGCCGCTGGGCGTCGCGGCGCAACCGGTCCGCACGCGCGGGGTCAGAGGCCGGCGCACTATGAACGCCGGCCATGGCCAAAGGTCGACCCGCACCTGCTGACGCGCGATTGGGCGCAGATTATCTGCTGCGGCCGCGCAGCCGCACAAACAATACATTGTTGCTTACGGGTTGACATAACAAAGAAAAGCACGGCTACACGGTAATCTATCGACAGTTCTCCAAGCACGAGTGCTATTCAGTACGACTACTTCACGAATATATACGTTTACATACTAGAATAAAACTATTAAATCAACAAACGAGGCAACGATAAAATATAGATTAAAATTTTAGTATAAAATTTACAATATAATTTCTTAACATAGCTGCCTCCTGGAATGATGTTAAGACATGCAAGTTCTGCTGAGAAATTTGATTCATTACGTTGCTTTTATGTTATAAAATACCGAATTTTAGCGACAAGAAAACTTACAATAGCAAGTGAAATTACATGTAACAAAAGGCTTTTAGCCACTTAAGTGAACAATTATTAAACACACTAACTCCATCGCTGAACATGTTTATAATATCTTTCATTGATGTTTGTGACGAAAGTTCGTAATTTCTTTCATATCCGAACTACTGAACATGGCCCCAAACGTTTTCCTGACTTAAAAAAAATGGGGGATTCAACTGCGTTTTTTCTAAGTTTCACCGAAGCGATTCATATTGCTTTAATACTTACGTATTTTCACAAAACAAAGCAACCTATGCATTCAGAGTAAACTTTCTTGACTACTGCATCAAAAGCAAGAACGGTCCACGTAAAACGTATTATACTGACAGGAATTTCGGTAATTATATGTTGAAATCTTTGCTAATATCCGAAATTGGCTGAAATTTTAAAACAATTATTTAGTATTGGTTACTCATGTTCTAATTGTCCTCCAGACCTTGAGTCCCTGTTTCCAAGTCATGAAAAATATTAAAAGCAAATTAGACACCGTGGATCGTTAAAGAGAAAAGGATCTTAATAAAGTAGGCAACCATGACAGACGGGAGGAGTTTAGAACGAGAGCATCGCTCGTGAAATTATACGAATTGTTAGCACCCATTTACGAACATCACTTAGTTTTACTATAATGCCTGTCAATTATTAAAATATGTTATCAGCATAGTTAAACCGTTAACACGTTATACAGTATCTGTATATTTTCAGAACAACCTTACTTAGAATCAACAGTCATCAACTCCGTGGCGTAATTATGAATACCAAAGTCACAACTCTCGGAGGGAGAGAGGGAGGGAAAGGGAGGGGCGGGACGCAGACTGGGTCAGATTCACCGATTGAGGTTTCCGGGCACGTCAACTGCTACGGTCAGTAGTCCCGTCGACAAAGTTCATTTTCCATCCCGGGAAGAGGAGGGGTTTCCCCCTGCTGGGCGGTGAGATCCAACGCCGACCGACACGTCGGCTCGCAAAGAATGTGTTTTCTCCTGCTGGGCACCGCCCCACCCGAGACACAGTGTCCCGATATGTGCGGTAGTGTCGTGCGAGTGTGCGGTTCGTAAGGGGTGGCGAC
>BOPP01000265.1:181937-212670 GCA_017312745.1 Gryllus bimaculatus
GGGGCGGGATGAGGATGTCAGCAGGGGCGCGGGCATAGAGGTGGAAACGGAGCAGGGTAGAGAAGGAGGAGGGGTGTGCTGGGTTTGAATTAAAGGGGGCTTTCTTTCTTCCTTTTTGAAACGCATCTCACCGCCACCGCTCAGTAGGTCAAGGCGGCGTGGCGGCTCCGCGAATGGCGCCCGAAGCGCCCCCCCTTCCGCCCCCAGGGGTCCAGATATCCGTGAGCGATGGCCGCGAGCTGGGCCGGAGCCAATGTTTGCGCGGAACCTCGGAGGCGACTGCGCCGTTCGGGCGAGAGAAGTCCGCGGGCGTCGGCCGATGGGCGATGGGCGATGGGCGTGGACCTTGAAATAACAGTTCGCGCTTCGCCGAGGGACGGCCTCGCCCGCTCGCCCGCGGGCGCTCAACCTTCGATGCGAGGCTTCCGCGGGAGTAATGGATGCAAAGGCCAGTGCGCGGAGGAGCCGCATTCGCGGGGAGCACTGGGGCCACGCGCTGGCTGTGCGCGATCGCGGAGGCGCAGTAATGCAACAAACAGCCACTGGTCAGATGTGGGGAGGTTTCTGAATTGTATGGACTTCAAACAACTCTTTGACGATACGCTGTAATAAAGTTGATGAGGTAATCATATAACAAAAGCGGCTTGAGTCTTTGGAAGTAAACTTTGCCGATGCTGAAATTGATAGTTACTTGCAAGAAGATGGGACAGAGAAAACAGGCCCCTGGGCGGTTTATGCAAGGTATCATTATCACGCAGCTCAGTATGAGGAAAATATTACTTTTAGTATCCCAGTACACTTTCTTTTCTATTAATCATTAAAAGCACTTGAAACAACTTAATTTCGGATGTAAGAGCATGCAAAAGTGTAGTTTGTGAACTCATACCCGGAAGCAACTAAAGTGAAAACCAGCAAAAGACGTATAATAAAAAGTACACAGGGCCCATAAAAGACTGGAAAGCACACACGTGTGTGACTACTTGGTTTAATATTTGTATATACCTTAGTTACCTATCGTAATTCGAAATTGTACTTATTAGCTTGCACACCGTCTTCCATCGACGGCAAGCTGACTTATAAGATACGTGTCGATACGATAAGACTGATAAGCGCCGTGTCGAAGATTCTATATCATTCGTGTTAGAATAAATGATTTTTTTTCTTTGCAATATTTATTACATCAGACAAAAGTGAACAGATGTTTATTGAATACAACTTATTGTTCTTCATTGGTGGGGCTGGGCAAGGCGGGGCTAGGCAAGGCGGGGCGGGGCGGAGCTCGGGATGGAGCAATCGCTTCCAAGACAAACTCATCTCTCTTTACACAGCATAAGAGAGTTCAATTCCCGAACGTGAAAAACTTCTGCAGTAAATGTGTTTGGCATTGCGCGTTGTAGAGACTCAGGTTGTGTAATGCAAGAAAGGCCGCAGCCTCCCCGAGCGGGCGATTGTGAGCCAAGATGATCCTAAATGTATTTCCCTGAGCTATCAAGCCTAACGCTCCTGCGAACGAGAGTGAAGGGGAGCGTGGAGCACTGCGAAGTGAGGGCTCCGCGAGGCGGCTGCTGCGCGCCCCGGGCCGTCGCTCGTCGACGTCCGCCTCGCCGCTGCCACGCGACAGTTTCCCGGAACGAGGCCCTCGCCGCTTTCGAAGGAAAGGCTCTTTGCTCCGGGGCCGTACCCACGAGCGAGCCGCGCTCGCGAGCCTGCCTTATCATGCGTTGGCACAACAATACAAAATACGCGATGAAGCGAACAGCGAGGGTAGACGTGGGGAGGGAGAGGAGAGGGAGAGCGGGTGGCGAGGGCGGTGTGCGGTAGAGTTTGCGGGGACGGCGCAGAGTGGCGGGTCGGGGCGATGAAAGTGGAGCCTAGAGGAGAGGGCAGGAAGGCGCAGGGGATTGGTTAATGTTCCGGGCGCGTCAAGTGATAAGCGCATTAGGCAAGTGAGTTGCCATGGCGGTGATCTTCCCCCGCTGGATGGCGGGATCCGGCGCTGACCTACCGTTGGCTAACGGGGTTTCCCTCAGCCAGATCTCTCATCAGCGGGGCACCACCTCAGCCCGGAAAACTCTAAGCTCCTGACCGATCTCCCGGCAAGTGGTTGTGTAGTGCAAGTGTAAGTGTAAGCGCGTGGCCCGCTTGATTCGGTACTGCTCCGGCATTCGCCTGATAATGATCAGAGAAACCACGGAGAACTACCGATGAGAGCAGCCGTCCGCTGGAGTTGTCCTCCTGACAACGGCTGAACACGACCTAGCCCGGGAATGGAACCTCAGGACCTCCCCGCCAGAGGCACTGCTGTGACACCAGTTGATGCCCTGAGCCACCTCTCCGGGTCAGCCGCAGTGGAACGGACGGAGCGCCCGGCAGGAAGGGCAGAGGGGAGTGAGGAGTGAGGGGGGGGGCAGGGGGGACAGGAGGGCGCATGGCAGGCTCTTGGGTGCTTTGTTTCTCTCAAGGCAACTTCTTTGTTTTCACAACAATTTTGCCATTTTAATTAGCTGGGATTCGTAAAAATACTATCGTACTATTCTCTCTCCTGTTCTTGGAAATGGTTCTTTTTTCCCTGAAGTCTCCGTGATTCTTGCCTAGGTATTCTACGAAAACCCAGGGCAAAGGATTAGTAAAACTAATATGCTTTACATATTTGTATCATTGCATTAAAATTTGCTAGCATTAACGGAATGTGTTGTAATATTGATAAAAGCTATAAAAATGTAATATTTTTTGTATTTTTGTTTGTTACTTTGTTTGTTTGGTTCCTTTTAGTTTAACTAGTACTTACTAGTTTAACCTCAGCCACACACTTACGTTGTTTTGCTCGCCTCATCACACTTTACCTATGCTAATTTGCTCATCATCTAACCATTACTGACGTAATATCTAAATAAATTCCCTCCTAAACCTCCTTGCATTAATTATTTTCAGCATACGTTGGTAACTCGTGAGAAGCATGTAGAAACACGCTTCTGCTCTTAGGTCACTGCCTTTCAGTAGGATTGACAGACAGGTGGTTTATTAAGCAACATCAATAAGTGCTGACTTCATAACATTGCTATGTTGGTACCGCATCGAATAGTATAGTATACTCCTCCGTCAATTATGATTAAAGTTCTATTTCTGTGAAGCTTACAAAGGCCTGTCTTCCTCTAACAAATATTAAAGAGAATAAATATATTTAAAGTAATCGAATTAATAACTTCCTCTTCTAGTAACATTATAATTAAAAATTTCTGCAAAAAAATGCAAACATAACCCTCATTTGTAATTAGTAAGAATATCATCAGACGTACCTCTCCGTCACCGAGGAAAAATTAACATCACAGACAAATTTCAGTTTTTGGCTAATTAAACCAAAGTGATTCACAAGTCTTCTCATGAAATTAAACATAAATATTTTTATCGAATTCTGGAACTTATTTTTCAGTAAGATTAATATTCATTTTTTTCCTGAAGGGTCAAACAGAAACAAGAAAAGTCAGACGAACCAAAGCAAGCCTCCTGAGTTTCGAAAATATTAATATTCAGAATTTGGTCTAAGATGGCCCCGCCTCAATATTGCCCCAAGCCCTTCATGATTGTGAACAAGAGATAACAGGATAAGCTACAATTTCAGAAAAAATCGAGATATTCACATTTAGGAATTGCAGAAAACTTGCTGTGGCTGGGTTAGATTATCTTTTGTTTGCCCCAAGTTCTTTAATTAATAATAACTTTTACCAATTTTGGCGGGTAAAAATAATTGCAGAGAAAAATGACTCAGCAGTTGTAAAATTACTGAAATAAGTTCTTGCGTATTAATCGATCATCTTGATAATGTCTATGTATTTTCATAATTTTAGATTCTTCATTTCATGCTAGTTCCATTAAGAATTTTAAGTGTTGTTCCAAAATTTACGATTTGTTTCTAAATAAATGTAATGCTGCGAAAACTATACATCATAAATGGATTTTATTTCAAAACTGTTTAAATAAAAAACAATTTTATAAAAGAACTACTGACGATGATGAGTTATGTACAAGACTTTTTGAAATCTTGTATTTATTTTTCGCCATTCTGCAACAATTTTGCCATTCACAACTGAAATGAAAAATAACAGATTTACAGAGTTTTATGTTATACTTGTTACAGTGTTCCACATATTTAGTTTTCGATTGGTTTGTCCTATGTGTACCTGGTTTTAAAAATGTCAATAATGTTAACATATTCTGATGGTTGCTCAACTTTGACGGCTATAAAATAACTCTTCATTAAGTGACTTTTTGTACAGTCGCACATTCTTTTAATATCCTTTTTTGTAATATGTTATCAGAGATCTAAACTACTAAGCGATAAATTATGTATTATAATATTTCCAATAATGAAAGATACTGCATATAATACATGTGCAACTGAAATTAATTACGTTAAATTATTAATATTAAAATAGGGGGAATTTTAAAGTTGGAAAACCCATAATAATTAACAGCAATAAGTATGCATGTTTTTAACGATGCGTCCAGGAGAGGTATTTGTAACTGAAACCATCATTAAATTTACATTTCTGTGGTGGAGACTTCTTGCGTAAAACAGTGTGCAATGGGTAGATCTTGCAGTCGGCTGCCTGGCGCCGCCGCCTGACGCGGGAACCACGATGACGGCGCCAGCCTCGAATAGACGTGCCTGCTTCAAGCGCACGAGGAAGCGCCGAGAGCCCTGTCGCCCGGCGCCGCGGGGCAGGTGCGGAGGCCGCAAGATGCGTAATGGAAGTAATGTAATGAGGCGCTCTGCCGCACCAAGTCGGGCGCAAGTTGGCGTAAGCTGCGAGGGCGCGGCGGCGCTGGCGGCAGAAACGGACGCGGTGGAGGGGGCGGTCGCTGAGGCGGTGGCTGGTGGCAGCAGTAGAAGAGGTCGCAGAGGAGACGAAGAACAAGAGAAAGAGAGGAGAGGAGGACAAGGAGAGGAGAAAGGGGAAGACGAGGAAGAAGAAAAAGCGGAAGAGCAGAAAGATGAACACGAAGAGGAGGATGAAGAGAAAGGAGGAAGAAGAGGTGGTTTGGTTGATTGTTTTTTTCAGGCATAACAAATGCTATGGTCATTAGTTCCATACGTGTAGTACATTTCCCGGGAAGCACGGGAAGAGTTGAGACACTGAAGAGGAAGACAAGATTGCGCCTGCCCGTGGCCCATTCGTTAGGACATTTATCCGACATGATGTCGCCTGGTACTGATCCAATAAAACACAGAAAACTTCGTGGGCGATGGGTGCGGAGGGTCAGAGGAATAGGAGCAAGAGGAGACGTCTGCGAGTTGGAGGTAGTTGCGGACACAACGAAAGCTGGAACGAAACGTAGTGACATGACGAGAGGGGCTGGAGGAGTCTGCGGGTAATGGCGGTGATGGTGGTGGTGTAGGTGGACCCGGGTGGTGGTGGCGTGGCCCATTTTTGCCAAGCGGATGGCTGTGAGTTTGCGAGGCTGCAACCAGCAGTTGGCTGTGAAGGGCGGTGAGTTTGCGAGGAAGGTGGCTACTGGCCAAGGCACAAGGAACTTAAGATATTCGCGTTCCTGTGCCCAGGACGGCGGCAGAATCATATTCCGAAGGGTCCCAGTACTCCTATGTAATGAAATATTTTATTTCCGGAGAAAAATCAATCACTCATTTCTCTGCATTTTAACCTCACAATTCAGAGGATTGTTCTACATTTGAAGAAGAGTCACTCCAAGACATCTTGCAATCCTTTAAACTGTTCACCAAAAATTCACGTAAAAATCAATACATACAATTGCAGCAACAATTTCATTCTCCGTGTTACGTTTACGCTGCCGTCTCCTGAACTACGCCTGTGGACATAGTTAATCTGTGGCAGTGGGCTATGTGTTGCGGGGGGGGGGGCGCGGGGGCGCTGGGGAAGCGCGTAGCGAAGTGGGCGGGGCGGCAGCCGCGAGCGCTGTGCGAGGCAACCTGGCTGCTTCGCCCGCCCGAGGCGCTCCACGTGGCCACAGGGGGCGACAGGGGCGACGTCACCCAGAGAGACTTGCGAGGCGAGCCCAGCCAGCCAGATCGTATGGGAGAACAGCAAGGAGCCATACGAGGTCTCCGCCCTTTTCTTGCCCGCCCGCCCTGCGGTAGACGCAATCACCGGATATTAATGTGCGGAGCCTAGAATAAAGACGATCACTTTCTTCTGCATACAAAAGAGATTCGAAAAAGTCATTTTGTGCTTATTGTTCTAAAAAGTTTCATCACGCAATGACAAAAAAATGAAAGTCACATCGCAAGGTAATTTCCTTTTATCAACACGTGTAAACACACCCGCTCTGAACCGAGCTATCTGCTTGTTTCTTTCGCTTGAAATATAGCACAAACTCATTTAGTAACTTATTCACATTGAATGTTGAAGTTAATTCACATGAATAAGACTTAGGAATTCAGACTAGAATTTATAATTTACCAAATTACTATAATTTCAACCACCGCCACATAACGGCGGCTGTTGATGGTGTTACAAGACAGAAGAGCAGAGAACAGAAATGTATCCCTACTTTTCTGAAGAGAAGGACACAGGAATGGTACCCACTGCGGAAATCAATAAATATGAAATTGATAATTATTTATTACTACTTAGTATCATACAATAATCTAGTAAAATACTTTAACTAATTTGTAAACACTTTCTCAATATCCAGCGCAGCATTTTCATCCAATGCAGCACTGTTACAGCACTTTTAAGCAGTGAAGTCAATTTGAACAAAGTAGTTATTCGTTTTAACAATCACACAAAAGCTTCTTTTGCATAATTAAATACAGTACGTTTATTGTATCACTTCAGAAGAAAAAGATAAAACTAGAATTAGTTGCCTAGAATTTCCATCATTTGTATAGGTGTTGTCGTGTGATATCTTTGGCATTTTTCATAAAATAATTAAAGACGTTGTCATCATCAGATGATGATGATGGCTAAGCCATCGAAAGCTGCTATTGCATTAAATAATATTGTTGGCAATGACAACGTCTTTAATTATTTTATTTCCGTCATTTGGCCATCTTCAAACATAAACGAGTAATACCACGTAAGGGAGAATATCCACTTCATAGGAAATTAATGTTAGCCGCTTCTGACAAACTTGCGTGACCCTGGCTGAAAACCTATCAATATAAGAGTAAATATTTCATTCTCCGCAAGCTTTTAAGTTCACAGTTCACATAACAAAAGCGAAAGAATAAATCATATTTGTTGCCTTTAGGACTTATGCACTCCCAAGCAGTTTATGAATAATCATTTTCCATTTCTCATTAACTGAGTAGTGTGGAGTAAATGAGAAAGGTACGCCAGCTCACTGCGGCCAACGCCCTTTAGTTAAAATTAAACTCAGTCTCGTGATAGTTTTATTTCACCAACGCGATATCAGATTGTTTTTCTTGAACATGTCACAGAGTCCCGTTGGGTCATTAACTGAAATTTGTAGCCGTTTCCCCATCTGATAGGAACACGGCTGTTTTGAATACTCGAGTGGAAACCTGTACCATACTAGCACGCACGAAGTGTAGTTTTGAACCATAAAACGAAACGTTAAGACGTCAGAAGTGTGCAATTTGTGTCTAGTATACACACGCTACCCATAACAATCTATACAAAATTAATATCTAATAGAACAAAAGAAACGGCTATCAAATTGAGAGAGAAATAAATATTGCTCGTATAACATAACAGTAAACAAATGCGGAAATGTAAAAATATCAAATGTGCTCGAAAATAAAGATTTTATTTAGTTCAAACCTTCTGACAGATGTGCATTGTTCCTGGTAATGTATATGATAATGTTTTTATGACTCGATATTCCAGAACAGATATCAAGGTTCATCCTTTTTTAAACTTCAGTTACACGAGATGTCTTTCACTCGTCATCAATATTTAGATTTTTTAATTTGAAATCTATAAACAGTCTGGTTCTCCTTTCTCTACTTTTCACAATTCAAACGTTTGCATTCCTTTTATTGGCAGTCACGTTAATTTCGTATTCTAGAACACCTTCAGCAAATCGACATCTTGTACACTGATAAACACGCAACTGCTATCAATTGTAGTTTTGACAGGTTTATTCCAACCGTAATTCCTTTAATCCTTAATTCCTGAACAGTGGTTTGAGCATAACGACATAGTGGGAGATTTAAGCGTCTCCAAATTTCCAAGAGAAGTGTTAACAAGTAGATTAAAAAAGGGTAGCGTAAAGGTTTATTTTTCCGAACATGAGAAGTCTTCGTATCGTGTTTTACAGAGGTACAAATGGCTAACTGCTTGTGTACAGCATACTTTAATATAATGTTTTACGCTAGCTGAAATATACTTAGGACAAGAGTATCACTTCGAGGATGGGACGCGCCTCTTCCAAAATTGTTCTTTTATAAATTGCGTCGTATATCAAGTGTTCTCGGACTAATACTCGTACGCTTAGAACTACTGATACGCAAAGTCAATTTAGCTGTTTACGTGAGCCGGTTCAGAAAAAAATATATTTTAATTAGCAACCAACAGACTAAGTGAACAAAAAGCAATTCAGACTGTGCAAGTATGATTTTCTACCGCGTATGTTCATAGCTGAATTATATTTCCAATTCCAGAAAGCCACGCCACGCGCTCGTCCACCCACCCGCGCCAAGCGCAGAGCGCAGCGGGAGATAAAGAGTAGGGGGAGGGGCGAGGGGGAGGGGAAGAGACGCGGTGCTTCCGGCAGCCCCGCCTCCCGAGCGCGCGCTGAACCTTCCGGCAGACGCCCCCCCCCCGCCGGCGCCTGCAGGGCCAACACACGACCGCCAGGAGCGCCCCGCCCGCGTCTCCATCACAGCGTCGCACGGCGAGACTAATTCTGTACGACGAGCTTTGGGCTTCCCTTGGATAAGTGTCACCCAATATGCCGGCGTTGATAGACAATCTCCAATGTGAAAAAACACGAAAGTTTACAGTAAAAAGGGAAATCATATTTTTCTGTTCATAATGTACAGTTGGCGAAGTTTAGGCATTTTACACTTTCTATATGATAGTATTAATTATTTATTTATTGCAATATTTTTCCGAAAGCACCTTAGGAAAACTTCTCATGTGGCTCTTACCACGTACGTGATATTCTATTATCAATAAATTTTAAGTCACATAAATCTAGAACTAAAGATTGTAATTTTAGTTTATAAGGATAGTTTATTAAGCACCCTCCCACACACATACGCCTGTAAACTGTCAAAAAAGCATTAAATTGATTTATTATGTTTTATTGGGTTAGTTCGCAATAGTTGAAATAGTTTAATAAATATTATATTTTCCTTCTCTAAACTGAAGAATAAGAAGGAACGTTTTCACCTCGACAATACAATCTCGAATTCTCGTAAAATCCATGATAAAAGCTCTTTTGGGCTCTACCATTGCGTACTAATCAGGATAAAGGTATGTTAGTACAGTTTTACAGATCGTTAAGATTGATGCAGGTGGTGAGGAGTTGAGGTTTTCTTCTCAAAAAGTCTGCCTGAATGAACGGATGGATGTCTCGCGTCCAGATAAGCGCTTGAAAAGAACTGAATGAGCGAAATGGCGTAGGCGAAGTCATTAACAAAAAAACGTTTAGTCAGTTTTATTTCCCCATAGGTTAATATGTAACAACGTTATATAAAGAAGACTTAAAATCAACGTTAAAAAACTGCGTTTTTTAAATAACCACCTCCCTCGACGATGAAATTTCTCCAGAGAAATCCATCGGTCATGGATTGTATTAGAATAAAATGTTCATGTGCTCGTAACTTGAAAATGTATTCACTGTTCGACCTGTCGCTCGCAAGCTTACGTGAACCTACACACTAAGAGATTCGTCCGTACTACATCCTTCCAATTTTGATTTCAGTTTTTTTCAATACTTGTCGGTGGACGCTATTTTTGCACTTCAGTAACGAGAATCTCCCAGGGACGGTATATTTTAATGAAGATAAAAATTGCACACATTTGTATTTAGTTTTTTTAATATAAATTTTAACGTTTTGACAAAAAGCACTGATATTACATAGACCTAATATCTTAGTGTTGTATAGTTATTTTTATTTTCAAAATCATTCCTCGAAATTTTCTATGTTCGAAGGATTTTGAAAGGAAAATGATAATATATTCAGTACCAATGGAATCTCAAAGAGTTTAATTACCCATTAAATTATTACCCTGAGCGAAGTCTTATTTCGAAGGAACCAGTGCGTTGCAGAGCGTTCCATTGTTTCGCGCGTTTCAGTCACTTGCGCCATGAATGGGCCACAGGCCTTGTGCGAAACTACGTAAACACTGACAGAGTTCTTCCTAGGATACTATATCTTCCTTTTGCTCGCGAATAGGCCGACTTGGAGCACGCGTGCATGCACCCTGCATTTCCCGGGGCTCAGTAACATTATCGCGGTGGCAGGAGCATTTAACTATCACGGGATCAGCGTTCAACTGGATCCGATTTTTATCCTCCAGGGTTTTTAGGCCTGGGGGTATGAAAGATGAAATAATGATGATAGTGAGGTGTGAGATATGCGAGTGATAACAGTGAGGTACACACAAACAGACAAATACCCCCATGCGGGATATTATATATGTGCAATAATGGCGAAACGTGCAGATTTAATTGAGTTCATAGAGGTTTATTCAGATGTATTTCATACATTCGTCTTATAGATAAAGTGGGTAGAAATAATGTCATTAATTCTTTCCGAATCAATATGTATGTTTCTCTAAAATAAGTTACTCTTGAAATCGTTGTTGAACCGACGCACTTACAAGATTGTCACTCTCTCGAAATTCTTGATCGAGAGCTTTTCGTTGCTGAGATCAAAGCAAGATAAAAACTCTCTCACATTTGACTGCCATCTAGAGGATACTGCCTCTGATATATCAACTGCCACGGCACATGCCGAGGAAAATAGGTCTCGTGCAGGACTCTACTGTACCATTATATTACTTGTAGTTCTCTCTAAAAAAGAAATTTTTTGAAACTTTTTAGAACTAATTTCTCAAAGTGATTTGCCCATAACAAAAACAGTCCAAAATAGCCTTTTGTGCTTTCTCGATGCCAAAAAAGATTTAAGTTATTCCGAATGAATAAATACACGACAGCAGCTTCGCATTTTTTTCGGTGCATGTGCCCATCAAACAGATTGAAGTCAAACGAAAGGTATGGGGAAAGAGTTATAATAATGTTAATTTGTACTCTCTATTTAAGAAATTGCTCTGCGTTTTCATATTGAAAAGAAGTATTTGAGACCCCAGGTATAGGGAATTTAAGAGCATCAATGTCCGAGGGTTAGCAGCAGAGAAGACAGCGCACTGTGACTGCGGGAGAGGGAGGGGCGGCGAGGGCGGCGGGGAGAGGGGCGATCAGGGGATGTGGCTGGCGCGCACTGGATCGGAGGCGCAATTGGGCATTGGAGAGGGCGGAGGGGGCTTCAACGCTAAGCGGCATCCGAAGGGCTAATACTCGCCTACCACTCCCGCCCAACTAGGCCATCCTCGCCCTCCCCCCGGCGATCCTCGCCACATCAGCCAACTCCGCGGCCAACCATCTCCCCGCAACCGAAGCAAAGACCGTTTGCCATCGCCGTCGAAATCACCGCCCACCAATGCACCATTGTCTCGCTGCATCGGCGCGACATCACCACCGTCGAGCACGGGCGGCGACGGCGGCCGCCGCAGGAACTTGACGCTTGCGCTAAGATAACAAGGCCCGGCCAATGGCCGCGTCTTGCGGAGACGGCGGCGGCGGCGGAGAGAGCTCCGTGTAATCACGCAGACGAGACCGGATCCAGCGCCACCCCCCCCGCCCCGCTGCCTCCTCGTAGCGGTCACCGCAGGTTAATTCGAGTCTCAGCGCCCCCGGCCAGCGCCGGCGAGCTATCCAACCATCTCCACATTAAGCCGTCTAATGCTCGTCGCAATTCGGTATCAATAAAAAGTCCACTGAATAAATTACATTCTTCAGTTCCATGTATATTATAGTGTTTATATAATTATCGCTTTAATGCGATTCCAAGTAATGATTTATGAAAACAGAAAAAAACGTAATGAACACCAGAGATCTACGCTTGTCGAGGAAAAAATGGACATTTTCACACGGATACTGAAAGATTGTTTTAATAATATTTACCTATGTTTCTATTTATCTATGTTTTAATAATATTTCCAAGTTTTAGGTTTTGAGCATTTATATGTGTGTCTAGGCTTAGTTCCTCGATTTGGAATTTTCGAAGGAAGCATACAATTTGAAGGGTGGAACTGTAACCGTGGTTATGCTGGAAATACATTTTGTTAATCAACTCAACACGAGACTCAAAAAGTGAGTTTATCATCAAAACGTCAAAAGCATGTAATTTTATTATTCGTTCATAGTCTATAAAAGTCAGTCACATGCAAAATTCCATTTTCAGGGAATTAAACAGAATGCAACGCTTTGACATTTTTAAAAAAGCAATTGAGCACTAACAAACATACAAAAATACACAATTTGACAGAGTTTAAAATATTGTGAACATCACGTGAATTAATAAAACAATCTAGAAAAGTAAAGAAGGAAAAATTAAGAAAGAGAGAAATTAAATTGAAAAGGAAATAAGGGTTAGGAAAGAGGAAAATGAAGACAGCAAGGCTGAAAATATTCAACTTACGAAACCCTTTAACGGTCTTCACAACCTCTTTTCTGGCACCTGCAACATTCCCAACGCCAAGAGACCAACTGCATTCTCTACCTCTCAACTTCCCACGAGCACCAGCCCTCTGACACACGAACCACACCACCGCACCGTTGTGTAGAGGGCGCGCTAAGCCCGGAAAGAGAGCTCTCCCCACACCAAACGCCCCACTCGAGGGCGGCCGCAAAGAAAACAAAAAATGATTATGTATGACCCTCGAAATTCCTCCTTGCGGCGTCAAGATTTTCTTGGCGCCTCTTCTGCAGCCGCCAGTAATTAAGTAAATACACATTTAAATATTTTCAATTACATTTTCGGTAATGAAACGAAGTTTTCAACTTCTTAAACCGTTTAAGAAGTTAAACGCAATAAGGTATTTATGAGAAGTGCTTAACGAGAAAACCGGCTGAAAAGTTGCGGACGGAATCGATTACGCAACCTCTACACAGACTTGCATTTCCGATGGGATGCACCCCGTCGCTTCGAACATGTCAGGAAATTCAGCGAATTTTATTTAAAAATTACGTTAATTACTCTCAGTATTTATTTCGTCAGTCATGTGTTATTGTTAACGTGAATGATGAACAAGTGACCAACTCGGAATGAAACAGGGTCACGAATAAAGCATGTGCATCGCAAAAAATATTACGAAAAAAACGTCAAGTGTCAATCTAATTACATATTAACTAAATGTATTTGCAGAAAATATGCAGTTTGAAAGAAAGGGAAATACACATAAAATGTATTTCATAAATAAAAAAACCGGTTTATTCTCCTAAAGAAGCAATAAATACACCTCTTAAAAAGTTATAACCGTAACCACGTATTCCAAAGAGAATAGTTTAGTTGACATTACAATATTGTAATAATTTCAAACTTAGTACGAAAATAACTCACCTGAGGCCCGAAAAACCTACTAAAAATATTCGTAAAACATTCAAAACAGAAGACAAATTTCCCCACCAAGCACTATATAACATTTATTTGAGCTCATGAGTCGCTAATTAAGTGTTCTTTTTAACAGACATGCAAAGATGTATATGGAGCACATTTCTCTGTAAAATGTTTCGGAGGAACTTTTAGAGCTAAGCAAATGACCCGCGATTGTGGTCCAGGAGCAACAGTACTGTCGCCGCTACCAAACGCGTGGCGACATCCCGTTTAACGACGAAGAATTTACCCAGACGCAGCCAGTGGGGATGGTGGAGGTACAGCTTTGAGTACACATTTTCGCTCTTGCGCAATGAATGTTTTATTCTTACGATGATATCAACTGAGAGTCTTCAGAGCCATGCGGCGACAAACGGACGGTCCGAGTCCCGATGGAGGCGGATTTTCGTCACTAGCTGTAAAGCTAGGTCGAATTGAGCCGCTGCCTGGGGGAAGATTTCTAGGGGCCGGCTGCTCTCAGCGGTGGTTTTCCGTGGTTTCTGCGATCAACACCCCGCTAATGACGGAGAACTACCTTAACAAATGAGCAACGGACCGCGCGCGATCTTTCCTTCCTGTCCTAGCCTCACCCCTTACACACACGTACACTAAAATGCATTACACTACCACACATACCGGGCGACAGGTCGAGAGCTTAAAATTTGTCCAGGCTGGGCAGGTGCTCTGCTGGTGGGAAAACATGGTTGAGGAAAACCCAGCTAGCCAACGGTAGGTTGGTGTCGGATCTTCTCATTAGAGGGGGAAGATCCGCTCCGCCTCCCAAGGAAATAATATGCACTACACTTACGAGAATAACGACGGTAGTTGACAGAATCACTGACAACCAACCAACCTACCGACTGCTTCCTCTGATGGCAGTTTCACATGGTTTATGGTATCAGTACTTGGTTAATACCAGAGTATAACCTTAACAAACAGGTCCCCTTACACTCACCCAGAGACTTATACGCCTTACACTACCATACATGCCGAGAGAGATGTGGAGAGCTTAGACCTCTTTCCGGCAGCGGCGGTGCCTCGCTTGTGGAGTTACCTGAGAGGAAACTCTTGGGCAATTTTGAAATATAGCTCGGAGCCGCACTTCATAATCTGGGAGGAGCATCTCCTGCACCCAGAAAAAAACCATTCACAATACAAACGAGACTTGACAACAGCAGTTTACGTGCGCGGAAACATCAATGTTTCAACCTATGTTTCTCACCTACAATAATTATATTTCCACTTCTAGACGAACAGAAATTCTTTGTATTGAGACAAATTACAAATATAACATTTTCCGAATAGTGGCCTGCCTTCCGTTTTTTTGCCCGCCCTGCGGAAACGAGGCACAAAAACCACTGAGCGCTCTGCAGACGCGACAACGGGGAAATACAGGGCAAGCGGAATGCCCTCGCACTAAAAATATGAACTCCCAGGGGAAATACGCGGCTGACAAGGACAAACACGGGCAGATCGGTGGGGAAGGAGAGACACGGCCAGAGTGGACGAGGGAAGAGCGGTATGAGCTCACACGGGCGAGCTGACATAAAAAGAAACGTAAACACAAAAGAATACACGAACGAAATATTACGATCAGTAAGAAAATGTAGTTTTACTGCGAATGTTCCCTTCTGTGAGGATTGCATCACTTCAAGAGAACCTTCCTATCTCTTTGTGTTGAATTTTGTAAAAGAAAATGTGCTTCACTACGCGATGTTCATCATTTCTAAGATTCCGTCTTGTCTGAACAACTCTCGTATTATTAATCTTCCTAACCCTTCGCTTCCTTTCGGTTTTATTCTGGAAAGAAAATTTAGCTCTGAATGGAGATGCATCATGCAACCTTCCTCGCACGGGGCTGTCCAAGGAGACAAACCTTCCGGTATAGAACATGCACTACATTTATGGACTAATGATCACAGAAGTTGACGCTACCCCTCAGAGGCCCCCTTCAAGTTGCACCCGCCGCCCGGCTGGCATTACACTCACCCTCTGCTGCCCGTATGAAGGGTCTTGGGAGTGGGCGTCACCCACTAGTTCTCCCGGTCGGGACCCTACCTGATTACCCGCTGAGGCAGCCACGGCCCTCTCCATCCAGTCCTTTGTTATCGCTTAGATGCCGATGTGATCCGTAGATCCTTAGCGGAGTGGCAGTTAATGACAGATAACGAATGATTGATGGAGCGATCCCGTGGAATGCATAGAAGCAGGGTGCCGGGAGAAAACTTACTGTGAACTCCTTTTTCCACCACAAATTTCACTTGAGACCACCTGGGATCGAACCCGGACACGAGCAGTGGAAGGCGCCCTATCCGACCTCTGCGCTACGGAATGTCTCAATTATCCCGCGTATCCTTGTTCTTCATTCCCCGTCCCAATGGAATCCAAGGCTACCTCTCTTTTTCTGTTCATTCTTGTACGAAAATGCAGAAGCAGTATGAATGGAGTTACACAAAGCGACTTTTTGGCACTTGTATTCTACTTTCTTCCATCAACTAGCATGCGCCCGTCCTCTCCACCCTGACCCAAAATACCATGTCTTAAGTTTTCTAAACTCGAGTTTTAACAAGCTATCTTTCTGTTAGCCGTCTTCTCAGATGTCAGGTGTTTATTGATCACTTAATTCACTCCAATTGTTGCACTTATTGTGTAAGAAAATGTACTGGACAAACAATGGCGGAAAATAATTTCCTTTAGAGCACACTAAATATAAAAACAAAAGAACAACTGTATCAAAGGAAAACAAAAATTTAGGAAAAACAACTTTAAAACATAAGAACTCATAAGAAGTTGAGATCTCAGTATCAAGAAATTATACCTAGGGTAGAATTCTTGTGGACCTTCTTGCACAATATCAGTTCCTAGTCAACTAAAACCTCAATTCCCAACATTTTCACTGTGCAAAATCTCGGTAGTCGTGTGGCATCTATTTGCAGCAAGAAAACCTGAGGCAACAACTTACATTGCAATTTTCAAACTGCTAATCACTGAATGGGGAAGAATGATAACACGAGTCTCTGCATAAAATAAAAATTAATTAGAACTCCAAGAAGTTAATAAAGGTGCGAAAAATTACGCGCTGAAAGAAATTGAAATCGAACCTAGTTAGATAAATTTTAGACAAAGAAGATTAGGAGACATCCACTGAACACACACACACACACACACACACACACACAAAATGAAACTTGTATGTGATTGAACTAAGATCGGGATGTTTAAGAAAATATTTTAAAAAAATATTTTTAAAAAAACCTTTAGTAAAACTGAAACAATTAAACATGTGAACACCATATGACAAAAAGTTTACAAGAATATACAGACATTCCTAGAACTCTTGAATTGCAACCAAGCACACACAACGTCAAGAACACATCACGAGGGCGAACAACACTCTTGTAGACGTGGCGCAAAACCGCGAAACCGAGAAAAACAAAATGTAAAAACGCGAAATAATTCTTCCTAAGCTGAGCACGCTAGCTCGGCGTGTCTACTACCTGTATATCATGGCCAGAATGTCACCATCTGTCTGCCAGACGGGCGGCGACGAAAAGACGAAACAGCCGCCTTAGCACGAAACAGAGAAAAAAAAGAACGCGTTGGAGTCTTGAAAGAGAATGCCGCTTTGGCCATGTAGCGTAGTTGGGGCGGGGCCTGAAGCATAGAGGCCAGAGCGCTTGAGCTGAACCTCGTACCAAAAAAACCTCCCACAGCATATGCATGCGCCGTAACACTGATAGTCCCCGTCCGTACCTGTCTGCCGAGCAACTTCCGCCGTTAATAGAGGTGTCGTCACGCGTTCAGTATCTGTGACATTTGGTGCTCTTTGAGTACAATTGCTTTGAGTACCCGTGCATTGGCAATCACGAGCCTTCACTAGGCGCGAGCGGCAGGTACCCTTCGCCGCGAAAGCCCAGCCCCACTCCGCGCGACTCGCCCTTGCTTCCTAGTCAGCACACACGCGAGGATTGTTCTGTGTGTGGGAGGAGGCGTGGCACACTGCGCCCGCACGAGCCTCTCGCTCGCCTGGGGAGCAGGGATGCGACATCGATGTCGACGTTGTCGAAACATTCATGTTTTAAACACTGATGTAATGTAATGTAATGTATCGACGTATTAATACCGATGTTTTAACATCAATATTTCTTTCTTTTCTGAGGTTTTGTTTTTTCATGAATAATTCTCATGACAACAATATTGTAATCGTGAAAATATGAAATAATAACTAATGGTAACACTGTTATTCAAATGTTAGGAACAATGTTCGATGAAGGAAACCCTGCTCGCGCATCCTTCATCGAAAACACGCTCTCACCCGAGGTGACTTCCATTCCCTTGCATTTGCTCTTTCTTCATATTCATTTCCCACATTGACATATGGTCAACAAACATGTTGTGTGCGTCTATCCCTTCTCCTCGTGCCTTTATTCGTCGAATTCATAAACACGAACACTGTCTAATTAAATTGTATTGCACACTAATTTAACGTTAGAGGGTACTAATCCAGTCCAAAATACATCGACTAAAACTATCGATTACGTTTCATCACTACGTCGCATCGCTACTGGGAAGCACGGTGGACAAGAGCGACTCCCTCTGCAGACAGCCGTACCTGGCGTTGCATACGGTATCGATGTTAGTTTACGTTCTTTGAATGCCATTGCGCCACACGCACAGCGCACTAATCACATGTCATCCCTTCACCGCAGCACCGTTCCAATCGCTGTGGCACATGTGCACCAACGCACCAGCTCATTGACGAGCGGCCAGGAACCATTTGGATGAGGGCACACGCCTTGAGGCCTTGAAGACAAGCTCCGCCCTAAAGGGCTTTCATGTACAGGGCTAGGTAATGATCATTGCACACTGTACCACGCAGGAAAAACATTTTTTACCCCTTTAGAACACTTTTAGTTTTACTTACAGAAAAATACTTACAGAACGTACAGTTCAAAATGGTACAGAATATCACGATATCAAATTAATGTATATTTGAAGAAGAAATTATTTCTTCACCCGACCACAATAATGTGAATAAATTTTATTTAAGACCCTATATGAAACTAAAATCTATTGAGGTGGAAAGGAAGTCAACCTTTAACCGTTGACAAAATTTCACTATTTCACTATTTCACATTTTTAGAAGATGGAAGATATCTGTATTCTCTTTTTTTTTTACTGTTCTACAAGTTTCGACAGTCATCTCACGTAAGTAGTAGATCCTTAGGTATACATGCATTTTATCCTCGATATCGTGTGATTTTATTTATTTTTAAAAGTTTATTGGAGATCTAGTTATTATACCACTGACGGGAAAATTTCACCCAGACTCATTTGGGCTTTTGCCACAGGTTTTTTAATTGTATTCAATAAAATATTTTAAAAATATTTTAGTCGAAAAATAATTAATTTAGTTTAAACGTTAATTACAAGATCTTGATCGACTTTATCTTGACAAATATAATAATGTGCATTGAATGCATTTAGCACATTTCAGCCGAAATGAGCCACCCAAACCCTGCTCTCCGTTGATCGCCGCTCGAACGTCCAGTGCGCGTGAACGGCCGAGAAGGTTCCTCGCGGGGCCAGAGCCAGGTGGGAAGAGAACACAGCCGAATTAAAGCGAACGTGCGCGGCGCCTCCCCTTAAAAGCGGAGCGCGTTCTAAGCGCCCTAACGAAGCCCAAATAGGGCGGAATGGCGATCGCGAGGCTCATTTCGCGCCGCGCAAGCACGCGTCGCCCCCTCAGGCGGCTTCGTAGGGCGCTTTTGGTGGAAATTCCTGCGCCGAGAAGCTATTCCATGCTCATGGGCACGGCAGGGGGTGGAAGCGTCTGCACTCTAAGGGAAAATAAATAAGTAGAAATATATATTTAAAAAATATTTTTGTTTGTACAACTAATTTTCTGATAATGCTGAAGGGACATGAGTAATTCCGTTTATCACAGGCTGAAATGCTACATGAATTAAGAGTGACCACTGATTGTTCTAAAATTATTATTTCCAAAAATCACTGCTCATTTACTTCCTGTCAGACGTAGTCTTCTTCGTCAGTTATAATCATTATTATTATTATGGATGATTATATAAGAAGAATTAGAGGAAAAGAGGAAAAGAGGAAAAAAGGACACTGCTTAACATCGGGTGTTGTGTTCACAAATAATGTATTCTAAATGTAATAAATTAACAAAAACAGTATTCTTCACATCAAAATAACTTAGGTTAGCATTATACGTTATAAGATGAGATTGATTGTATCTACCAGCATGTAAAAATACAATGGAGAGTTTCAACAATAAGTCTTCGAATTAAGGAGCAAATTTATTTTTAACACCGTTTGTAAACACAAACCAATTCTATAATGCACCATTGACCATTATGTGTCAAATGGCGAATGATTTAAACATTCACCAGTACTTTACGAAGAACTGTATTAATTTAGCAAAAACCTCTCTGATAAATGATTTTGTATGAAGAGTATCTGTAACATTGTTAATATATATGTATTTATGTACATACGCATTCTTTTTATTTATGTACTGTCATTTTCTTTATCATTGTGTCAGTTAGGCGATTGCCTGTATTTATAATTTTTTTTTTAATTCAAGGCGAAATGAAGCCTCAAATCACAGGAAAAGGTGATTGTGAACCTCATTTCGAGCCGTACCATCCTATCAATACCAGGCGAATACCGGAGCATGGCTCCAACAGGCGGGAGACGGACCGCGCGCGATCTTCCCTTCCCCTTCCTTGCACGCTTTCCCCCTTCCCTCCTCGATTTGTTTGGGTGACGAACAGGAGAGGAACAGCATGATATAATCTGAGTACTAGTAGCTTCCGTCTTCAAACGTACATTTCAAGAGAAAGGCAAGCATCTCTCTCCGATGGAGTAAAATCCACTATTATTTCGTTCATTATTTCCTCGTTCGTAAGGGAGACAAATTCAATACTCCTGCTGGCTCGAGCTTCCGGAACGCACGTGGCGAAATTCCTTCTACTCTCCCTGAGAGGGGGATGACTTGGCGCCAAAGATCTTGAAGTGGAGCTACTGAAGCAGTCTCCTGAGCTCAACTCCCCGGCTGCCCCGAGGATGAATTCCATTTCGTCGGAATGTTAGCAAAAGGCCCCGCGATTTGAAGAATGCGAAGGTACTGCGAGGAATATTCGAGTTTCGGAGGGGGTGGGGTGGGCTAACAAGCTATTGTTCTGCAACAGTTATCCGATTGGCACCTAACACGTATTTAATAGTTAAAAATACATGTCGAAGTGTTGGAACCTAACATGGTAGCTGAGAGTTAAAGAAGCAACACTGTTGAAATTGCAAAGTAGCTCCACTAGCTTGTGATGTTATCTTATGGCGTTTTCTTGTGCTACTTTTCCGTACACGGAAAAATGAGAAACTGATAATATGACTACGATACACTACTAGAGGATGAGCGGGCTGTTAAGAACGAATTGTATCTAAGCATTCATTCTAAACAGTTTTCTAGTTTCTCAAACACATTCACAGCAACGTTCCTCCAACATTGATCTAACGACCATAAATCGCTTAACCTCAGCGAGCAACGCCTTCATGGTCAAAGAGTATCGTACAAATGGTTAATGTGACAAGTGCTTAGAGTTTAATTTGAGAAAATCGGTTGTCATGACAAGGCGTTGGGATAAACAATGTGTTCATTTTGCAGGTGCACTTAAATTCACGAGCGTAGCAGACACCGAATACAAAATCAATAATACAGATCGGGTGTAGTAAATATAGTGGTTTAGTATAGAATTCGTTCTAATCGATTCATATATGATAAATGCGATATTCATGTTTAGTCCGGGCTACAGAAGTTTCGCAATGCATTGCGTTTAAATTATCTCAAGAGAAATCGCTACGAGGCAAGTAGAAATATACAATGCGCTATTAGTTATACAAGTGTTAGAAAAACGCGCTTTATCTGCTGTAATACACGTTTCTAAGATTATTCTACATCGTATGTATCGTAAATTGTGACAGCATCGCAGTGAATGATAAAACTATATGCAGCGTACATAATTATAATTGTTCGAATTTAAAATGTGTGTTTGGTGAAGATGTTATCCCCGTCTCATTTTGAGTAATCGTGCTCTATTTTCATGAGAAGCATAAGTTATCTTATGTTTTTCCACACTAGCCATATTAAACTCAATCATATACAAGAAAAAAGGCTAAATTCCCAAGAACATAATAGGAAAGTTTACGAAGATATAACGAGAGTCAGATGCAGACGCAGAAAAAACATAACACTGTTTGAATTTTGAATATTTTGTAATATAAAACGAACTCGGAAACATTTATCATTTTTTGATAGTTAGAAAAGAAAATAATGTTTTTGCTATTAAAATACAAGATAATGGCTACAGTAATATTATAATTATAATTACAAAAATTATAAATATATTTCAGATTTTTATTTCCTTGCCCTTACATGATAAGAGAAAGTATTGTAGTCGTGCGCTGGAAAACGGACGATTTTTGCCTTATTGCCTGACCTGGAAAAGTAGATAAATCTTATTTTACGTATAGTAAATCTCTAACATTTTATAAATGCATGTTTTGTGATTCCTTAATACTGAAAAATCGATTGAGGGCAAAACGTATGTCCGACATTTTCAGCATTTTATCACGCTTCGAGAATGTTTCTTTAGAACATTTCCCCGTTCTCGCTGTAAACTCCGTTCTCCACAACTTCCATTCCAAATTTTTCGTCTCTCTCTTCTCGATTCCAGGCCGTCCTGGGTCAACCGTGAACAAAATAAAAAGATTTAGTGCTCTAATTGCTTTGTCCCTTGAGTGTTTTAGAAGATTTTTATAACTTTTTTTTCATAAAATCTCAAAGTACTACCCTACTTTTCGGTCGTAAACGCATTACCTCTCAAATGAGCGACTGAACAAACCTCTGCCTGCTTTCTCCGCGTCGTTTCTCTGAAAACGCAACGAACACGCAACGCAGGACAGGGCTTCTCTTGAATTAATGGCTTTTCTGGTCGGACAGTGGAGGCAAGTAACACTCAAACTGCGAAATAGTTTGAAAGATAGCTTTTGTTTCTCCATTCGTGTTTCATTATGCAGATTACGTGAACTACTCTGAGTGCATGTAATTAATATCATTTCTCCCTTAGAAGAGAGTTTTGCTCTATTACTGCAGGCTCCCAAATGTAACAGTGGGAAGTATCTCAACCTGATGAGAGAATATTGATATATTGTTTTCTTACAATAGGATTGTTCCAAACGTACAATTTCTGACTGTTTTTCCCAGAATGACCTGGAAATACAATAATATTTCGTTGTAAAGCATATAATGACAGCAAAAACATTGCGACAGACGTTCTCTAACGAACAATTGATAAAGTTTATTTGAAAGACCTAAACAAACAGTGTTAGTACTGAAAATAACGATTAAAAATATCTTCTTTTTCAGAGACTAAAAGCATAAATGAAGACATTTTAATGAGTCCGTAAATACTCTTGCGTGAAAGTAGAATGAAACAGTACGTTTTAGCCTCTTCTGTGTTTTGACTTTCAAATATTCAGTTTCTTGTAAAACATTGAGTTCTAAAAATGGTGCTATTATATCAAATTTCTTCTTTATTTTTTTGTGTTGCGAAAAAGATCATACTGTGAGTCTACCAGTAGAAATACTGGACAGTAAATTCTTAGGTTTTAAAGTTACTTTGACTTTACGATCTGTAAACGAGTCGCGATGTTTCCGTAGTCTGGAGATTCAAATGTCAGCAATTAGTTCCTTCCAAAGTCTGTAAATGAAAAAGGAAAAAACGAGCAGCGTGTAAGGTCGCCGCCAGATTTCAACTGAAGATTTCATAGATGCACTATGGCCATCATTTACATATTTATCTACAAACTTATTAATAGTAGTGGAATTTTGTGTCCTAAGCGACAGATATAGTGATGGCAGAGCTAAAAATCCACACATTATTTAAATACCAATAACGCCCGCTTTCGGTAAAGACTGTTCCAATGTTCATCACTATAGCAAAAGCTGAACATTCTTCAAACAATCGCCATGCGAGCCGCTGAAGCCGCTGAAAGAGAGCTGAAGCTCTTTAACCGCGAGCTGCGACAACAATTTTGTAGAAACTATCTATTTACCAACACCTGCATCATTCCGAGACCTAAACTCATGTGTGATGATTGCTACGCTTTCAAACCGCGCTCATCATTTCTATAAGAACCGCTGGTAAACGCTGTACCAACTTGCATTTCTCTTTCAATAGGCACCAACACCCGCGGGATGCGTCATGTAGGTGGCAGGCGCCTTAAGAGAAGGCCGAGGCTTCTTAGGCGGGCTGCGAGGGCAGTCGGAAGCCGATCCCTCGCTGTCGCGGAAGGGCCAATCGACGGCGAGTGCAAAGGGCCGGCGCGGCGCCACGCACGTCCTCGCGGGCTTCGGCCCTGTTGCCGGCGCAGCGGCCAGCGATGTATGGGAGGCTCCGAAAGCAAAAGGCCATTTCCGCCCAACGATGGGAGTCGACGGCCTTTTGGCCAATGTCAAACACTTGACAGACTTCGAAGGTCTCAAAAAGTGGCAGATGTAACCAGTTGTACCATGTGTACGTTAAAAACAAACATTTTCTCTCTCCTTTACACCCATTTATTTTTAATGCACACTTTCATGTTTACTTTGGTTGCGGTTTACATATCCTGATAGATACCATTACCAATAAAATAAGATAGATATAAAATAATTAGTGTTGACTACAATATGTCACACAAACGTAAATGTCCTCTATAGACCAACAAAAATCCCTCCATTGTTCATGTGCGGTATATATGATCATGTACACAAAGTCCGAATGCACTAAACATTCTTATTAATACTACTTGCTTCATTTCTACAAATACTACCGCGAGTGATAATAGCACCTCGATTTTCTTGCACACACTGCAAATCAGATTCAAGAAAATGATCTAGGGGCACACCGCAGTCTTGGAAATACTTCTGCAGACTTCATCTACATAACTGCATATACTTCTGCAAAAGAATATTCAAATATACTGGCAGCCATTACAACAAATCAATGACTAGATAGATCGACAATGATAAATAACGAGTGTAAATAAAGAGTATTTCAAAAGAGTGAAAAAAACTTCATTATCTTCCGAAAATTAAGTTAACGGTAACAATGCACACACGCGCAAAGAAGAGTACTTCGTACAAAACAAGGTGTCCCCCAAAACTGACCTAATCTTCCACGTAATTTAAATGAATATTCATTTCATTTTGTGAGTGCGTTTTCCAATGAGGAAACAACATTTTAAGTGTACATTAATTTTAAGAAATATTTTTTGTCAAAATGAAGATACAATGTATTATTTTTAAGCATCCATATACCCAAGTTATTCGAAGAGTCCTGAATAAAATGTAAATACAAGTACTCTCTGAGGCTGAAGGTTTAAAATAACTTGTTCAGAAATATTAGGTACCGTAAGTCATAAAACGAAAATGGGTTCTTTTCCATTAAACAAGTAATATAGTGATCATGGAACACATGCATTATTTCATAATTTCAAATGCCCATAAAGTGATTTCGGTGACGTAGAACATCGTCTGTGGACTTCATCGTAAGACTACGTTTCACTGTGTTGTTATTCGACCATTATTTTAGGTTGAAGGCGTCCTAAAACACTTTCGTAATTCCCATACACGTTTTACGACCTTCTACGACTTAACGGCCACCTTTTTATGTTTCAGCGATTCGCCGACAAACACGAAGTGAAGATCGGGCCTCGCGGACGTTTCAGGGCTTCTTTCTGGCTTTGAGGGCATCGAGAACACACATTTCTCACATTGTATTCGTTACCACAATGGAAGGAGTTTGTTGCATGACATTTGTAAGTGCCGATTTCTCATTACAATTATTGGCATTAACAATATCTTCATTTGAAATTGAAACACCTTCTCGAGAATGCCCTCAATCACACGTGTATCATTCAGAAATCACTAACCCTAAAGTTTCTATCCTAATTTCAATACTTCTCGTGAGGAAGCACTGGCTTTTCATTGGAAGTGTGTGAAGATCGTATTTCGGTACAAAACTGATCATGAATGTTGAAGAAATAAGAAATATTACTAAAGATAACTTGGTAATAAAAATGTACATTTACAAACATTTTAAATGTAAGAACTAAAATATCAGGAGCATTCTCTCAATCAATTGCATTAATTTTGAATTTACATATTGTTGTAGTTTGGGTGCAGTCAGTTTAAACATTAAAATTTGTGAACATGTCCACTGAGGAAGACATCGTTTGAAAAATAAAATGTTTAACATCCATTTCCCTGTAGATTTATAATACCCAATACCATTTAATAACGTAGACCCTTTGGTCAGCTGCATCTCCTCAAGTACTTCGTTAGGAATTTATATTATTTCTGCATGTCATGAACAGACGCCAAAACCAAACCAAACCAAACAAAAAGCAACAGCCTCTAGACCACCGCGTCGAACAAAAACCAAACATGGTCTGCATCGGTCGGTCGTGTGTAATGCTTCCCCAAACGGAAGCCCGCCCGTCAAGCGCATAATGCACATAAATCGACGGAGCTCTGGACAATGACCTTGTGCATGAACGTTGCAATGTCGCGTAAAGTGCGTCGACTGGCTACGTCACAATGGTTGAGACCGGGCCAAAGAACCAACCGTGCCAAGCCCTCCAGATTGTGGCAGGATGTTTATATCAAAGGTTTGAATTACAATGTAATCTAAAATATTTAAATTATTTCTTTGCGAAATTTGATGTTGATGACTAATGTGTTGTTAGTAGTCCTGTGTTCTATATTCTGAAATTTTAGAAAGTATGAAGTTAATGTTTAGCCTGTGGGATGGCTCTTGGACAGCGTACTAGCTTTCTGGGAGGCGGTCCCGTCCGGGTCCGATTCTCGACAGGGGCAAAGCAGTTCAGGGAATGCGTCACGCTCTCCATGTCTCCCTCCCCCCCCCGGGGTGGGCAATAAATAAAAATGGGGAACATCGCTAGTTGGCAGAAGTCGGATTAATCAAACCCTACATACATATTTCTGTTTTGTGCTTTAGTTTCAGCAGCGATTATGTTTTATGTATGATGAAAGAGAATAACGCTATGTATTTGGATTCTTTTGTGTATCTATATTTTAGGATGGGAAGGATTAGTGAGGGGTTCGTGCCCCTTGCATACCCTGCTTTACCCTGCAAGCTGATCCAAGACGCTACAGGAACCCTGATCGGAGCAACTGACCTACGAACTATACCCGCCCCCCGAGTATGCCACTAATAATATCCCTTATTCTTTGCGGAAAGTTATCCCCGTATCCGTGCCGCCTCGCCGTGGAATCTCTGTGCGCCAGGACGTCGGCGGAACGGGGGGAGTGGAACGTTCGCCAATTGATTGGTTGGTTTGCTGTTAGTGATTCCGGCCGCGTCAACTACTAGGGTCATTACTCCTGTAATCGCAGTGCATGTGATTTTCTAGGGATGCGGCGGTGGTCTCTTCCCCGCTGCATGGCGAGATCCGACGCCGACCTACACTCGGCTATTGGGCTTCCCCAACCAGGTATCTCCCACCAACGCGGCACCGCCCCAGCATGGACAAGGTCGCTCGCATGTGTTACAGTGTAGTGCATGCTAGTGTGAGTGAGTGTAAGGCTTAAGGATAGGACAAGGAAGAGGAAGGAAAGATTGCGCATTGTCCTGGTGTTGGTCGGAGAAACCACCGATGAGAGCAGCTAGAATTCTCCTCCACGCAATTGAATTCGACCTAGCTGTCTAGCTAATGCCAAAATCCGTCGGGTGCATAAGTGTATCATTCCGGTCAGAAGGACTGCGGCGACGTCACTTGATACCCTGAGCCACCTCTCCCGGTGGAGGAGCGCTTCGCGAATGTGGCGGCGGGCGTGGAGGGGTGGAGTGCGGAGCATCGCCCGCTGAGGCCAAGGCAGCGGCTGCCGGCGGCAAGGTCGTTCAGCGCGCCAATCGCCGAGCCGCCACGTACGCTGCCAGTTCGCGCCGACGACATCCGTTGCCTCCACGCGGTTAGCAAGGGCCTTATCCGCTAACAATATTAACACACTCAACATATTCAATCGAAACAAATACGAAAATAAGCTATTCTCTCAGCAATTTAAAACTAGAGTTGCTATTTACATTTTTATGAATTAATATAAAATTTTGTTTAGAATCTTATCCAGTGCCCCAAATATAACCAGAGGCGAATTTACGGTATGGCAGACTTGGCACGTGCCATGGGCGCCACTCAAGGGGCACTGTTTAGAGAACACTCGATAAAACAAATATGTCTAATTTGAAGTATCTTGAGAGATGAGCAAATTCAATGCTTGCCTTGGGCGCCAGAATACCTAGATACGCCTCTGTTATATAGTAAGAAATTTTAAGAATCTTTATTACTGCTTTTACAGTAATTCAACTAGGCCTTCGCATTTAGAAACTACCGTTTTCCAATCCGTTGTGCATAGGAAGGAAAACAATATTGTTTTAATAAAAATCTGCATTTTCCTTTGAATAAGTATGTCGGTACTTGAACTTCGTAACAATATACAGTAATTAATCGAAATAAATTACTTGTATTTAAAAGTATGCAATAAAAACTTAAATAAGAGTGTATTATGAAACCATCATGTGTAATGATGGTTGGAAAGAAATTATTACAATAGAGCAACAAACGAGTGAATATTGGAAGATTGATACACGTGTATTAACACACATTACATCGAGATTCATTCAGTGCTTTTTCTACCACAATTGATATTATAAGTTACACGTTAGGCCCTAGGTCTCCAAAGTGGCATTGGTTAAGCCAAGGACAGCCCGACTTCGATTTCAATACAGACCACTGAGGTATAGAGGGTAACTGTTTTCAGTTTTAAGTAATCATAGCCAGAAATATTATAAAAATATCATGGATTATTCAAACATGGTGTATCTCTGCCTGGTTAACATTTTTTGAGGTTGAAAAAAACAATAACACATTTTAGGTGATTTTCATCAATTTTAGAATTTTATACGATAGAAATACGACTCTTGTGAATAAGCGCCTAATTATTTCCAGTTGTTAGACAAATTGAATATCAACTGGAACAGTACCTAAGAATATACAAGAAGTCTAACTGAAGATGCCTCGCATCATTAGCAGCGCCGATGTACACATCACAAAGTATACAGAAGAGGTGTAAACATAGATGCTGAATTCTGGCTATGATCAGATTGTAAATTTTTGTTACTCCTAGATTGTGTAGTTTAATTTCGCCGTTAACTAGGTTCAGATCTCGTTTTTACAATATTGCTTCGTACGCAAGAGGAAAATGTGTGCAAACGCGAAATGAAAATGTAGCTGCAGACATGGCTCTGAGAGTCCTCGAACTAGTGATACAACATCAGAAGTTGAAGAAAATTTTAAAATATGACTTATTAACTTTGAAGAGGAAAACATCGAACTTAAGTAATCGAACATTTCGATATTCCGAAAATTTTAATTGTCAAGGAATTCGTACTATAATTATAAAATCCAATATTGGAATTTTTCTTTTTTTTATCATTACGAAGACTCAATTGAACTGTGATAAAAAATTTCCTAATATTCCGATTCATTATTTGTCAATGAGATCGTAAGATTCGGAATTAAGTTTTCTTATTTTATGGACACCAAATACTACACTACTTAAATATATACATAATGGATTGGCGGCTACGGCGTAGGCTCTATATTTCTCGTGATACCGAGATACGATACGTGAAAATTTCAGAATTCATATACGTATATAACTTTATATAAATATTTATAGAAAGAGAAAACAGGTATACTCGTACGAGTGGAAACCAAACACATATTGGTGGTTTTTATACGCAAGCATTTAAAACTACTTATTGACCTTCGACCTTAAAAAATGTTATTTACGCCATATTATTATGTTAGTATTACTCCACACAAGCACGCTCTCTCGCATCAAACGACGAAACGATGACTGCCATCGATAGTTCGATTAAAATTGGCAAACAAAATAAACAAACGTTGGCACACAAGAGTTCAATCTATTTAAAATGTTGTTGTTAATAATAATAATAATAATAATAATGATATTATTATTATTATTATTATTATTATTATTATTATTATTATACTATAAGAAAGGTTATAAAAATGCAAAGTGATTACACTCTAGGGCCTAATACTTTCCTTTTCAAGTAAAAAATCATGAAATTCCATATCGGAGAACGCTCAAAAAACTTTCTAACCAAACTCTTAGCGCTTTAAATACATCATTTCAAAATTATTAAATATGCTATAGTATACATATTGCATCTTTATGTCCACCTCGCATTTAAAATCGAAGTGCCTGGCTTGCTTGACGCCCCAATGCGCGAGATCTTGGTGGGCGGCGAGGGCCGGCGCGGGCTGGGCCCCTCGTGCCCCGGCGGCGGAAGGGCGAGTGGAGGCCGGTTTTTGCCTGCGCTGCGCCGCGCGGCGGTCAAGGACCCCCAGCGCGCCCGCGGGCGGCCACGCCACCGCCACCGCCACCGCCACCGCCACCGCCACCTCCACCGCCACCGCCCGGACGCACCTGGGAGTGGACGGCGGGCGAAGCGGGGTGAGGCGGCTGATGCATTGGTAATGATACGCCAACTACTAGGCTCATTAGTCACCTAAGTGTAGTGCATGTTTTTTGGAGGTGGTCTTCCCCCGCTGTATGTTGAGATCCGGTGCCAATCTACCTTGCGTCGGTTATAGGGGGGGGGTGTTCCCCAACCAGGTGTCTCCCATCAGTGGGGTACCGCCCCGAACGGTCTCTCGGCAAGTGTGGTAGTGCGAGAGTAAGAGGTGAGGATAGGACAAGGAAGAGCAAGGAAAGATCGCGCGTGGTCCGTGGCCCGTTTGTTAGGGTACTGCTCCTGCATTCGCCCGCTGTTGATGGGAGAAACCATGCAAAACTACCGGTCAGAGCAGGTGGTCGGTAGAATTCTCCTCCAGGTAGCGGTTGAATTCGACCTAGTATGTAGCTAATGTCGGGAATCCTGCCCCCGTCGGGACGCGAACTTAGGATCTCCAGGTCAGAGGAACTGCAGTGATATCAGCAGTAGGGCGGGAGGG
>BOPP01000265.1:212687-263450 GCA_017312745.1 Gryllus bimaculatus
CAGGGATTGTAGTCTTGCGTCGTAATCCCACGTACGGAAGCCTTGGCTGGGAAATGAAGTCCCCCTCCCGGGCAGCGCCAGATTTATGCACTGCAGCGCCCACAAACAAAATCATGGTGGGGTCCAGAAAAATAGTTAAAAATACTCACTATAATACGCTCGTATAATATTTTAATTGTATAGGCTATTTGATTGACAATTATATTACAGATTTCTCGGGGCGCTAAGCAACTGCTTATATTTCTTGTCGGTGAATCCAACGTACCCGTGTGCCCAGATGTGCGGCGATATTGGCATTTGTTACTACTAAGGTGAGCGAAGTGAGGATATGGGTTGAGGCTCCCTGTCACCCGGTTCTCGCTCCGGATGGGTCTCATTTGGACCTTGAATTCGTCGTGACAGTTGCTGGAAAGCCATGATAAATTGAGTAAGGAGTTGTCCCGGCTTATTATGAGTGGCGCCTAATTCGACTTCAGTACGAACCCAGAAAGTGAATAGCTCTGAGCTGGCAAGGCGGTGGTAACCTGTGGTGAGCTTTGGTGAGTGGTATTAGCTATTCTTCGTTCCCTTCAAGTACTTTGCCTGTCTTATTCATTTCGAGTTGGTTAATGTGTACGACCACTTGCCAACGTCCGAGTATGCTTCGAAGATGTTCCTATTTCCGTCTTAAACCACCCACTTCGGAATCTGGATAATTCGCGAATTAGCCGTAACCTATCAACCACACCTTTCTAAACAAGAGCGCAACGATGACAACAGGCTCTAAACACTCTTGAAGGCGAAAAATTCTATACATGGATTCTTGCAAGTAAAACACACTCCAGAATGTAAGTAAAATGTTCCAAGTAGTCATTCCAAAACTCCATTCGAAGAATCCATGAATATGGTAGTTAACGTATCATTAACTCGAAAAATGCACTGCATAAATACGCGGAGGATAGACATTGGGCACAAGTTAATAAAGTGAAGATGTATTATTTACTTTTTATTGATGCATTACAGCTTGTTTTTACCTTCGATACGGAGGATACACTGCATAAATTAAAGGATCTAAAGGATAGTGCTTACGAGGGAAATATGAAAACAGTTGAATCTTATCGAGGAATTTCTCTTATCGAGGGAACTATGAGAGGGAATTGTGGGAGAACCATATGAAAAGACAAAAGAGTCAATTAAACAGATAGTTAATTAGGAAATAAGTATCTGTAAATCTGAATCAATAAAATTCGGTAAAAAAATATTGAACGTGCCACGGGCGTTAACTGGTTTTAATTGTCTCTGCCCCAAAAAAGCACTTGGGTCAAAGCCCCTCGGGCACTTTGTTGCCGCTCGGTCATTAGAACCCTTATAACGCCCTCTATACATACAAAACTATTTTATAGGACATCACGTCTAACTGAGATTTGTTTAATTACGAACCGCGATGAACGAGTTCTTACTTTCTCTCTTCGAATCGAGTCTTTATTTGCACCAATTCAGCACAACTTAAGTACAATGTAATTTAAGCTAATGTAGCTACGTGGCTTCACATTTGAGCTCTGAACAAGTAATGTACCTGTTTAGGTAACATAGTCAACAGCATTAAAACCCTTTTATTTCCCACAAGCCTCCATGCTCCTAAACGAGCCTTCACGAAGTGCAGCCCGTTGACGTCAACCGCCCAGTTCCTTCGCCCGACGCGCCCCCGAGGCGCGGGAGGCGGGCGGGGGCGACACCCGAGCCTTGGCAGCGCCCTCTGTGCGCGAAGAAGCCCTCTGGGGTGGAGGGGGCGGGGCGCCTCCACGCCCGCAACAGAAAGGCGGAAGGGCAAGTCCGTATGGACAGAAATAAACGTATCGCTCATACATATAAATTACTTTGTTTTATTGTTAATATTATTGACTGATTAGTAGCTGTATAATATTTTATTTGATACATGCTAATTATAATGCATTACTATTACCATCCCACTTTCCAAAATTACTATTTTTGTTTATATTTCAATTAATAATGTACATTCTAACAGTTTCACTCTGACCTAGCTGTTAATAATAAAGTAAGAAAAATTGTTCTTAAATAGGCTGATAGTAAATGATGCAATAATTACATTCAAGATATGAAGATTTGAATATTTTGCCAAAATCGAAAACTCCGTCCAAAGTATCACCACCTCTCTGTATTATTTACTTACCAATCATCACATATCTACTTACTATCGTCTATCTCGTATATTACATAAGTAAAAGACCGATTTTTACCATTATAAGAAACTATAAAACCAAAGCGCCGTTGGTTATTGCTGGAGAGAGAAAAACCGCGTATTTTGCTATTGCTGGAGTGAGGAAGACCCCCAAATGTTGTATCAAACATATTTAAGAAAGAAATAAGAGAGAAACAAAAGAAGAAGATTTCGCAGATAATGGTTTGGGGATACATGCAACCCGCGACACACATCACGATTAGTTTCAGTAAAAACTCTTTACCGATTATCTGTGGTATGATTCAGAAGTGTCATATCAACACGATTGCAGTATGCATTGGATTGGCCTGACGAAAGGGAAACATTAAACCATTCACGTAATTATGACATAACGCAAGTTTCTGTAAGTGACAAAGCAGTTTAATCGTACGTTTTGTTTTCCATCAATTTTTCATAGTTGCATCGGTTCTGGTCACAGTCACGGTCTCTGGCGAAGCGTTGTAGACGACCACCCGAGCTCCGAGTTACACGGCGGCACTCACGTCGTTAGCTTCAATGTGAAGGCGATGCTAAGATCCTGGTTACTGGGCTTGCGCACCAGTCGGGCATATGGCGCTTCGACCTTTGGCCAATATTGGGTTAAGGAGATTCTTCGGGATGCTCTGGAATCCACATATGCAAACAAGTCTGGCGGGAAACCGAACAACGCATCAGAAAGCCTAGGTTCATGGCGATACTCACGTCGTTAGCCTACAGGTGAGGCAGACTGGAGACCGAACCTTAGTTCAGGTCGTCCCCTGTTGGGCTCTCTGCTTCGTCGTGGCAGTGGCGCATTGATTCGGCTCCGGCACTAGCCTGGACAGCTCGGAGCTCTGGGCTGGCAGGGCGGCCCCGCCCAGGCATTGAATGAGGTGGCTGCAGAGGGCAAACGGCGTTCCAGCGGGGTGCGGATACCAGCCTGTCGGCGTACTTGTGCGTCGATGGGGGATGCGGATTAAAGCGAAGAGCTGGATGCCTACCCCGGGGATCCCTTGATAGAACAAGCTTTTGTTCGGGGTTTTAGCGCACGCAGGACTTTACTAGTGAGCTAGAGAATTTTGTATTACCGTAATTTCTCTATAATGTGCGATGATGAAATTCATGTTCAGTTAAAAGTTTTACACCCACTGAAATTACACTATTATTATTATTATTATTATTATTATTATTATTATTATTATTATTATTATTATTATTTTATTACAATAAGAAAATGGATCCATTTAAATTTTCAGTTATTGAAGACGACTCAGGATATTGCACCGAAGTTTTTACTCGATTTCCAACTCCCGAGCCTTGAATAAACAAAAGGAAAGGCTCCGATGTGCCAAATTTCTTGAAGGGGAATTCCTTGGGGAAGGAAAAAGGCAGCCCGCCAGCCGCGCAAGGCCACCCGTTCAAGCGCGAAGGCGGGCGGAGCGGAGCAGAGCGGGGCGGGGCGGGGCGGGATCAGGTGGCCGAGCGCGCGTGACGCCGCCTTCGCCGCCCGCGACCCGTTCCCCGAATTAATTAAGCCCAGCTCCGAACCAAACCACGCCACGCCACGCCACGCAGAGCGGAGCCGCACCATTAACAGCCGGCTCGCGTTTCCACAGCCGCCGCTTCCGGCAGCGCCACCGTCGCCCTCAACAATGTGCCACACACACGCGCGCGTCATCGCAGCCGCCGCCGCTCGGCGTGCGCTCTGGCGATCGGCCGCGCAATTAATGGGGCGCGCGTGTTTGCCGCCAAAACGAGCCCGCCGACCTCGAGGTCGGGCGCGGGGGAAGGGGCGGGCGTCTGAATGAAAGGAGAGGCCACGGCTTCACCTGACGCTGTGCAACGAAACGGAGTCGAAGGGCGAGAAATTTGTATTGCGTCAACAAAATCACAACGGTACAACGGCAGGGGCTCGAGCGGCTTCATCCGGTGGAAGGAAACTTGCGCGATGTCATTAGCATGGGCGAATGGCTGACGGCAGCCTCAATCCTATTCGTAGCCCGTCTGCTCTGATCACTTCCAGGCGAATGCCCAAGCAGCAAGCTAGAATACGAGCCTCGAGTGCGCGCCGTTCTCTCTTGTTTATCCTTAGAGCAAGGCTATGAGATGATCAACCCCCCCCCTCAAATGACCCAGAACTAGAAGAAAAAATAGTATTCTAGTGGCTGAGACACGCCAAGTATTGTACCAGAAGTAACAAATCATTCCAAACTAATTCGGGAGTACAGGCGTCCCATGCATGCCAGAGCCCCCACTTTTCGCCTCCGAGTATCAGGGGTGGGGCTGTACATTCCGAACACTTCCTGTAATGCGTTGAGGATGAAAACGTGGGTCGAGTCGGAATCATAGTTAAGTCATGTGATCCGTTCCATCTAAACCTCACCGTGAATTTGTTACCAAGGGGATCCGGCAACAGTTGCAGTGAGATTTTGTTATGGAGAAGAAGCTATTGTACCGCCTCTTCCGCAATTCAAGGCACTCTATGTAAAAATAAAGCAATAAAATCCCATCTCACTTCAGCCATACCCTTCCAACGCTCTCTCGTTACAGTTTCGATATCTACAAATATGTAGACATTTACGCTTTCTCTGCCCGAATTACACGTAACATATAAATCATAGTATTTAGAATTTTTTCGTCATTTCTAAACCAGAAGTGTACTTAAAAAATCCTTTCAAAGTCACAAGCTTAAGAGGGGGGGGGGCATGTCACCCAATCGGCAGCAGCAATACCAAAACTAAGTCGTAACGAAGCAGCGATTCAATAACAGTGTCCTTTCCTCGCGACCTTAAGGCACTTCGTTTCAAGGAGCGTATAATATCACAAAGGATCTTTTCACGAATCGAAAGAAACATAACAGCAATGAATATTAACATCAATACGACACTAATACCTTAACTACTGAAATACACGCCAACTTTCAGCCATGTAGTCTACTACATCAGCGCACGTTTTTGAGATAAAACGTAAGGGAGAAACTGTTTTTTTATTGACAGAGATAGTACAATTTTTGAAACTCTTTGGTAGGAGTTACACGAGAGAAGTAAACGTAATAATTATCGTAAATAATAAGCATCACGGAAAAATCACGTCAATCAAGTCTGTAAATACACTAATATATGAAAAAGAGAAATACGCCGATTATTTAAAGTACAATAAATAATCCAAAATGGTCCAACGAGGAAAAGAATGACTGCCTGTCTGCCTTGCTTTCGTTTATAATCACTTTCCTACTCGTGTCAGAAACGTTCGGAGTGCTTTCATGACGAGAGAAGCCACGTCAATCAAAGTAACTCGCTTTGATTTTTATCTTCCAATGCTACATTTTCCGGTTGGGGCAAGTGTTAATCGAGTAAGAATTACTTGTAGCAAATATCAATTGAATTATATAAATATGAAGTTAGTTAAACAGAAGCAAATGCTCTCTTCGCTAGCCTCTACCAGTCGTCAATGTACAAGAGGATTCTTTGAAGAATTAAAAGTATTCCCATAAAAATGAGGAGGAAAATTTAAGCTGTAATAAACATGTATCCTTATCGCGAATTATTTTCTTTGTTTTTGGACATTTTCACGTTTTGAATTCATGATACAATCGTTCTCAATTCGGCTTGTCTCTCATATTACAGGCCTTGTTTTTCTCCGAAGGTACCATATTGCCTCTTTCCTTCTACTCGCATTGTAACCGTACACAAATAAGAACCCTTGTAATCCATTCAATTCCTATGCAAATACTATGCTGACGGCAAAGTACATGCGACCTTCACTAAATATCAATGTAGTTCTTAGCACAATTGACATTCTTAACTCAAGGTGAAATAGTACTGTACCATCAGCTTTTCCTATCAAGTGGGACAAGTTTGCCTTCTGTAATTAAACAATCCTTTGGTAGTCTCATTGAAGTTTCATCGAGCAAATAGCGTCAATTATGTACGCCATATCTTAGGTGGGACGCACTGTCACTAAGAAATGGGATGCAAAACTGACCGTTTACAAAACAAGACTTGAAGATAAACACTGACAACTGAAATTCAGAAATTACACGCTTCGTAAATGATATAACAATCAATAAGATCTGCTATAAGGTTTCTTAAAGATTCCTTCAATACACTAATTCCATTAAAACAGTGTTTTATGAAACACTCATGAAAAATCGAAATCTATGAATTTTGAATCATATGTTGGAGACCACGAACGGAATATTATGCATTTTAAGTTAATTTAAAACTTAAAAGAAAGAGTGAGCATTGCCCATTAATGCAACTGCACAGTTGGATAGTTTGCAATATAACAAAAGCAGTGAATAAAAATTAGAAACAAAACTTACAATAAGTACGTGATACATTTTTCTCACAAACATTGCGTTTTTCTTAAACATCTAACATCCGAATCGTCCATATGTTACCCATAAATGGCATTTTCGCTGCAAGATACTGCATTCCTCTCTGTTACTAAACAATCATGAGGTGATTTAACATAAATTATGTTAGAAATATGAAGTTAATTCACAATGCAAATACCTGCGATTTCTCTGAATGCTAGCCCAATACCTCAATGTACAAGTTATTTTTCTAAGACAAAATGAGAGCATGCATAAAAAAAGGAAAAACAAATATTTGACTTTGAATAATGTAATATGAGAACGAAACGTTCAGTTAGCAAATGAACTTTTAAACTGATATTATTATATTCAACTGTTTTGTAACATTACATTCAACTGATATATATTGAAACAATTACTGTTTTCTAAAACAATTTTTGTTTACTAATAAGGAATCAGGACAACTCGTTTGAATATGGATAATTATTACCCACAACATGAATCGTTTTACAACATTCCTATCCAATACAATTATTTCTTTCTTTTACTGAAACTTTTCTTAACAATCCCAAAATGTGGCTGCCGGAACCCAAGGCAGTACTTATGCAAATGTTATGGTTCAGAGTGAGCATTCGCAACCTCCAGAGGAGATCCGCACAGATGTTACGCATTAATGGCATTCCTGCTTCAAGGTGAAATGCTATTGTGACGGGCAGCGACGTTGTGGTCGTGGCCAGCAACCTTATTGTACAGACGACCTTCGGAAGTCTCTGCTAAGCACCTGACCATGCGGCAGCCTTTCCACGGAATCGTGCAATGGAAACTGCATGTTCTCTGAAACATTCTGCGATGTGGCAATGAGCACAACCAAGATAAAAAATTCTAAACAACGTTTCTAAACAAAATATTCATTAATCCGGCAAATTGTACAAAAGCGTGCAGTTTCAAACAAATCGGTACTTAATTTCCTATGAAAATAAACAGTCATATACACGACAAGTCATCGTTTTCTGATACACAAAAACAAAAGTATCCGACACATCCAAAATGGTATTATGGTGTTGCAATGTTTTTCATGAAGGGGGCTTGCACCCTTTGTTGGTTTATGTGGCATTATCACGGCACAGGCCTACGTTGATGTAATAAACACATTCGTACTTTCCACTGTTCAAGAGCAATTCGGGGATGGCGATCAAACTTCTTTGGGATGCTCTGGACCGCCGACTTCGTGCCAGGCCTCATCGATACCTCTCCTCAGTGCAGCACTCTGCGAATGGGCTGCCGTCCCCTAAGAAACCGTCCAACACCTGACAAAGTATGCCTGCGAGAGCGGAAGCTGTCATCAAGGCTAACACCCTACTAAATTGCAGCATTACCGATGAAGAGCGCCACGAACTGGTACGTTATTTTCAACCACCTGCTGGATACTTTCGATCACACAGTGTACATGCTCGTGGTAGTCCTTAAACGCAATGAATACCTCAAATCATTGAATATTCTAACGTCTTATGAAACAAATATTGAAAGTTAATATGCCGCATCAAATATAAAGAACACATTTCTTCTCGAAAGATGTCAACCAATTACGTTTCAATGAATATCAGAAGGGCGTTACTTTTTTAAGTAAACAGTGATTGGTAAATGGGGTCAGCAAAAAATACTTGTCAGGAGCAATCGCGCAATTGCCAGGTTCGAGAATTAAAAATATGAATTACGACCTAAGAGGCAACTTATTCGTCAGCAATGGTTTGGCGATGAATTGTTGTCGACATTCCAAATAAAACCAGTAGTGCTCAACAGCACGTACTTTCTCGCGATATTGCTAATAGCTATGTAATATTCTAGTATTATAATATTATATAATTATAATTTCTCTCATACACTTCAATTACGATTTGCAATATTCTTAAACAAAGCGTGAAAAATACATATATTTATTAAATTCAAACGTTTAAACGAAAAATGCTTTCTGTCATTCAATTCAGTGTATCCACGTTCTACATAAATGTACGATATAACGATGCACGATTCGCATTTTAGAGGTAAAACATTTTAAGAAAAATAAGAAAATATGATTTCATAAAAATAAAAATTACCTGTTGAACGACAAAATTGAATTAAAAACGATGGACCCATTTCTTTGAAAACTTTGAAAATGCCCCATGGGCTTCAAGTAAAGTACCCACAAAAATTAAAATATCGATTTCAAATTCAAGGTGTCGGGACATCAGCCAGATCAATCGAGGAATATCAGTTTTGTAGAAAATCGGCTGTACGGTTTAGGTACAGCCCTCTACTCCTACAACCCCTCTACTTTTAGACCCTCTCTAATCACTGTTGTTCACTGACAGTTTGCCGACAATCAACTTTTCGGCATCAAGGACCTACATAACAGATTCTGACTACACCACATGTTAGAGGTTTATCTTTCTACATTTATCATTTGGATGTATCCACTTTTTCGTGACCAGGGCCCTGTAACCCTGAGTTTTTCTGACAAAATTCCGCCGCATTACGTAACCTTCTCCCTACCGCGGGAGCGGGGGTGAGAAAGTAATAACTAGACGCGTTGCCTTTGTCAGCAATATTGTTTATTGAAACAGCAGCTTTCGGTGGCTTTACCAGCCGTCATCATTAGTCTGGCTTCCAAACAGCCGGAAACATGATCATGATGATGATGATAGCGAAATCGTATGCTGGGTTCCGTTTATCGAGGTTCTACTCTATATTAAAAAGAATGTAACCAACTCACTGTTTCATAGAGAGCTTCCCATTAAATGAATTCCCCGCCCTGCGTTCGCCCTATCTCTGATTAATAATGTACTCTCATACCATACACTGTGAAATAGCTATGATCAGAATGTAAATAAATACGTTCACAAATATATCACACCGTCATTTGTTACGATCACGACACAATAACCCTTTTGCAATACGATACAGCAGTACTTCCAGTTCCAGTCCACCAACAATAGAGCATTCTTCACGTTATCTTGAATGAAGTTGAATGTAAAGAACAAACTAATCTAATTAACATCTAACAAAAGTAAGCCACGCTAAGATATTAGGAACTTGCATTACGAAACGAAGGGAATTACATTAAGCTAACTGAAATGCCAGCGAATGTTCAAATTCCGAATAGAATAGTACGTATTTTTTATCCTTTCATATGGTTACATAATATTTGAAACCCTTTCAAGAGGTGGAAAAGGTGGGCGTCGACAATTACGCGCATTCACTTTCGGGGTAAGTAAATTCTTAGCGCGCTTTGAGATGTGCATTTTTTAAATTTCTTATTCGCCGGGGAAGGATGAATGCGGAGGAGGGCAGGCAGTTTCACTTTACAAAGAGGACGCTTCGCTCTCCCCCACGAAACATTGCGACCCTCTCGGCTGAATACATTTTTCCATCCGAAATGGAAGTGGTCGGCCCTAGTTTGAACGAATTTTTAGATGGAGAGGTAGCATTTTATGTACAAATTCTTATCACCACCATTAACATAGAGCAGGCTCGAAAAGAAAAGAAAAGAAAACAGAATACTAGACCATTCCAGAGGTTACATTCATCACTCGTGACGAGATGCAGGAGTAGATAGCCTCTCCTGTCCCCACGGCAATTAAGAGGGGGGGGGCTCCTACGCACTATGTGATTCAGCTGTGCTTTCGGTTTCCGACTTTCTGCTTCTTTCCGACGTAGTTCAGCAAACATGTATTGATGGAGAAAGGGAGGAGAAATGCCGGGTAATTGAATAAGTCGTGGAGAAATTGGATGTCAGTTAAAATACAATTCCTCGATAACAATGATTTTGCCAGTGAAAGAGGACAGAATTAAAACTTCCCAGCCAAATTCATTTATTTTTTAATTGATAAGAACAAAAATGTATTAAAGTTGAAGATAATCCATTAGCCACCAAAACAATGAAGTAAACTAAAGTGTTAAGGCAGTCGCAACATATAATTTCGAGATTTTTAGAAAAATGCTTTTTGTCCACTTTGCACAGCGTGGCAGGCCTCGCCCTCCCCCAAACCGCTAGCGCCGCAGCGTGTGCGCGAGTGTCCGCGGGCCTCCGCGAGGCACATTCATCACGCGGGCGGGGGCCGGCGGCGAGCGGCGGGCGGCGAGCGGGCGGGCGGCGAGCGGGGCGGCGGCAGCGGCGGGCGGCGAGCGGGCGCGGGCGCGAGCGGGCGGGCGCGCGACGGCGGGCGCGAGCGGGGCGGCGGCGAGCGGGCGGGCGCGCGAGCGGGGCTCCCCTGAAGCGCGCTGATGGAGCAGGGCCAGCGCCGCCGCCTCGGGCCTCGGCAACGCACGCGTCAGCCCGGAGTGGTGCGCAGCTACACTAAAATGTATTTAAACGTGCGCTTGATGTAAATGAGCTGTTCACAGTTTCATCCAATCAGAAGCTTCAACGTCCCCATAGTGACGTCACTGTAGCGACATATAAGCTCCCGATTGGAAGAAACCGAAACAGCTGATGTACATCAAGTGAACGACTAAATAAATCTTACAACAGTCGAGTCAGTCCGACGCGAGGGATGGGATGGCATAGATAGGATGGGGAGTGGGGGTGTGATAGGGAGGGGAAGAGGTGGGACAGAGTAAGGGATGGAGGACGGGAATGGATGGGGAGGGGAAAGGGGAGGAACGGGAGAGGAAGGAATGCGAAGGTAAGGGAGGGTAAGGATTCGGGAGATGTTAGGGAAGGGGAGGGGAGGTAATGGGAGGATCGAAAAGGAGGGAAAGAGGAAGTGGAGGAGAGGCAGGGAAGTGGAGGGACAATGGAGGAGTGGGGAAGGGAACGGGATGGAAGAGGTGGGTAAGAGAAAGGGCAGGTGAGGAGAGGAGGGGTGGGGGCGAGGAAGGGAATTGGAGGGGAGGACGGGAGGCGCTGGGTGGCAATTGACTCGGTGCAGTGAAAGGCAAGCGGCACGCGAGCCATTGCGGCTAGCACTCTGTCCTAGTCCCTGCATTCGAGTAGCCTCCATGCAGACGGGAGCGGGTGACAACGCTAAAGGCGAACGAAGGCAACAGATTTGACAGCAAGGCTTTGACAACGACGCAACGAGATGACGCGCAGACGTGGCTCAAGTTGCATCGCACGTTCCTCCTTCGCAATCTCCAAAACGACGTCTTGTGTTAAGGGTCCAACCCCACACGGGATACGTGACGGTTGCCAATTTTGCAAAGCTGTTATTAAAATACGAAGTGAGAAACTACGATAACAATCGATCGCATTCTCTAGCTAGCATTTTCAAATTCTCTTATTAACAAGACCTTTTTCAACGACTAAAATGATGAGTACTTTCTAGTTAAGTGTTTTCTTTGAAGTACTTGCTAGTTAATCTTCATTGAGCATTAGTTAAGATAAACGTCCCTAAAGATCGTTCAAAACGGCGATAGTGGAAAGGATTATTCTCAACATGTTTATTCGAATCATAGGCCAGCATTCCTTCTTTTGTCACCCGAGAAGGGAATACAATTGGCCATTTTGAATTTTCAAAAGTATGCCAAATACTGGAATATGGAGTACGTAATATAGGATCTTTACCTTACAGAACATTACTTCAATTAACACTAGTCTCATATACTTTGTTTGCCAACCAGTGATCTCCCACTGATACCCAATCTGACGGTGTATTGCAGAAACAGGCGTTAGTTTCTCATATATTAACGATTCAAAGATGTTTAACTTATCACCAGTGGCAGGCAAGAGATTCTATCGAATCGTTTGACTTCTTACCTTAAACATTGTTAAGTTTATTTACTGCCATATACTGTAAATTTGTGAAAGAGAGCTCACAGTACGAACTGTATATTGAATGAATGTTGAGAGATATAATCAAATATTATTTCAACTATATACACATCATTCGCGTCACTTTGAATGAAATGTATTTTATCGGAATCTGTTTCACGTTTTACAAGCCTGCACAAGAAAATAAGAAGATAGAATGTTTATTTTCGAAAAATGAACATTGAAAAGCTGACAATTAATAATTACTGGTAACAATGTACGCGTAAAGAGATGTTAGCATTAACCGAACACTGACCCCATTTACCTTCCCCATTGCGCAGAACAAATGAATTCAACTCTAAACAAAACTACCAGCGTTTATAAGCACTACTTCCAGCTAAACGGCTCTCCGTTACAGAGCGTATTTATCTCAGCGCGAAACGCTATTCCCCAAACAGATTGTTGCAAATATCATTACTAATTAAACCATATAGCTGGCTACGAGGCCTTTGGTGGTCATACGGAGAAATTCCACGGCAAACACGTTGCACACCGCGCGACGGCAGACGCACAAAGGTCGAGCGAGCGAGCAACAAAGCCGCGAGCCTCTGGAGACACTTTACCCTCTGCTTCGCTCGAGGAGAACACGCGGCTGGAGGCACCGCCGGTTTAACTGCTCTTCCATTGTCTCCGTCACGGAGTTGCACTGCATTAAGCACTGCGTTCGCGAGAAACACGCGAGGAAATACTGAAAGTATTAAAGATTTGTAGGTTGTTGGATGGTAAATTATACGAAGTAATTCGAGTAACAGCTCTGCGGTTAAGTATACATCCAATAATTCAATTAAATTTGTAATATCTGTCTTGGTGTATGCAAACATCAGCCGCAACAATTCGGGATTCTAAACTGCAACTCCAGGAAACCCTCGGGTCACTCAGTTCTGAAGTTCGGCACCAAGGAATACTTGTTGCTGAATTTAATTTCCTACATGGTCGAAGTAAGACGGCAGAGGATAGTCCAAACATGGGACTTACTACATGTGTAGTTATTACACGTTTGAAAAAATAACACTAGTTCATAACAACCATTTCTGATATTTACCACGAATAAATTGCCTTGCCGTGTCTCTGGTATCTGCACCAGCCCTATTGTTTTTCCACGAGAATCAGAAATTTCCCTTTTGTGAACAAGCAGGAGTGGAGCAACGTGAATTTCATTACATTTACAATAAGAAGAAATAAACCAATTTTCAGAAATCGGATTAAATACATTTCCATAGCCTTTCATATAATTTCTTTAAAATATTTTTTTATATTGTAAATGCAAAATCAGTCAACTGAAGTTCAACAACTGTCGGAAGAAACCGGCTGAGAAGACTAACGGCATCAATTTATTCCAATGCAGAGCCTCTGGCCGGGAGGGCGTAGGGTTCGAGGTCCGATGGGAGTGGAATTTCAACACTAGGCAGCTACATAAACTCCAATTCAGCCGCTGTCTAGCGAGAAAAGAACACCGCCAACTCCCGTGAAACATGCACTACACTTACAGGACTGATGACCACATCAGTTGACGCGCCCGGAAACGCAGAATAACAATAAATCTAAATAAATATTGCAGAACTATTACATAAAAATGAAGTAGTTTACGATGGCATGAATCACAAAAAATAGTACTACAGGAGAAATTGCTCCCAAATTAAGTACGAATACCTTTCAGTGACAAAGAAAACAAACTTAGCACAGATGCGATTCAATATGTTCTCCCCAAAGGCGCTCTTTAAAAAGAAATACAAAATTTCATTGGAGAATACGTTACCAAACGATGATTACATTTATGGTTGTATTCACTCATTCTTAAAATGAAATTATCAAACAAGAAAACAGCGAACAGACAACTGCAGTTGTCTTATGGTTGGCCTGAGGCATTCAGTATGAGGATAACTCTTAATAGAAGTATTAATTGACGAAGAAATCACTACAAATGATATTGAAACAACTATTGAAAATACATATTATCCCTTGGAGAGTGGTGATTTATTTTACTTTCAACTGGTTACTGTGAACACTTTCTATTGACAATAATAGGTTATATTTTTCAGTTTTCCTTCACTTATTCATAAAGGTAGATTGGAAATTTATCTTCATTGCATCTAGGCGTGACTGTTGTAAGAGGTCGAAAATGAAACTAATACAAAAAAGGTATGAATAAAGAACATTAAATACTCAAGTTGATGTAAAAACCGTGGCGGATCGGGTGACTTCTGTAGGGCAGCGCTTTGCAGTACTATGCAATGGCATGTAGGCTTGCTATCTAACACGTAGATGATTGATTCATAAATGGCGAGCGATGTCGAGTTTATTGAGCTACGTTTTTATTTAAACGCCAAATCATTCCTTAGTTGCACGTCTGTCATTAGTTAATCTTGAGCTAAACAGATCCGGCAGAGGCAATCCTACATTTCGGAGGTAATTTGAACGACAATTAATTTTATCTGTGCAGAAATGCGAAAGATGTATTAATAAATATAGTTCGGTGTATTCTCTAACAAACTTAACAAATCGAAAAAAATGATGACAATACGGTTCTGTTTCAAAGTAAATAATAATCGCTGTATCACTTTTTTTCATAATCTACCGTTGCACATTGTCACTATTTGAACTTTACTACTTTACTAATCACAGATCTATTGAGAAATGGAACAATGAATCTATGTCGCAGATATCTCCGGTCCGCAACGACTTCCAAGACTTTACGACTGACAAAAACCTCAGAAGGCTTTATGACGCAAATACATTCCTCAAGACAAAAAGGATGTTTTTGTACTGACAAAGGAATGTCTCATAACCAAATTGCAAGCCTGCTTATGGTCTCTGACATTCTATTCATTTCTTTAGCCTGCATGCAAAATACTTCTACAAAGCTTCAAGCATATCAGCAATACAATTTCATACTGCATAAAGCAGAGCTGTTTCTTACATATCCGTTGCAAAAGCGATTCACAAATTTGCAGCATTAGTTTCAAACTTCAACTTGTAAATTTTTAACATCCCGATCCAATCAATAAAATTTATAAAGAACAGGATGAAATTAGGGCGAAAAGATTTTCTGCATCTTACTCCTACAGCTTCAATCAACAGTTTTTCTTTCATCAGAGTGGTGCATTAGACCGGACCGCCAGCGCCACGCAACCCTTGACTCAAAGTATCAAGGCAGGCAAACACGATTGCGGCGAGCCTGCACCTCTGGCTGGCTACTAATGGTAATATTGCCATTGCTACCGCCCGCCGCAGAAACAACGAAGCAGCGAGAGGAGTACAGATTTACGATCGGCATAGGCAGGTGAGCGAGCTGTGGCAACATTCACAGGGATTTCCATTGCCTCTACATCCCGAAGCATCCTGCAAGCGAGAAACTAGTTTCGAATGTCGATTCCGCTCTTCGACTCGTTCAACATTCTAATACTTGGCCTCGAGTACTCTCTTCAGGATCCGTCAACTCCCAAATAAACTAGTGGCGAATCTTAGATGAAAGTGCTCTTTTCTAGACTCTCTTGTAGGAGCTGAAAGACACCGCTACGACCGTTCCTGAGAAGGCGCGTTGTCAGTGTTGGGCTAGCAGAAGGAGCGTAGGCGCGCCCACAGAACCCCGCTGATATTTGCGCCTTTTTTTCTTTCAGGCACAAATTACTAATAGAAACAACTGATTCCTGATTATTTCGTATTTCCCACAGTTGCTCCACATATTTTATTTTTCAAAGTGGGTGAGGATTACTCAAACTCGAACCGGCAGACATATCCTTGCACTCTGGCCTTTTCCACAGTTGTAATGGAGAGTTGATAGGCCCAAACCCACACCAACAACCCTCGACGCCAAGTAGAGTGCTTCCCCGCGGAGTACACACGCATGCAATAAAGAATAAAACTGAATTTAAGTCAAGATTGTAAACTGATATGTAAATAAGTCATTAAGCAATACGTAAACCAACAAATAATTAAATAGTGTCCGGAAAGAGAGCGGAGACGCGTTGCTGCGGACGACCTTCTTTGGCGCAATTTGATTTTAGGAGCTGAGAGGCAAAACACTGCAAGGAGAACGCGTCACGTCCGCTCCCAGGATATACTTTAGAGATAGTTGGGTGCAACAGCCTGTATTCTGCATCGGACGGCAACTTTTACACGACTTTGATGCGACGGAGAGGCCATTTGGGGTGAATGCCAGAAATCGAATGGTTAGCACACGGTACGATGTAGAGCATTGTAATGGCTTGAACACGTTCGGCCAAGCCACGTATTATGAAGTTCTTACATTTTTACTTGTAATGAATCCCTATTAAATAAAATCGATCCCCTGACTCCGTGCTTCCCCACCATGTGGGTGGAGGACTCCCCAACCCCGCACCGGGCGACGGCATTGCCATCGCCCTTGTTCCGCCCACAGCTCCCACGCAGCGCTGAAAGGCGCGAATCGGCCACGCCAAGCGCTTGGCGGCGTTCGCCGCTGCGGGGCTGCGGGGGCGGGGGCGGCCGCGGGCGCGCCTGGCGCGGCGCCAGAGGCGGGAGCGCTCGCCCCGCGCAGCGTTGCTGCGGCCTCCGCAGAGGTGACGCGCGCGGGCCACGCCGCGCCGGCGGAAATGCAGGCGACATGTGACTACGCATGGCAAAAATCAGCGATCCTTTTCCTAAAACATCGATACTTTTAAAACAACGATATTTCCCACCAGCAATTTTGATATATTAGCATCGATGTTTTGTATTTGATAGTTTATTTTCAGATCTGATTATATTGTTCCAGAAACATCTGTTTTAATAAATTGGTTTTTTATATTTTTTGTTGATTTTGTACGTAATATCGTTAGACAGTATTTTCAACCTCGTCTGAATAGAATATTTATTAGAAAATAAAGATGCAGTGAGTGCTTTAAGGCAGACTATACTTCATATTTACGTAGTATGAGTATTAGTTACAGGACGTTTTACCGTCTTCATTTATAAATGAAGAGATTAAATTGAATAATAGCAAAACACGATGTTCTTTATTGAATGTAAGGAAGGAAATAAAAATAAACATTATCATTAACACATTACTGATTGTAACGTATTAGCCAGCGGGCCTCATGGCATCTATTTGGGGACGCTTGGTAGAGGATTAGCCTAGCCACAGGAAGTAGGGTTTTTCCGTAAAGGGAAGAACGCGGAAACGGGAGACACAAGGTTTTGGGAGTTTCCAGCTTATAGAAGCTTTTCACTGTTATAACAAGCGAGGGGGGTGGCGTGACGTAGTAGGTCACGTGGGCCTCGCCTATATAACAGAGTGTACGGAGCCAGTGGGTGGGTTCTGGAGACAGTGGGAGAACCTCGTGCGTGTGCACAAAACTTGGCGCCAAGACGGTACATATGTGAGCCAGGCTCGCGAGGCTGGAGACATTAGTTGACGAAGCCTGCGGACTTTAGGTCCTTGGGTGACTGCGGTCACGGGGGAGCGATGCTGTGTGCGTGCTCCGAGGTGAAGATAGGTTGAGTGCCACGATTCACGCCGATTCTCAATCGGATAAGATCGCTCCTGCGATCGAGGCAAACCAGCCGTTGGTGCGCCAGAACGGACTTTGTGTCCCAGCGTGACATCCGGTCACGGAAGCTAGGCTTTGTGCGCGCTTCAAAAGTAGGAGTGGCGAATGCCACAATCAAAACCATCTTCAATCGGGTTTGGATCGCTCCAGCGATCAGGGGATAGTAGGTCTATCAGAACTAGGGTGTAAGTAGATTATTAAGTGTATATATTTGTTTTGTTTTCTTGTTAATAAATATATTTGTTATACGAAAGGTCTGTGTCTGTGGTCGCTGTGAGTATCCATGACGTCACACTGATACGTGACCAATTAACAAAGTATACTAGTATTTCATTTAAATACTCTAATTAGAAATGGAAACAGGATGGAAAAATGCCATTCGTTTTATTATATTTCAAATAGCAATATTTTAAACATTCATGTTTTTGTCGCCTTTCTCATGGACATCAAAAACCTTTTGACGAATCGAAATATGTTTCGATCTTTCGATTAAATTTGCTACCATTAGATGTGGCACGCACAGGTTGCAAGCGCTGGCTATTGAATGCCTAACGGGACATTCTCGATGAAACTTGAAATGTACGCGTCATATGATCGCAAAAACTGTGTTCCTCAGGACGAAAACATAATGAGCGTGAACATAAAGAAGCGTAGAAGTTCGCAAATTCCAAGCCTTCACGATTACGGGATTTGGGAAGGACACCACCCGCATTCGTATAGCACAGCATCGTTCGAAGACGTCTGAACGTTTCGTTGGACGCAGTCAATGACACTGGCAATTATCACTTACGACACGCTGTGCAGAACAGCTCATCGCTCTCGAAATCATTGCCCATTTCTCGCCATCTCGTACATTTTATTTATTTCCGATCGATTCGATACATAATTTATGCGATGAATATGAATGAATCTTTTAGAGCAAAATCCTGAGAGATCTCTTATGACGTGCCGGCAGTTGTACTAACTGCTGCTTTCCACTAATTTGCATGAGGTGCACTAATTTTCTCCAGTCAAAAATCTTACGTCAAACACATGACAATTCTCTCAAATTATTGATTTCAATCGCGCGGACACTAACTTAATATATTCACTGACAAGCCTTTCGTATCAAGTTTCAGATATAATGCTGCTTGAGAACGGTCTGATATTTCGCCAATCTTATATTTTTATAAAGCAGAAATATTAATAGATACAGCTTGCAGGAAAATGAGGATGGATTCGGCTTTTGTCTGTGTCTATTCTGAAAAATAACCCGTTTATAACTTTAGGGAATTCATTACCATATTTCATACAACAAGAGAGCATCGTATTTAACCTACAATTAAATTTTAAATTGCGCTATTACCTACAATTTAATGAGGTCGAAGAGCGGTAATGTTGCTTTTAATGTGCGAGTAAAACAGTCATGCTCAGAATCATAACGCTGAAAGTTTTACTGTCGTCGGATATCTCTTTGCGTTCGTTGTCTAAAAACAAGACAATATTGAAAACGCAATTGAGTTAGATCCGAATGGGGCACAATATGGACTCTTGAGGATCAAATGAATATTTTGTTTATTCATATAAACAATTTTATGACAGCTAAAGTACTTCATTTTTGGGGTAATTTTTTGGTGATTTTTTTTAAATTCAAGCCAAATATAAAAAAGTTAACCATTTAAAAATACGTCAGTAACAAGGTGGATCATAACTATGTTGTAAAGATTAAAATATTTACACCTGCACCGACGAGATTCTAAGGGGAAGAAATTAAGAGAAGAAATTAAATAGTCTCTTACATCTGTAAGCAATAGTTATAAATATATCGTCACGCAATATTCTCTATGTGTTGATATGCGAATAATAAAGCGATTAATATTAGTATAATGTCCCTCCATTCTTTTATTTCTGTTTACAATCTTTCCGACGATACGAAAATTGCTTCATTATGAAGTAAATTAAAAATTAAGTAAAGTACGAATTGTGTGCATAGCACCTCAGTGGCAATGTAACGTTTTAAACAAGAAATGTTAATAACATAGGATGAAAACAGAACTTCATGGTCTTCATGGCATTGCCTTAATCCACTTATAGCTTGAAATGTAATATTTACTATACACCGAGCGAAGGCTCAGGGCATAACGCGCAGACTTTACACTCGGGAGGCCCCGGTTCTATCCCCATGCCGGGGTTACCATGGTTTCCTCCGATCATCCAGGCGAACGCTGGATGATTCAACCGAAAGACCGCGACAGCGAAAGCGACGTCTCTGGCGAACTCGTTAACTTCATGAAGTCAACAAGGTCAATAGATTCGAGACATCGGGGGTTCCTGGTTGGGTGACCGACCAGGAGCCGCAGATTCCAACGGCGCTGAGACCAATTGCCCTTTACGGGCCATGTAACGGCTAAATACAATACAAATTGAATGGGCGACGCCCTGAAAGCGAAGCTCACCTTTAGACGATGCGAGTCCCATCGCTGCGGCGGGGGCGGCGGCAGGTTGAAGCTCACGTTGTGCTGCGGCGCGGGGCGGGCGCGGCGCGCCTGCGGGTGGTAGTACACGTCCCCCGTCGGCCTGGGCGGCGGCGGCGGCGGCGGCGGCGGCGGCGCGGCGGCGGGGTGGTGGTAGGGCGTGTCCGAGTGGTAGTAGGGGGCCTCGCGGGGCGCAGGGCGCGGCGGCCCCACGCTGCCCAGAGGGGCGGGCTGCGGCGGCGCCGGCGGACGGTAGTAGTAGTAACTGTTGTCGTCTTCGTTGCGGTGGTTGTTGTTGTGGTTGGCGTGCGCGGAGGGAGCAAGGAGGTGGTTGTTGTTGTTGGAAGGCGGCGGGGGCTGGCAGGTGGGCGTGGCCGGCTGGCGCTGCTGCCGGTGTTGGGGCAGAGTGCGGATCTGCGCGCGCTTGCGCAGGCGGAACTGCTGCGCGCGCTCAGCCAGGGAGACGGCGGGCGCCTGGCGCGGCGCCGGCGGCCGCAGCTCCTCGTCCTCGTCGTCGTCCGCCTCGTCGCCGTCCACCTGCGGACGGAACGAGCCTCGTACACAACCACCACGACATTTCGGTACTCAAACTCAGCTACTGAGGGCGTTAGTCCCCTAAGTGTACTGCACGTGTTTTCCTCGAGAGGGGCAGAGATATTCTCTGGCTTAATGGTGAAATGAGGTACTGGCCTACTGAAATGAGTCGGCTAGCGGGGTTTCCCATCTAGGTATTCCCACAGCCTGAAGAAGCTCTAAGTTCCCCTGGCATAAATGGCAATGAAGTGCGTGTTAGTTTGAGTAAGTAGGGAATGAGGACAGGACCTTTAACAATTCTTCTATTCTACAAATACCCTGATGGTATTGTGACTTTTCCAGAGCAATGAAATTCCCTGATATGTCCCGGCTTCCAAAGTGTGCTATTATTCAGGAGAGAAATTTTCTAGTTTCTATATGCTGCTAACACGTATCTATAATAAAAGAGGGGACAGGGATTCTAGAGCTCAAGGAAACGTGTCTTTTGAGAAGAGAAGCAACGCAGTGCGCGCACCTCGTCCTCGCGGCTGCTGCCGGTGGTGACCATGGAGCTGCGGCTGTCCTCGTCCACGTCGAGGCCCGCCACGGCGTCGAGGATGTTGTTGAGGCTGGCGCCGTCCTCCGAGTCGGCGTAGAGCGCGACGGCGGCCGGGGGCTGGAAGTAGCGCTGCATGGCGGCGGGGCCGGGGCCGAGGAGGAGGTGGGCGTGGCCGGGCGGCGGCGCGTCCTCGCCCGAAGAGGAGGAGGACGAGGAGGAGCAGCAGCTGCCGCTGGCGTGCGCCAGGCTGTTGGTGCGCGCGCCCACGCTCGACGCGTCGGCGTCCGCGTCCACGAACGGGATGCTGTCGGTGGAGAGGCGCGGCCGGAACGCGCCCGGCGACGGCACCTGCCCGACACACAGCGGCCTCGCTCAGCCGACGACGCCCCTGCCACTGCTCATCAACTCCGTTGGCATTGTGAACGTTTTATCAGCAGGTGGCAGTGAATCTTTCCCCCATCGACGGTGAGATCTGGGCGTCGGCCTAAGGGATATTTCCCCTCCACGGCTCATTAGTCCCGTAAGTCTAGCGCATTTCCCCCCCCTGCAATTAACGGTGATCTTCCCCTGCTCGATAGCGAAATCCTACGCTGACCTACACGTCGGCTAGCGGGTTTTCCCTAATCAGGTATCTCCCACGAGCGGGCACAAGCGTCAAGCTCTCGACCGGTCGCCCGACATGAGCAGTGGATTGGATGGAGGTGTAGGTGTGTTAAGTAAGAGGCGAGGACAGGACAAGAAAGAGGAAGGACAGGTCATGGCGGTTCAGGTCCTGTTTGTTAGGGCATGTAGAAATACACCGACAGCCGTTGCTAAAAAAGCATACCGAAAACACCTATCAGAGCAGCCGGCTGCTAGTATTCTCCTCCAGACAGCGACTAAAGTCAAGCTAAGTATACGAGGTGTGTTCATAAAGAAACGAGACTTTTCATTTTTATGAATCAATGTTATTTATTCGTCAACATCAATGTTATCACCTTCATAGTCACCATTAGATATTTGACACTTATGCCAGCGCTTCTTCCATTTCCCGAAACAATTCTGAAACTCCAATTTTTGGATAGCATATAGCTCTTTCAGCGAACCGCTGTTAATTTCACCTGTGCTTGAAAACCGACGGCTCTTTAAGGTTCTTTTTTAATTTGGAAAAGAAAATAGTTGCACGGGACCGTATCTGGCAGATATGGAGGCTGTGACATCATTACAGTGTTCTCCAAATATTCACGTACAAGCAATGATGTGTGGGCAGGTGCATTATCGTGATGCAGAAGCCATGAATGGTTTTGCCATCCGGGCGTTTTTTTTCGGATAGCTTCCCACAAACGGCGTTGAACGTGTATGTAGTACTCTTCATTAATCGTTTGGCCTTTTGGGAAGAACTCATAATGTTCTATGCTGTTAAAATCGAAGAAATCTGAGAGCTTAACCTTCACATTCGACCGCATCTACCCAACTTTTTCGGGTCTTGGCGCCCAGGATGCCTCCACTGCGACGACTGAACCTTAGTTTCGACGACGTAGCCGTTCACCCAAGTTTCATCACCTGTTATGACGTTTCAGTAGTTCTGCATCGTTGTTGACTTCTTTTAGTGACTCCTGAGCAACAACCATTCGCCGCTGTTTTTGTTCGAAATTGAACACCTTTGGCACAAATTATGCTGCCACAAGTTTCAAACCCAAAACATCCGAAAAGATTTCATGACATAAGCCAATTGATATGCCAACATCTTCAACAACTTACCTAACTGTAATTCGGCGATCTTTCATAATTATTTCTTGCACCTTTTCCTTTTTCAGCTGTTGTTGATGTGCTGGGGCGTCCAGAACGCTCGTCGTCTTCCACGTCTTCAAGGCCATCTTGGAACCGCTCGCACCATACCTTGTTTTGCTCATAGCGGACTCACTAAGTGCAATTTTCAACATTTCTATAATTTGTAACATTTTATCCCGTTTTTATAGCAAAATGTAATGCTAATTCTTTGATCCATTTTTTAACTAACCAAAAATCGCCACTCATAAGCAAACACACGTAATCTTCTTCGCAACTAACAACAGACTAACCATCCAACAATGGAACCAGTGTGCAGATGCATTTCAGACATGCTTACCAACAATAAAAAACAATCGAGCGAACCAGACTAATACCACCCGTCGAAAACGAAATTTCCGTTCCTTTTCGAACACGCTTCGTATAACTAGTATCGAAAATCCGCTGTCAACGAGACAGGAAGGTTCCTTTCATTGAATTTACATTCCCTTCTGATACCACGATGTAAATTTTGGCTGCCGATACATACAGCCAATTACTTTAAACATTTCCAAATATGCTAACACTTTCGTACTATTTTTGGTTTCTACAGAGAACTTTGACCACCCTCGAAAGCCAAGAGGGGAGCGCGCGGGCGCCGAGGTTGGCATTGTAGAGGGTTGTTTCCTCAAGGTCAAATGACATTCAGTGGGGGGGAGGCATTCCCAGTACACTGAAATATTTTCTTATTGTAAAAAACCATTTTATTTGAGATATTTTATTTCCTTACCAATGAAAGTTTATTACTTTTTTCATTATGCATAATCATTAAATATCATATAACTACTGTATCATTTTATATTTAAAATATGTAAGAAGAGATTTAAGAGTTATTTTGTGAATCAAATTCACATGTCATGGCCTCATTTTGTTTTTTTGTTCGCGAAAATTACCGTTCTTTAATTTGTACCTATTTGTGTTGATAAATCAATTTTCTCATTCGAAAATTCCGAAAGACTTACAAACTTTACAGCACTTTTCAGTTTGCACCGACCTTTCGTGTGTGATTACACAATTGACCTGTTTTGCAGTAGACGCAGACAAGAGCTCTTAAATTTGTGAGGAAAGAGCTCCAGGGGAGGTAGCTCTTGTTAGATGGAAGATGGTTGCGGCAAGGTTTATCACAACGAAATGTATTCTTACAAAAATGAACAACAGCTAAAACTAAAATTCGGAAAAACTTGTATTAGTAGTTTAGACTACGTATAGTTAATATTGTGTTATTAGTTTTATTATTTTAGCTGCTTGGAAGGGCAGCTGCCTCCCCGCCTGCCCTTCGCAGGAAACGACCTTGGAAGCTGGGTCGGCCGCTTGCGGCGAGCTGTGGTGTTGAATCACAAGCGAGCGCGCTGGGTGACACCTGCTTTGCAGGTTGGCCATTTTTACATCGGTGAAAGCATAAGGCCAATTTGCAAATTCACAATGTTTTTTAATTGGCTTGCAGTGTGTATCGGCACCCAAAAGTTTGATGGTGAGATAAATACGGCATATTCTTCTGATGAAAAGAAGAATTAGGACAGGTTTCGCCATGTCACATCGCGGCATTCCCTAGTGAGTTGTCTTGAGCGAAAGGAACAAGCATCCATTACACCAGGAACATATCCAACAGCTTGAGTTGTTCGTCTGAACTGGTTTTGACCCTTTTTACGTCATTTTTCTCTCCTTCAGGGCATTTTTAAAACATTTTAAAATTATTTTATTGATAATTTTTGATAATGTTTAGTCCATCATAGCCGACCTGATTACATTGTAAGACGAACTACGAATCATATGCTTGAACATTCAAGAAAGTACAGATCGAGAAAGTTGCAGGTTTCTTTTTTGTTGAATTTGAGGGGACAATTTTGACTCGTAACTTGACATTATGAAAATTTTAATTCAGGAGAACTTACCTATGGTGAAATGGCGCCGTAAGGGTTGAGCACAAGGTTTCGTGCTTTTGAAAACCTATTGCAAATTAAATCCATTATTTTCTTTGATTTTCCATAAATATTATGATAGAGGTTTCTGCTTGAAACACCTTTTCAGCCACTTGTTCACTCATCGTTTGACTCAAAGTTAATAAAAATTTTGTTTGTATTCCAACATTATAAAATAACCTTTTCTGTTGCAAGAAATCGTTCATAATCGGGCATTTTACGGCACAAATGATGACGTATTAGATTTGGTCACGAATGACTGCGTCATCACACATTCAGCCAATCGTAGCGAGAGAATCGGGGGAGGTAGAGCTAAAAGGAACAGCCGACCACTTTAGAATCTGGGGAGGTAGAGTAATCAGAATAGCCGACCACCGTTTACTCGCACGATGTCAAATATCCGCGCTGTCACGGGGAAGTTGTTTCGCAAAATTAAGTTTAATTCTCTTTTAAATGATGCTGTTATACAAAAACATATAGTATGAAACTCGTTTGTAATGTTGCATTATTACATTCGTACAAATTTGAAACGTCGCTCCTAAAGTCGCTTGTTTTCGAAACATACTCCTGCAATAAAGCTTAACATTATAAACTAATAGCATAAACCACTATTTCCTGAGTGTTTGGAGCAGCGGGTAGAGGCGAGGGGCACAACGCAAGGCCACGGTGCCGATGACGGTGGCAGCGCCAGAAAAGACGCTCTCTTGATGACAAGCGTCCGCGTTCGGCGCTCGTTAATACCACACAATTAACGTCTTGACGGGGCAGTACCTTGTGAACGTGGCCTCCACGAGATGTAAAAGTTCGTAAAACGTATTTTTTGTACTAATTAATCCAGTAGTTTGTGTTTTATTTTTTCAAATTTGGCACAAGCGAATGTGTTCACAAGTAAAACTCATTGTGTTGCACACTGACTTTAATGTTACTTTACCAGCAGATAGTGCATAATCCATAACTCAAATTCTGATGTGCTTTTGACAATTAGCTCAGGAATTGTGAGCAGAAGCACGAAGGGCTGAATGCCCAGTCAGCTGCGCGGCGAGAGGTTCGGATGGAGGAGGGCGCGAACTGCTCCCAGTTCAGACAGAGAGCGCGACCTTGCCTCACCCCGGGCCGTCGACAGCAGGCACTCTCCGCCACAAGCGAAAGCAGATGGCCCAGTCGTCGTCCGGGTGCTGGATACCAAAACGAGCTTTATATTTATTTACGTGTACACTCAAATGACATATTTTGGAGTAAGACTATTATTACATTACTGACAAAGGAAATCAATTGAGTTACCATATGTATTCATTTCAAATCGATAAAAATCTTAATTTATAAATCATAACTTGAAGTCACATTAATTTAATGTTGAAATCACAATATTTCAATATTTCCTATCCTAGTATTGTTAAATAGTTAAATAAATTAGAAATTTTCCTCTATTCTTTTCATGCTTTTTATTCCTGTTTTGCACACCCATGAAATGTTAACTACGTATGTACAACATTACTTCTTCGCTCACGAAAATATTCTCCAGATATTTAGAAAAATATTGGTATGCGGAATCGTTACCAATGAGTCGTTTACATGCAATTCTTTGTTATACATTATGTACGCTGTATATTATAAAGAAAATGAAAGAGGAGGGTGATGAAGCAAGTAATTATTTGCAAAGAGGTCGGAGAAAGTAAAAGGTAGGAAACCCCTGGCTTAGACGAAGGCCGCAAAGTCCAAATCGTCAGCCCTAACGACACGGACGCAGCACATCCCGTGTCAAGGGACGCACTCCGCGGACAGTTCACTCACAAGCGAACGTACACTTGTGCCGAATTCAGAAAAGAGAGACTCGCCAATATACTCTCCGCCAAATATTATACCGTTTAGAAAACTTTGCAAACAACTCACGAAGACCACATTCATAAGATAGGACAGCCTCTTTCAGACGCTGATTTCATACCATTATCGGCACAAAGTGGGAAGGTTGGCACCCGTGAGAGCCTTTTCGGGCGCCGCCACCGCCGCAGTGGCCTTGCCCCAGAACTTTTCCCCTGGCATCTCCTTGCACCAACACTCAGACCCACGTTAGTGTAAAATTGTCTGAAAAGATGTTTCACGCTGAAAGCTAGATCATTGAGAGGTATTCGTCAGGGAAAATTATGAAAGGATTATTTGCCACATTTATAACAGAAGCATTTCTACATTTTACAAAAGCAAGGAACGTATATTCGAGTCATACCTGTCCACGTAATGATAACCATATTCGCAAAGTTGTCGTAAATGACAATTTTGATTCTGACAAATTACAAGTCCAACTTATCCCGGCAAACACAACAAAAAATGCAAAATATGAATATCTTCTCTCTAGTATATAAATGCACATAATTTGTGAACTGTCTATCAATGTCATGATTAAGAAATGAAGACCATTTTGCAATATCATAAATCTACTGCCCTAGGCCTCGTATTTTCTCTGTGGGCCCCTGCTTCTCTGGTTCATGTTCTTGTGGTAGACGATTTGTGGACGTATCCATTTCCAAAAGCATGGTGCGGCAAGTACAAATGTACAAAATGGGTAACGACGGTGGTTTGTGTTTTTAATAGGAACGTGCCATGTCGTATCGGATTCAGACGTTTACTCAGTTACCGACTTGAACTTGATAGAGGATTACACTAAACCATACTCATAGGTAAAAGGAAGGTATATTAGAACCTTACCTTTGACTGAGGATCGCTTTAACCTACGATATTACAAACAAAGCTGTCTTTTTTGACACCTCTAAAATTACTACATGGAGATACGTTCGCCAAAGAAGACCTCCTGATTTCTCATGGCACGTATGTACCATTAATTGCCCCGTACTCAATAAGGAGAGCTTATTCTTCGCAAACAGATCGCTAAACCGAGCTAACTTTTGGCGGTATTGCCCCACGTAAGAAGTGTTTCCAAACACGCGCTGCGGTTGTATACAGTGTAATTATGGCCAAGCGCTAGCGTGAGTTAATATGACAGTAAATACGTCTCTTTAGGAGGTTATTATGAAAAACATTTATTATCGTATGTTCTCCGTAGCGATAGCCCATAATGACGATTTACTGCGGATTTCGTGTATGGAGAATTAGAAGTAGATTGAGATTGTAGTATGCAAGTTGAACATGTGACTTGGAATAAATGAAATTTCTATTAACAGAATTTCATTTAAATGCATCTGATAGAAATATTTCCAGAACAAATGATACGCACAAAATGTTCATGGCAGCTACGTGTCTAACGTTTAATTACTATTGTGAAATCAACATACTAAACAACGGAAATGGTTAAGGCTCATTTGAAAGCTTTCAGAGGCAATAAATCTTCCATTTGAGTTGTAATACTCTACACACCTACGATCCAAGGGATGCATGGTTTGTAGCCCCACAACGTGATTTATACATTGTTTTAAGTATTACTGATACATCGGAAAGAGCACGCGGCGACCCTGGTGAGAAACAACAGGATGCAAAAACAAATGAATTCTTCAGTGCGGTATGCTCGTGGAAGATTGTCCTCTTCCGTACGTGTTTGTATAAGAGTGATTTTCGTAGGTTTGCTAACACAAACTTTAAATAGTAAGTAATCCTAGTTGAGTTATTATCTCATAACTTGTCTTGGACATATGTATCTCATGACTCAATAATGTGTACTTTTGTACACACGCCAGTAATCGACGTTAACGATGTTGCGGCGCAGAATTTCCTCATAACCCTACATTTTACATACTAAGAATGTTTCTTATGACCAAGTGCCAACATATATTCATGTCTTTATTGAAAAATGAAAAGATTTAGAATTTGCATGATAAGAATTTTGATTATTTCATTCTGGAATGTTGCTTTATTATTGATAATTCGAAAATGAAAATGGTGACAAAAATTAATTAACATAATGAACGTCTTGACGCGATTTACCTAATTTGCGTGAGAGGTGCGTCGACCCCACTCTCAAAATCAACAAAATATATGCTTAAACGGCGTATATAGCATTCAGGGTTTCGAAAATCTAATTAGGTAATGTTTTTTTGTTGTTGTTTTTTACCTACCTATGCAAACATTTGTATTGGGAGAAGGAGATGTGATAACTCTTATTACTTCAAGCATGTATTGTGTATTGCCAACTTATTTACGTTCTCCGAGTTACGTACAATAAGTACAACAAAACAGGAACTTCGGATTTACATTCCGGAAATGAGCACACACGCACATACGAGCTTACATAAAAATGATCCTGAGTCCAAGCACGACAGTAAGAAATGTGATGTTACAAGACCCTACCATGTATTATACGTATTCTTGAAGCCCAGAATACCTACCCCCTACTCCTTCGCCAACATTAGTTGAATTTGTGAATAAATGAAAGCATTGTGCATTGCTGACAAAATCTTGTAATCAGATTTTGAATTGTGAACGAGCTCCCGTGAAACTATTTTGAATTGACAAACGAGCAACAGATTTGATATAATATTCGAGTATTCAAAACAAGCAAATCCACCACTCCTCTCCAAAATCAGAGCACAAAATAAACCTGCTCGGTTTAAAATTAATAATTCAATAATTAGTAATGCCATGTTATTAAAACATAGCAGGAACATCGATATTAATCATCGATTTTTTGCTTTCGATGTTTTCTGTAGATCGATAAATTGGTTCAGAAACATCCATGTTAAAAAAAACTCATGATATGAATAAAATTTCCCATATCTATTTTTTTGCAGAATGTTCGCAATTAACAGCCATTGACAACTGTCACTTGTCGATCCCCAGACGGCACGAAACAGTTTGCCTATTACAGCTTTTCGCGGTTGTTAAACAGCATTTTGAAACTTTACTACACAGAAAATTGATTAGAAAATTAAGATGAAAGTGAAATGCAACTCATAAAATACATTAAACTAATATTTACGTGCTAGGTATCACATTAGAACCAGGACACCGTTTTAAATATGATGAAACATATTGAAGTAATGATGTATTTTGCCGAAAACTTTATATCGAAAACTTTTGTTGATGTATCGAAGTCCCGATGTATCGACGTTTTGCTGCAATTTGCCATCACTAGCCCGGATAGTGCAGTGCAAGTTGGATGAAGGCGCTCAAAAAGCCGTACCTGCAGGAGCGCCGCCGCTCCGGCCGATGGCCCGCGCAGGGGGGTGGAGGTGTGCTGAGCCCCGGCGGCGAACACAGCGTCGTCCAGGCCCCCCGCGCCGGGAGACCGTCCCCACACGCCGTCGCTCATGGCCAGCAGGCGCCGCGGATCGCTCGGGCGACAGCCGGCACGCGGCGCATGGTCCAACGACAGCGCGACGCCCGGCGGCCGGGCGGAGTTCACAGCGGTCGCTGACTCGCGGGGCTTCCTCTTGCTGGCGAGAGACGATGCACAGGAACTGTAGAACGCACTGTTGATTCTCGACGCAGGGGTGGTGAACACGTCACACGATAGAGCAAAAACAACAGACGATGGAAATGCACTGAATAAACACGCAAAGGAATCCAATGATCACATGACAACTGATTCACCGAAGCAAAGACTATCGAACTATTGATATTACAGGTGTAGCCTATTGCACTGTAGCACTGATCATTAAGCACAACAGAACCACGTAGCTCTAACACAAATCACTGAGTGGATCACTGATTGCCAACGCGATGCACAAATCTTGTATCACAATATTCACCAACTCTTGAAACGATAATCTATTCAATCGATTCTATTCACTGGAATGTTACACGTATTATTTCATGGGAATTCTTAATTAAACGGGCAGTTTTCGTTAGAATATGTAAAAATATCGACGTCTTCACAATATGAACTGTTTATAGTGCAATAAACAAAATTAATGTCACTATGAATTAGTAATGATTTAAGGTTTCTCGCGAGAGAGAATTATTCTTATCAATTGAAGTTTGAAAACTTGTCAACTTAGATTTTCTTCTAACAAGAGCAGTTCACTCGTTTTTAAGGTATGCTCTATCAATTGCCGCAAAATAATAAGTTGTATGTGGCATGTACACACGTGGAACAGAAATCATGCATATGTCACGCAGTCAAACATTCCAGTCCATGACAGAGCACTCTCGTACCTCTCCTCTTACAGCGAGATTCATTCCAACGGTTGTCTCCATCACGTGTCCATAAGCGTCCGTTAACGACTTCAACGACGGAGGCGGCGGCGGCGGCAGCATCCAACAGCAAGTGGACGCTGCCCGACCTCGCAACGCGCTACCAACTCGCAACTCGGCGGCAACAGCGGCGGCGGTGGCGGCGCCAACGTCGATTCGCAATCACCCCGCCCGGGCGGGATATCCCACTACACCACACACACACGAAACACCGCCCACACGCACAACACACACGCGTGCAAGCACCTCTCGCCACGCGAACGTCACGACTGCAGACAAACGCATTCAATCCGCGGGCGGGCGCGCGCACGCGTCAACACGCGTCGCTTCCGAAGGCCAAGCGGCGGGCGGGCGAACTACACCGGAAGCGCGGCGGTGAACGTCGACCACGTCCTTGCGGCCGCGAGCCTCGGCGCGCGCGAGGCCAAAGTGCTGGGGCTGCTGTGCTGGGGGGCTGGCTGCTGCTGGGCTTGGGCTCGGCTAAAGGCGGCACATCGGACCGACGCCGGCCGGCGCGGGCGGCTTGGCCTGGAGAGTGCGGGCGGGCGCGAAGCGAGGCGAGGCGAGGCGAGGCGAGGCGAGCGGCCAGAGAAGGAAGCGCGCGGTGGAAGGCGGGAAAGAACGCCGCCGTTGGCGGCGGCGTGGTGGTGAGAGGAGGGGAGGGGACGGCGGCTTGGCGGTGGCCGCGGACGGGGACGGGCGAGCTGGCTGCTGAGGGTACGCAGGCTGCCTGTGGCAGGTAGAGCGAGGGGAGGTAGGGGAGGGGAGGGCGGCCACGCCGTTGACGGAAGGAGGAGGAGGGGGCGAAGTCGGGGGAGCTCTGATTGCTGGAGGCGGCGCTGGAGGTGCTTGAGGTGGCGGTTGTGGGTGTTAGAGGTTGTTAAACGTAATGTTGGAATGAGAAGGCAGCGAGGTTTGACAGATGGTAAGAGCGGTTTCGGCAAGGTTTTTCACGTAGATGAAGGCGTTTTGGTCGGACACGCTAAGAAAATGATGATCCGGGGCTGATGCTGATGCTGCTAATTGTTATGGTGTGATTGGTCACGTCGTTGTGACAATGACGATGTGGCACCTGCTCCGTATGTCGTGTCGACGCAACCGGTGATGATGTTAGATGTAATAGTGAAGACTAAGGTTCTGATTAGTGATGAAGCATCATGCAAAATCACCGTGTATCGGAGTGTTGATGATTGTGGTGTTTTATGAAAGGCGAAGATGAGAGCATGAAAAACGTAATGGTGTGATGACAGCAACACGCCGCAGGCTATATCACTTGATTACAGAGTACTCCGTTGTCAGCCCACGCAGGCAATTTTGATGTCATATACAAAGTGTTCTGGTTCTGACTGATACCTTACTTTGCAGTTTGTCTTTGCTTGAATGTATTGAAATGGAAAGCAAGGGAATACACTGGTGATTTTGGCACATGTACTTCAATCACAAACAATATTTTAAATATTCTGGAAATTATAATAATGATAATCGTACAGCAGAGGGGGTGACAGGTAATCTTCAATGGTAAAGACAGCGCGATACGTAAAAATATGGCGAACAATAATGGCATCTCATGTGTTCGTACAGAAGGATGGTTAGGCAGGTGGACAATATGGAGAAATCAAATCAAATGTTATGATGGTGAACGGACGATACAATCATGGAAGATGAGTATTTTGACAGGACATTATTTTGATCAAATGTGAGGCAGATAAATGGGTAAGCAGAGTAATACAAAGAATGATGAAACCAACAACCACATCATGAGCACTCTGTTTCCATTTGTAAATGATATCACCTACATTATTGAAAGCGAATGGCGAGTAATATCTTTTGAGTGTGAAGAGGACTACACGAACATAGGCAATGTATTTCGTATAAAATAAGTATAATGGAAAGGCGGATGACCAGGGTTTTATTCAGCAGAGGGGCAGCGACGACTGCAAGTAAGCTTCAGCAGCATCTTCAATAATTGAGACTAAGAATCAACAAAGTGTTGCGTTAATTTTCACATCCTTACCCCCAAAAGTCCTCACGTTTCTAAGCATACAAAAATGAGCGAGAATCTAATGAGTTTTCCATACTCAGATTCATAGAAATCAAATTCTTATTTCATTCAAAATCAATTCAATTTTCACTTCCAATGCCTCCAACAAAGGAATTAAAGGAACGGAAGGTCAGGTTTATTAAACATTCTCATAAACGTAAGGTGTGTACCGTTTTTTTCTGTTGCAATAATTGTCGCCTGCAAAACACAAAGTGAGAAGAATATGTTCATGACAGGAATGCAGATAAGCACAGTTGACAATACTATGGGGAGTAATTCTTTCACGCATTAATACCGAAATAAAATAATAATCAGATTGTGATTTATTGGCTTTATACATGTACAAACAAAATGTACATTAACAATGAAAATTAAAACTCGAATGTAAAAATTAAATTATTGATGTTTCGAATCCCCTTCTTTCGAAATGAAGACGAACCCACTTATCTTTAGCGAGAAAGTAAAAATAAAAAATAAACACGAAAATATAATGCACCAACGAATAGAACTAAGAGTAGAAGCTGATACAAGGGTGTGTCAAGTCAAGAACAAGAGCAGCGATTGGAAAAGTATAGAAACAAAGTACACGGGTAAAAAAATGAGGGCACAAGGAGATGGGATCCGAGCACTTTGGAGTCAAAGGCGCGTTGCAGGTCGCAGGCAGAGCCACAGACGCGACTGAAACGCGATGGAGGGCGCTGGATGGCTGCGGAACAGCCGCGAAGCCAGAAGCGGTGGAGGCAGCGCAGGCGGCTCTGGAGAAGACGAAGCAGGGAAGGCATGGGTGCAGAGGCCGAGGAAGCAGAGTTGGAGAGGAATGGGGGCCGGGGTGGGTTAGAGGTGGCCGGGGAGGTTGAGACGAAGGCGGAGATGGAGGTGGCGGTGGAGGCAGGGGAGAGGAGGGGAAGGCGGAGGTAGGAGTGGAGGGGTGGGACTGGAGATGGAGGCGGAGGGGAGGCGAATGCGCAAGTGAAGGAGGTTGAGGAAATGGAGGTGGCGGAGCGTTGGAAGCCGCGCGAGGGTCTTGGGCCGCGGGCGCGGTGGCGGTGGGCGTGGCTGAGAGGCGTGGGGCTGCCTGGGGGCGTGGGCGGCGGCGCGAGCGAGGCGAAGCGCGCTGTTTCGAACGAGCGGAGCAGCTCCGTTTGACAATCGAATCCAACAGGTAAGTGTTGGGGCTGGGGGAGGGCGACGGAGGACTCCGAGATCAAAGGGGTTCAAGAAGATATTAAAATGTGGTTGTGGAGCCAAGGCTTGCCTTTACTACACACTCATGAGACACAGTCTCTCCTCCTCTGGCCCTGTAACAGATTCGAGCCCTAGCCAGCCATGAAAGTTCTGCTGTCCACGCAGTTTCGTTTTCGCGTGGATCATGCCGTATTTACGAATACAGCAAGAAAAAATCTTCGACTATACCCCATTTTTAATTTTATTATTGAACAATTTCTGCTCTATCAAGTTTCCATGCTGCCGATCCGGTGGCCGAGATTGTTAAGGCAGTAGTGCTGTAGCAATCTCGGACCGAAGAATTGCGGGTTCAAATCCCGCCTCGGGCATCGTTGTATTGTGTTCGACCTTTCACCCCCTATCACCATATCGTGTCATCCTCACAGTTACCTAACTGTTGCAATCAATACTGGTCGCTAAAGACCTAGAAGTTGTACGACCTTTTTTAAAAAAAAGATAACGTTTCCATGCTGTAACAGTCCTTACTATCTTCCACAAAATTTAGATTCTTGGGAATTAAGATCAATTATAACCACTGCTAACAAATTATTAGATATTGATTTGATTTTAAATTTAAACATTTTATTAACTGAATGTGTAATCTATGTTTTAAACTTTTATTCAGGTATTCGATGCCTGATGAGGCCTTGGAGACTTCAGGAGATTTGGTTTCCCATTACATTTAGGGTTAATGACTGATTAGTGAACGAGCACCCTAGAGCAAAAAGGAAAATGAGTCACTTCCGTTCACTTATTTACTAACTTGTATCAAACAACGTTTCATTAAAGCAAGTGAACGTATTTTTACCATATTTGCAATTAATTTTTATGTGGTGCTTCTATTGTTTTATAGTAATATAACATTGTAACAGACGCATAATTTACGAAGAGACTAAGGTGTAAATATATTGTCATTTCTCTCATTTTAGGATTCATATTACAAGCATTTAATCATATAAAGAAAACACATCACAATAAGTTTGCTTCAAAGACAGTGGGAAAATACCATTTATTTAATAAGTATTTTAAGAATATTGCGTTAACTTTGTGAAGAGTAATCGTATTGAATGCCATGATAATATATTAAATAAATTTAGAATTCCAAAGCATTTGCACAAATACTCTGAGCCGCAAAGTGAAATTCCTTCTGAAAAAAGACGTTGGAAGAACAATGAGCTCGTTAAAATGAAACAAAGTAGTAAACTAAGAATTCTTAAAATATCACACTAATTTTTCTGCTCCATAATTTTCAAAATTACGTGAGAGCCAACTTATCTTTCGTGCTGTGATTGTATAATGGTGCAAATTATTTTCTTCGCCTTCCTTTGAACTAAGTTGGTCAAAACACGTTGTCACTGTCTATAATAACCTTTCTCTCCCCCGATGTATATTTCCTGGACTATAGAGAAAACAATTGTGTGCAATGTTCAATTAGAATATCTTGAAAATTGATGACTCAACAGTGAAAACACCTTTCTTTTTGTGAAACGAATAAATCATATATTTCACAGTAGAATATGGCCAAAGAATGTTGTACAGAATCTTATTTTTCGTTTCATGTGAAGTCTCCATTCTCATCTGAACTATCGTCGTAGAAAATATGAATGTCAGCTGGCAAATTTCTTAACAGGGAGAATAATAAATAATTAATCAAAGTCTGAAACGGACGTATAATTGAGTGAATGTATCTAGAAATAAATCAACTAGTATATAATTGAATGAACGAACGAACAAATGAATTGAATACAATAATTACGTCGAAAAAAACCATACAAGTTAATTAAACGGAAAGGAAACTGTACTTAATTAGTCGGTTGCAGTAGGTGAGTAAGCCCCATTTCGAAGTGACAAATAGTGAAATGAAAAATTTAAAAACTTTGCATTAAAATTTGAAAATGAAAAATTGATATACATTGTAAATTGTTTTTAAATGAGTTGTATACTTTTGCAGAAATAATTTATATTAATAATACATTTGTAATATGAGAAACTCAGTTATTGCTTGACAACTCATGCGTATTGTAACTAGCATTCTTTGGCATTAATACTTTTAGTATGTTTTTTTTTCTACTCGTCAGAACATCACATATTGAAAGGGTTTTAGGAGAAATATCTTTGAATAATTCATTACACTTGTATATGTAACTCCAGTTCTTTACTAACTGTAATTTAAATGCAAATTATGTAATTTAAATTTATTTGTTTAAGTAAATCACGTTGACAATAAAAAAGGTCAGGAATTATATACTACTCAAAAGATTTCATTAAATCGGAATGCTCCTAAACTGTCAACATTAAACATTGAATAAAACATAACTGCGTAATGGAAAATTTGTTGAAAGAGGACGTTATAATTCTGGTTTACATCGTTAGATACTTTGGGGAAATGCAGGGAGAAATCGCGCTTTTGTGTGCTACTCGAAGCAAAATGACGTGTTTCTCCACGGGCGGGGGGGGACTAGGTGTAGTTCAGCCGCTGACTGAAGGAGAATAACAGTGACCGGCAGCTCTGATCTGTACTTTTCCGTCGGTTCTCCGTCCAACACCAAGCCAATGCCGCGGCAGTACCCTAACAAACGAGCCACTATTATTATTATTATTATTATTATTATTATTATTATTATTATTATTATTATTATTATTAGTAGTAGTAGTAGTAGTAGTAGTAGTAGTAGTAGTATTAGTATTATTAATATTATTATTATTATTTTATATTAGTCCGTGTTAGCGGAATAGGGTTAGGGCATTAATTTTGCAAAAGTGTATTAAATAGGCATTCATAATTATGATTTTATGGATTTTTAGTAATTGTAGCCTAATTAGAAAATACTACCAGCGGATATTTTCATACGTAATCCTACGAAGCATATTCACGTGTGCTCTATCGTAAGCAATTCGCTACAAAAACCATACTCGTTACTCGAGTACTCTGAATGAAAGACCGAAAATCAAGAGACCACCATAAATGGAGCACACATCGATGGGTTCAAAAAACATGCATGTTAGGAACGAACGTCTAAAAGCAACTACTTGAAAACATGAAATAAAACATCGCAAGAAACAGTAAATATTTCTTCCTCTAGTCGCTGTCACTCAATATACTCACAGATGCGTCCTCTGTGTGTGTGTCATTGTGTCATTCACCCAAAAATCCATTACCTATGAATGGAACGCCAAACCATATGCTCAGAAAAGGAGCGTTTTTATACGAAACTCCAAAAACGTCCAAATAAAGAACTCGAGTAAAACATCGCAAAAAACGCACTCTAATACATTTGTCACTCAATACACTCATAAGCGCGCACCCGTATGACCCACTCACTCTTTGCGCGGGCGGCGATTCACAGCTCACGTTCCCACGTCCCGGCGGGCGCACATGCGGCGACGAATTCCTGACGAGCCGTGCCGCCCCCCCCCGCCCCCGCCTCGCACAGTGGTCCCAACTGGCCCGAAACGCGAGCATGGGCAAAAAGGTTTTAAAAACTCGAATAATTATTTTAGTATTTACTCATACGTTATGGCTTAAAATTGCCTTTGATGTGGATTGAGAGGATCATGAATACGAGGAAAATGTGGAAACAGTTGAATCATGCCACATGCTCTCTTATGGAGGGGATTATGCCAGAGAAATATGAAAAGACAAACCGAGTCAAGTTAACATCAAGATAATTAATAATAAGTAAATTTGAATCAGTACAGTTGGTAAAAATAGAATATTGTATGTACGAAGAGGGTTAACTGGTTCTAACGATCTTGGGCCGGAGGCCATCAGGCTTCATGACTATCTCTTGCAACGTCATCGCCCTGCCGAACAGTCCAAGTGGAAGTGCCCTCCTCAAAGTACCTCCCCTGCACCCAGGGGCTCAGCGCACTGTACGGCGCTGTTGGCGGCCTCGAGTTGCGCAACCGCCCCCGCCCTGCGTGCGTGCGTGCGTGCGTGCGTAATTTCGGCCGGCCACTACGGCACGCGAGGCAGGACGTTCTTGCGGGGCAGGGAAGAGGCGAAATTGAGGGCGGCGGGGCGAGGTGGGTGTGGCCAGACAGGATTTGGCTGGCGGGGAAGGTGCAAGTGGTGTGTGCTGCGCGCTCAAACACAATGTGCTCTCATATTCTCACATTTTGTTCGGGAAAGTAAAATTAGGATTTTTTTTTTGTTATCCGTATTACTCATTTCCAACCAAGATGCCGTCCGTCTTTAAATATTTGCTTCGCACGAGTTATTCATATTACGGAACACAAATTTGTTTGAGATTCATGGCCTACAGAGAACTGTTGTATTGAATGTATGCTATACGAAGTTATAGCAGTATTCGTTTAGACTTTTATTAAAATATTTAATGTAGTGCAGGGTTATTCTAGAGTATTTTATTTGTTGTATTGAAGCAGTGTGCAGGCTACTTTTTGCTAAACCATTTTGTGTTGTATTGTTTATTACCGTGCTTGCTACTGCAGGCCACATTGGTTATAAAGTATTCCTAACATTACATTTACCCAGATCTTTTTATTTCACTTACGATTTTGTTTGTTTGAGGAAAGCTTTTTGGATAGAATCGAAGGGTGTTGTAGTAGTTAAGTAAATCAATGATTCAGAAATAATGTCCTGTCTTTGTTGAAATACGATTTGTCTACTTTCTGACATGTGATTTTAAGTTTAACGTAAAAGATTGCCTGTAGCGACCCTTGCAACCGTCGCCTTGGGGTCTTTGATGGTCTTCGCGGAGTTGGCACTTTCGGAAGCAGAGGGGAGTGGCCACGAAGACACCTTCTTCAGAAGCGACAGGCTGTAACGGGAAATATTGCATATTTAATTTAAAAAACATATCTCAGAAAGTATAATTTTATACCCAAAATGGTATCAATACATTAACATATGTTACTTCATTAAATTTCAATATTTATGCTCAGTCTGTTGCTAGTGAGACAAATATATGATTCCATTTAAAAATCAACATTTCTCGCACACTAAAAATACTTCAAACGGTATATGTACACTATATTACATGCCCCGTCTTTCTGTTGAGAAAAACTTCATTTCGATATCGTGAACCGATGAGAAGCTATGAGATGGTCCATAGTTGGTGGGACTTTCTATTTAAGTTATCCCAATTTAACAATATTTATATAGTACGTTTTCCAAAATTGTATTAATTTTAATCTCAAAAGCTAATGTTGTTAATTAAAAATTAACAAGCAGATTACTTTTTCAGATACGTAGTAGTAAAATGTTGTGTAATACGTAAAAGTAAAAATGTTGAATGTGCTCGTTCACAAAACAAGCTCCAGATAATCGTATACAAGATGTATTAAGAGTCTCTACACGCGCGAAGGTCAATTGCGAATTACAGCTGCGGAGTTAGCTAGGAGGCGAGGCAACCCTCCAATCAAAGGCGAGGGATGGTCTCCTGCGTGTTACAAAGGTCAAATCGTGAGTGGGCTAATTCTCTCACAAAGGGCCCATTCAAACCAGAGCTGCCGCTGACAATTTGTTATCCGGAGGAATTCAAACCTCTTATTTGATGCCTTGCGGTGAAATGCGACGTTTCATTAGACATATCTCTGACTTCTCAGGGTGAAAGGATGAAATTGTGTACTTCAGGAGCATAATAGGATGTTTTCTGCGATGGCCCAATCTTGCCTTGTCAAGTCGAACAAATTATTGCGGCCTTAAGGCATGTCATCGATGTTGTTGCAATATTTTGTGTTCAGAGGCACTCTCTAATCAGAAGGCAGCGTAAAGTAGTATTCTTGGTAATGAAAGCTCGTTGAGGAATCTTAACAGAAAGAAAATTTAAAACATAGCAATTTTGTTGACGCTTTTCATACTGTGTCCAGAAGACATACATGTTCCCAGTATTCAAACCTATCTGTTGTATAATGAATGTATTATGAAAAAGACCTCTGTCATTGCTCAGAACAACTCTGCACACAACATCCATTGCATCAAACTTATCACGTTCAATCAGGCAATATATAAAAACTAGTTTCCCTCATCACTAACTCTTTCGGTCCTCAACTGAAAATTAGGGTACTACAAATCTTTATTATTCTTTGGTAAATAAGAATTTTATTAATTATTGTGTCAGTATATTATAATCAAATATGTAGAATATGTGTGAATGATAATTAATTATCGTCGTTGGCATTATATTTTATTCAACAAAAGAAATCACTTCGTCTTTTCAACGGACCATGGAGTTCATGACCAACCACTCGACCCTCAAGCGCATTCTAGTTCCGCCCTAAAGTGAGTTTGGGAAAATTGATATGTCATTTGCAAGCGGTCCACTCATGCTCGAGTGGAGTTCCGACGGCTCGTGAACGCAAGTACGGCGCGAGGCTGTACGCTGGACCGCAGCGAAGGCCGAAAGAAAAAGCACGCCGGACGTTTGTCGCCGCTCGCAGCAATTAGACAGCCCCGCCTCCTCCTTCCCCCGCGTCACCGCTCCCCCCACCCCCCGCGCCGGGCGGCCGGCCTCTGATAAAGCCGCACCGCAGCCAGAACACGGCACTAGGCCGACTGGACGCGGGCGCACGGCCACGCATCCCTCGCCGCCTCCAGCGCTTCCACTCCGCCCTTCTTCTTTCTCCCTCTTGCCACTTTCTTCTTTCCGCGCTTCTATATAGCTGATGGCACTGAGCCCCTTTCGTCACCATTTTCATGTACGCCCCCCGGTCTTCTCCAACCCCTTATCTTTTTACGATCCCCCTGCTGGTCTCTCAAGATACTTCCTTCATCCCACGGCAAACACTAGACCCCTTTCAATACCATGCATTTGTCCGCAGCGTTCTACAATTGTTCCCGCACTATTCTCTCTCTCTCTCTCTCTCTCTCTCTCTCTTCTCTCTCTCTCTCTCTCTCCTCTCTCTCTCTCTCTCATAGTATACATATAAATATATGTATTATGTTATATTACATATATTAATAGATTATATTATAATATATATACTATATATATATATATATATTATCGTATATATAATCTTCTTATCACGCTTTCTCCAAAATCGTGTAGGACCCATTCCCACGTCAAATGCTGTCTTCCAGTTTTCATATTTTATTTAGTCTCGATTCCAGTCTTCGCTTCCTTCCTTTCTCGATGCTTTCTTCCAGTTCTTTGTCCTGCCACCGCTGTCAATGTCTGCTCTCCAATTCTATACCTCCACCGACTTGACTACCTGTGTCGCATTGGATTCAGTATGTCCTGGGAGACGGTTGGCGTCAAGCTGAACAGAACCACAATCAATGCGGGGACAGCCTCTACAAATGAGGTTACAGTGACTCTCCTAGTGAATTGGAACAGAACTACAGCCGCTGAAACACACATTCTTTCAGAATATCCACACATTCCGAAGAAACCAAGATACGAGTAATCTGCTGAGAGCAACTGAAAATCGCTTGCAGTTGTTGTAAGGATGGCATTCAACAATGAATAACATCAGTGATTTTGTGTGTGTGCATTCTCCACGACTCGCATATGCATTTAAAGATCTGTACACGAAAGGGCAAGAGCATTGACATTTTTGGTTGCTATTTTTTAAGGTCTTCTTACGACTCCTTGACTACGACGCACTTAAAGCGCGAATTTCCGTGTCTTCGGGTGCCCCCCCCACTTACGCGTCCTCCCGGTGTCAACACCACCGTTAGCATAATACTATGTTAAGTTTAGATTTAAGCATTTTCCCTCTAGTAAATTGATAAATTGAAAATCAGCTCAATGTGTTTTACTACGTTATTCACGCTACGACCTGATATCAGGCATGGTTCCATTCCCTCCCTCCCATTTTAGAGCAGCAGGGCAGGTGCTCAATTCAGCAATAGGGGGAAGTTAAGAGTGGATGACCCAAGTAACGACATGGCCCGCAACCAGATAAAAGGTTTTAGATGTGGCCGTGGATGCCTTGCAAGTTGGACAGTCCTGGTTTAGGACATTGGACCGCAGCATCTCTTGACGAGTCCACTTTCTCCGTCTCACAGCCTCCTTCCCAGCGCCTCCCCGCCGCCCACTCCTCGGTCATTGCGGCAGAGCGTGCAGGCGGAAAGAGTCAAGCAAACACCGGCCGGCGCCCGCGCACCTCTCCACTCCCAAAACGCGCAGTCCAACTGTTTGCTTCCGAAATACAGTGGGCCAACGCATTCAAGGGATATATGTGTGTTTTTTGGCCCAACAGCTCTTTACGAGCTATGCAGCGTCCCGGCCTCGGCCGTGGGTTAAGTCCATCTCTACGCTGCATTTCTGGTCTTCCCAATCTGAGAAGAGAGCTTTCTCATCGTCACACAGAGACATATTGGGATATTACAAGGAAAGCGCGTAATGAATATTTCTCGCGACCGGGAATCGAACCCAGGATTGCGCCGTGGAAAGCGAGCACGCTAACCAGCGAGCCACAGACGGCAGCATTCAAGTTGTTTGTCACTCACCTCCTCGGTTGTGACCAAGAACCGATATGTTTTAAGCGTTTATTAGCGTAAGATACTAGTTTCTGTGTCCGTTTCGAGAAAAATCGTGGATGAGAGGGCTGGTCGTCCAATAGGAGGGGTCTTGCAGAGAGGTTTCATTGTATGACAGAGATGAAAATCATATTAGCATACTACAATGTTACATACTTTTCCATATGTATCTAGTGTACACAAAAATGGCAGTAGAGCCGGCATATTTCCCATACATACATTTATTGTTGTGAAACCCCATTGTTCTTTTGGAGAGATCGTCGACCTTTATGGAATTTTCTATTTTTATATTATTATTTCATTATATCAATTCAAAACTTGTGTTGATCACCACTGTTGGTATTTATCATGTGCTTCTTGTTGATGTACCCTTCAAGTGTGAGGTATCCGCTGAATTAAGCACCGGCTTAATTCTTAAAATTATGTTACTACAGTGCCTCTGTTCGGGAAGTCCTAGGGTTCCAGTCCCGATGGTGGCAGAATTTTCGATACTAGAAACATAGATAGGTTCAATTCATCATTGTCTGGAGGAGAATTCTACCGGACGGCTGCTCTGATCGGTAATTTTTCGTGGTTTCTCTGAGCAACATCAGGCGAATGCCGAAACAGAACGCTAACGAACGGGCAAAGGACCGTGGGCGATCTTTCTTTGCTCTTTCGTGTCCTATCCTCACCTCTTACTTACACATACTTCCACTTACATCACTACACTACCACACTCACTTGGAGACCAGTTGGGAGGCTAGAGCGTGTCCCTGCTGGGGGTGGTGCCTCAGTGGTGGGAGATACCTAGTTGGGGAAAATCCCGCTAGTCGATGGAAAGGTCGGCACCGGATCTCACTTCCATCGCCACCTCTCGCGATAAAAACATACACTGCACTCAGCAGTTGAGAACACTACACTACACTTCACTTAGCAGTAGCCCGTAATCACTAATCAATCAGTCAATTCATTTGTGCCGCAGGGCTTCGTATCGCGTGCAAGGCAGCTGCAGCAGCGTGACGGCAAGGGAGTGGGCGGCGCAGCGACGCGGCCGCAAGTCACCGCCGCCCTGAGGCCGCTGGCGCGCAGCGCGACGGGCGCCGCCACTTCCGAACGCGCGCATGGGCAACAAAAGGTTTTAAACTTTCGAAATTAATTATTTTAGTATGGTTACTCATACGTTATGGCTCTTAAATTGCCTTTGATGGTGGATTGAATAGGAGGAATCATGAACGAGCGAAAAATGTGGGGGGTGGGAACAGAAAAATTTGAAATTCACTGCCATGCTCTCTTATGGACGGGGATTATGCCGGAAAATATGAAGAAGACCAACCGAAGTAAGTTAACATCAAGAATAATTAAATAATATTGAGATTCGTACATTGGTAAAATTAGAAATATTGTATGTACGTAAGAGGGTCTTAACTGCGTTCTAACGATCTTGGGCGGAGGCATTAGGCTTCATGACTTATTCTCTCGTGCAACTTTAATCGCCCTGCCGAACAGTCACAGTGGATTCAGTTGCCCTGCTTCACAGTACCTCCCCTTGCACCCAGGGCGCTAGCGCACATGTACGCGACGCTGTTGGCGGCTCGAGTTCGCAACCGCCCGCCGCCCTGCGTGGTGCGTGCGCTGTGAGCGGTGCGTTAAGATAATAAATTTTAAAAATCTTCGGCCCCGCGCGCACTCGTGCACCGCGAGGCCCAGAGATGTTCTGGGGGGCAGGGAGAGGCTAATAGGTGGGCCGGCGCACACTTCCCGCGGGCCGAGTGGGATGGTGTGTGGCAGACAGGATTTGGCTGGCGGAAGGTTGGACAGGGCGTGTGTGTGCTGCAGACGGTCAAACACAATGTTGCTCTCATATTCTCACATTTTGTCCGGCGGAAAGTAAAATTAGAGATTTTTTATATTGTGTTATCCGTATTACTCATTTCACACCCAAGATGCCTCGTCCGTCTTTCAAATATTTCTTCGCACGAGCTTGATCATATTACGGGAACACAAATTTGTTTTGAGATTCATTTGGCCATACAGAGAACTGTTGCTATTGAATGTATAGCTATACGAAAGTGTATGCAGTATCGTTTATAACTTTTATGTAAAAATATTTAATGTAGTGCAGGGTTATTCTAGAGTATTTTAATTGTTGTATGTGAGCCAGTGTGCAGGCCTTGACTTTGTTGCCTAAACCATTTTGTTGTTTATTGTTTTTATACCGTGCTTGCTACTGCAGGCCACATTGGTTATAAAGTATTCCTAACAATTACATTTACCAAGATCTTTTCTTCACTTACGATTTGTTTTGTATTGAGGAAAGCTTTTTGGAAGACTCGAGGGTGTGTGTAGTATTAAGTAAATCAATGATCAGAAATAATGTCCTGTCTTTGTTTTGAAATTACATTTGTCTAGCTTTCATGACATGTTGTGATTTTAAGTTTACGTAAAAGATTGCTAGCGACCCTTGCAAAACCGTCGCCTTGGGCGCTTTTGATGGTTTCGCGGAGTGGCACATTTCGGAGCAGAAGGGGAGTGGCCACGAGACACCTCTTCAGAAGCGACAGGCTATGTAACGGAATATATTGCAATATGTTAATTTAAAAATAACATATCTCAGAAAGTATAATGTTTATCCCAAACATGGTAGATAACTACTTAACATAATGTTACTTCATTAAACATTCATATTATGCTTCGGAGTCTGTTGCTAGTGAGCAACAAATATATTTGGATTCCATTAAACATCAACATTTCATCGCACCACTAAATAATACTTACAAAGTAGAATGTACCACTTATATTACTGCCCCGTATATTTCATGTTGAGAAAACTTCATTCGATATCGTGAACCGATGAGAAGCTATGAGATGGTCCCATAGTTGGTTGGGACCTTTCTATTTAAGTTAATCCCAAATTTAACATATTTTATATAGTCGCTTTTCAAAATTGTATATTAATTTTAATCTCCAAAAGCTAATGTTGTTAATTAAAACAATTAAACAAGCAGATTACTTTTTCGATACGTAGTTAGTAAAATTTGTGGTAATACGTAAAAGTAAAAATGTAATGTGCTCAGTTCACAAAACCAAGCTCCAGATAATCGTATACAAGATGTATTAAGAAGCTCTCTACACGCGGCGAAGGCTCAATGCCGAATTACAAGCTGCGGAGCTTAGCTGAGGCGAGGCAACCTCCAATCGAAGGCGAGGAATGGTTCTCCTGCGTGTTACAACAGGTCAAATCAGTGGAGGTGAGGCTAAGTTCATCTCAACAACAGGGCCCGATTCAAACCAGGAGCTGTCCCAGTACAAATTTGTTATCCGGAGGAAATTTTAAACCTTCTTATTTGATGCCCTTGCGGCTCGAAAATGCGAGCGTTCGATTAGACATATCTTACTACTTTCAGGTGGAAAGATGAATGAATTGTGTTTTACTTCAGGGCCATATAGGATGTTTTCTGCGATAGGGCCCAGCTTGCCTGCAGTCGAACAAGATTTATTGCTGGCCTTAAGGCATCGTCATCGATGTTGTGCAGTTTTGTGTAAGAGTGCATTCTCTAATCGAAGCCAGCGTATTTTCCGTTCCTCGTTAAAGTAGTTATTTTGGTTAATGAAAGTCGTTTGCGGAATCTATAACAGAGAAGGAAATTTTAGAAAATAAGCAGATTTTGTCTGACGCTTTTGATGACTGGTGTCCAGAGACTACATTTGCCAGTATTCAACCATATCGTGGTTATAATGAATGTTATTATGAAAAGCCTCTTTCGATTATCTCCTCAGAACACAACTCCTGCACCACAACATCATTTGCAGCAATTCAGAAAGTTATCAGTCAATCAGGCAATATATAAAAGACTAGTTTCCCTCATCACTACTCTCTGTTCAGGTCCTCAAGCTGAAAATGGGATGTAACGAACAAAGTGCTTATATCATTCTTTAGGTACATAAGATTTTATTATATGCAGTTGTATGTCAGATATTTATAATAAAATATGATAGTATGTTGTGAATTGATCAATTAATTCTCGTTCGTTGGCATTATATTTTATTCAACAAAAGAAATCACTTCGTCTTTTCAACGGACCATGGAGTTCATGACCAACCACTCGACCCTCAAGCGCATTCTAGTTCCGCCCTAAAGTGAGTTTGGGAAAATTGATATGTCATTTGCAAGCGGTCCACTCATGCTCGAGTGGAGTTCCGACGGCTCGTGAACGCAAGTACGGCGCGAGGCTGTACGCTGGACCGCAGCGAAGGCCGAAAGAAAAAGCACGCCGGACGTTTGTCGCCGCTCGCAGCAATTAGACAGCCCCGCCTCCTCCTTCCCCCGCGTCACCGCTCCCCCCACCCCCCGCGCCGGGCGGCCGGCCTCTGATAAAGCCGCACCGCAGCCAGAACACGGCACTAGGCCGACTGGACGCGGGCGCACGGCCACGCATCCCTCGCCGCCTCCAGCGCTTCCACTCCGCCCTTCTTCTTTCTCCCTCTTGCCACTTTCTTCTTTCCGCGCTTCTATATAGCTGATGGCACTGAGCCCCTTTCGTCACCATTTTCATGTACGCCCCCCGGTCTTCTCCAACCCCTTATCTTTTTACGATCCCCCTGCTGGTCTCTCAAGATACTTCCTTCATCCCACGGCAAACACTAGACCCCTTTCAATACCATGCATTTGTCCGCAGCGTTCTACAATTGTTCCCGCACTATTCTCTCTCTCTCTCTCTCTCTCTCTCTCTCTTCTCTCTCTCTCTCTCTCTCCTCTCTCTCTCTCTCTCATAGTATACATATAAATATATGTATTATGTTATATTACATATATTAATAGATTATATTATAATATATATACTATATATATATATATATATTATCGTATATATAATCTTCTTATCACGCTTTCTCCAAAATCGTGTAGGACCCATTCCCACGTCAAATGCTGTCTTCCAGTTTTCATATTTTATTTAGTCTCGATTCCAGTCTTCGCTTCCTTCCTTTCTCGATGCTTTCTTCCAGTTCTTTGTCCTGCCACCGCTGTCAATGTCTGCTCTCCAATTCTATACCTCCACCGACTTGACTACCTGTGTCGCATTGGATTCAGTATGTCCTGGGAGACGGTTGGCGTCAAGCTGAACAGAACCACAATCAATGCAGGGGCAGCTCTTACAATGAGGTACAGTGACTCTACCTACAGTTGAATTGGACAGAACTCACAGCCGCTGAAACCACACATTCTTTCAGAATATCCCAACATCATTCCGAGAGACCCAAGCATACGAGTAATCTGCTGAGAGCCAACTGAAATCGCTATTTGCGTTGTATGAGGATGGCATGTCAACAATGAATAACATCAGTTGATTCTTGTTGTGTAGACAACTGCTGTTTGTGTGCATCTCCACGACTCGCAATATGCAATTTAAAGATCATGTACACGAAAGGCAAGAGCATTAATTTTGGTTGCTATTTTGTTAAGTGCTTCTTCTTACGGACTCCTTGACTAGGACGCACTTAAAGGCGCGGAATTTCCGTAGTCTATCGGGTGCCCCCCCACTTACGCGTATCCTCCCGGGTCGTGTCAACCACCACCGTTAGCATAATACTATGTTAAGTTTAATTTAAGCAGTTTTCCCTCTAGTAAATTTGTAAAAATTGAAAAATCAGACTCAATGTGTCTTTACTCGTTATTCACGCTACGACCTGATATGCAGGCATTGGTGCCATTCCCTCCCTCCATTTTAGAGCAGCAGGCAGAGTGACTCAATCAGCAAGTAGGGGAAGTAAGAGTGATGACCCAAAAAGTAACGCATGGGCCCGCAACAAGATAAAGGTTCTTTAGAGTGCCAGTGGATGCTTGCAAGGTTGGACAGTCCTGGGGTTCTAGACCCATATCATATATGGACCGCGAGAGTTCTCACCTTGCCGCCCCCTTGGTACGAGTCCACCTAATTATTCCCCCGTTTTAATCTAACAGCCTCCTTCCCAGCGCCCCCGCCGCCCCCACTCCCTCGGTCCCCCCATGCGCACCCCCAGAGCACAGATTTTCACGTTGCAGCGATAAGATAAGCTAAAACCGGCCCGGCAGCCCCGCGCGCACTCTCCCTCCCAAAACGCGCATATTCAACTGTTTTGCTTCCGCCGAAATACAGTGGCCAACACCGATTCAAGGGATATTTATGTGTGTTTTTGGCGGAACCCAAAAGCTCTTTACAGAGCTACATGCAGCTCGGTCCGGCTCGGGCCGTGGGTTAAGTCCATCTCTACGCTGCGTTTCTGGTCGTTCCAATCTGAGCAAGAAGAGAGGCTCTTCAATCGTCACACAGTGGTTGATTGGGATTTAGCAAGGAAAGTCGCGTTAATGAATATTTCTTCGGCGACCGGGAAATGAACCCAGAGGATTGCGACGCCTGGAAGCGAGCACCAGCTAACCAGCCGAAGCCACAGACGGCGCAGCATTTCAAGCTCTGTTTGTCACTTCACCCTCTCGGTTAGTGACCAAGGAACCCGATATTGTTTTTAAGGTTTATTAGGTAAGATACTAGTCCTTCTGTGTCCGTTATCGAGACAAAATCGAGTGAGGATGAGAGGGCTGGTCGAATTCCAATAGCAGGGTTCTATGCAGAAGGTTCATTGTATGACAGAGAATTGAAAATCATATTAGCATACTTACAATGTTAACATTCTTTTCCATATGTATCTAGTGTACACAACAATGGCAGAGTAGAGCCGGCTTATTTCCCATACATAATTTATTGTTGTAAACCATTGTTCTTTTGGAGAGATCGTCGACCTTTAGTGGCAATTTTCTATTTTATATTATTATTTCATTATGATTCAATTCAACTTTGTGTTGTATCACCACTGTTTGTCGTATTTATCTGGTGCTTCTTGTTGAGTGTACCACTGTCAAAGTGTGATGTATCCGCTAATTAAGCAACACGCTTATTCTTAAAATTATGTTATTACAGTGCCTCTGTTCGGGAACACAGTCCTAGGTTCCAGTCCCGGGTGGCAGGAATTTCGATACTAAAACAATAGATGTTCAATTCATCATTGTCTGAGAGAATCCTCTACCGGCGAAGCTGCTCTGATCGGTAATTTTTCTCGTGTTTCTACTGAGCAACAGTTTCAGAAGCGAAGCGAAACGACGCTAACAACGGCAAAGGACCGTGGGCGATCTCTTCTTTGCTCTTTGCTCTCCTATCTCACCTCTTACTTCCACTTACTGTCCACTTGACATCACTTACACTACCACACTCACTTGGAGACAGTTGGAGGCTAGAGGTGTCCCTTTCTGGGGTTGGATGCTTCAGTGGTGGGAGATACCTAGTTGACGGGAAAATCCGTAGTCGATGCGAAAGGTCCGGGCACCGGATCTCATTCATCGCCACCTCCTCGCGATAAAACATACCACTGCACTCAGGTCAGTTGGAACACTACACTCCGTTCCACTTAGACAGTAGCCCGTAATTCCAATCAATCAGTCATTCATTGATGCGCCAGGCTTCGTATCGCCATGCAAGCACTCTCAGACAGACACTAACGTAGTGACGGCAAGGAGTGGGCGGGCGCAGGCGACGCAGGCGCAAGTCACCGCCGCCCTGAGGCCGCTGTCGCGCCGCGCGACGGCGCGCCACTTGCTTGGCGTGATGTTGACGGCGCACGACCGGGCACGACAGAGCGGGCGGAGCGACGACGGCGGGGGCGGGTGGGGTGGGAGTTGGGGGAGCGCGGCGGCGCGGCGGCGCGCGGCGGGCGCGCGGGCGGGCGGGCGGGCGGGCGGGCGGGGGCGGCGCGGTGCGGCGGCCGGGCTGGCGGGCGGGCGGCGGGCGGGCGGGCAGGCGCGGGCGGAGCGGGCGGCGAGGGAGGAAGGTGAGGAAG
>BOPP01000265.1:263475-277592 GCA_017312745.1 Gryllus bimaculatus
GAGGGAGGGAGGGAGGGAGGGAGGGAACGAACGAACGAACGAACGAACGAACGAACGGACGGACGGTTCTCGACGGCTCGGCCCCTTCCGTGAGAATTTCGTCAATTGCGGGCGCCTTCTTGGTATTGGAGACGACGAATTTGATTTTTAAACTTGTTGCCGATAAGGTTTGATGGCTTGGAGAACGTACACTGGGTTAAGTTCTTTATTGTTTTCGTCATCGGCTTCTTCCAGCAATATTTTGCTCACTCTTCAACCTAATATTCTAATTCCAGCAACAACCGACAATACATTTTCGAAGACGGAAATACACGAGATTACATTACGCTCGGAATATCTTGCAAGAAATATTGAAATATTGGAAATATTTACTACCGTCATGTTCACATTGGCTACTTTTCTTACAAAAAGAATTGATCGCCATTTTCTTGCAAGAGTAAAGCTAGCATTGAAGTGGAGCTCGTGGGTAATGGTTAGCACATACGGCATCCTTTGCGAAGTCCGGATTTGGTACCCGACAAATAAATGTAGAATTTTTGGTGAACAAATGAAGCCTTGGAAATGATTTCTTGGGGTCTATCTTTCATTTCATCATTTCTCCATCGTTTACCTTATCTTTATTTTTTTATCATATACTCATAAGATCTCATGACGATCTCAGCGCTCATACTAATTGAACAGCTCCTAATTTCCAAATGAATTTAAAAAACACCGACAGAAATAACTTTCGCATCAACACAGCATAATCAAAATAAGCATCATTTAGCAATATTCTTGATCATGTTATTGGCTCAAGTAAAACAAACAAATTAAAGCCAATAGTCATATTAACAGCCAACAATATTGCAATAAACACCTTTACATTAAACAGCAACATTCAGTGTTTAGAAGGAAAACAACGTGAATGGAAGGAAAGTGAATCAAATCCCGATCGATTACAAAAGCGAGACGTGTGCACATGATCGTCTTTGTTGTCATCGGCCGAGAGTAATGCTTCGGATGCTCCGCCTAGGAAGCGTCCTGGGGGCGGGCTTGCCTCTCACTCGGGTCGCGAAGCGGAATGGGCTCCGCGCAACTGCGCCTCGCGATGCGTAAGCGAACTCCAGAACACCAACTGCTAGAGAATCCAAAGACGTGCTCACGCAGTATTGAATGACGGAGGGAAAGTTAACCGGAGGCAACAGATGGTTGGGTGGGGGACATGAGAGATTGTCACGGAAACTTTTAGCGCATGCGTAGTAGAAGATTTTTTCTCTCTTTCCGGTTCTTCTTCACTTCACACTTTTGCTTCTACAGTACGCCATACAAAACTATGTAGTTGTCAACGCCCCATTTCTAGTTTGCACATGTTTAACGCTTCAGAAAGCAAGTTTTCTTATTTAAAGGGATACATAACTGTTGCAAGCTAAAATACGTGACTTTTAACACCCTTTTCGTAATTTGAGAATATGGTAATATGCACGGAAATTATACACTGCCACCAGATGGGCTAAAAGGCTAATAAACTTAAATACCGTGTTTAGATTTAGATTTATTCAGTGTTTATGGTGTATTTGAAATAAACAGCTAAATATACAGTCTGATAAGTAATTACTTGTCATAAAATACCAGAATATGAAAATACTTGTTCTGATACTTTACTAGCAGTTTATACTATTTAATGCAACATGATTTTGAAATATATCTGTTTACAACGAAATATGTAATTTAATAACAATATATAATCAAACACTATTTTCTTCTTGTGACTGGCGGATAATTTAATGTAGGAATAATAATTATATTAATTGTCTCTTAATTCTTAGGTACAGAGCGCAGCAAGAGTTATCTAAATTTTTTATTTAATACATATTTCTGCTCGAGCGTGATTTTCTGTTCAAGAACGCCGTCACTTTTTCAACAACATTCATTTTCAGCAAAGTGCCTCTGATACAATCATAAGCTCTTCTTAGGGCCAAGCAAATATAAGCACGTGCATTGTTGATTTCCCCGCCTCCGAAAGTTTTCCAAAAAATCGCATATATTAAACTCGAAGGCGTGAAGCAAAGGAATTTGTAATTATCTATGTTTTGTCATTGCACGTCATGGGGGCAGCCCCAATCAGACGAGCCGTGACATAAGCGAATTAGAAACTGCCGCGCGCCGCTTCAAACAAGTGCAAGACGTCCGTCGCGTTGCCACCTGCCACACAATTCATGTGTGCTATTGAAAGTCAGAGCCCCGTGATACATACTCTCAGCAAGCACAGTTATCGCGAGGTAAGTGGCATGAGGCTGACAAAAGCATCCGCATTCACACGAAAAGTGTGAACGCGAATAGAAATTGTCAGGTGATATTTAAGCTTCCTCTTGACGTACGTAGTACTAATAACAGAATTTTACTGCTGCCACGTTTTGTTAATTCGCGGGCCGTCTCTTTGTTTTCATCATTGCTGTTCCGACAAATTCTAGACAGCTATTCGAAGCTTTTACCATGCCTTATGATTTCTTTTTCTAGTTTTACTATCGCGTTTTGTCCAACCTGTGAATGTAATGTTTTTGAAATGCATTTCAATATTTCATTTTGATCCTTGTGGAAGAGCGTTTACGCTATTTTCCTGATTTTCCAGGCCGCACAAGACAAACGCAAAATTTAGTTTCTGTCAGCCCAGAGGTAGACATGTTATGTTATCTCCTATAGTTCTGGCGTTCAACCTTCGGTAAGCTCCGCAATTGCAATTGAAACGCTGCCAGTTCAGAAAAGCCGTTAACATTAGCCGTTAGTCATTAACATCATTAGGCCGATAAACATCAAATACCCAACGGAGTCTGTTTATTATTATATAAGCTTTATTTGAACAAATATAACAAAATTTGTATTTGGACAAGTAAGTGAGATTCAGAAAATCTTGTTTTTAAATCAGATCTGGAATAACTCTGGTATGTAGAAAAATATAATATAAAGTGTTCAGATTACATTTAATTACAATGATAAAGAACATAAGTGAAAATATAAAGTAAATATGCGTGAAGAATATCGAAGTAAAAACAGTACCAAGACAATTGTAAGAAGCATAAGTAACAGAAGAAAACAATGAGTCATCGTAGATAATTCACATCTAAAATTATGTTAAAGTGCCAAACTAAAGGTTTTACATAGTGATTAACGAATATTGGAATAAAGTATAGCGTAGAAAAATAGATATAAGTGGCATCTAATTAACATTATAGCAACTAGTAGTTCATGACAATTTTCCAGAGAGCTGTTTTAAAATCGGAAATTAGTAGTAACAAAATCATGAAGGAAAGAAAATAACTGGTTGTCTCTCCTCTCCTTACATTACATGACTGGTAAAAGAAGTGCGGGATCAAATAAGAAAAGGATGAAGTAAATAGTGATTTGGAATAACGCCGAAATGATCACTTAGATGATGATCTGGTGCACAATGACTTCCTAGCGTACCAGTGTCTAACGAAAGTTAGTTGATCACGAACAAAAGGTGGGTTGCCAGTTTTAACAACGTTAATAATTTTAACTATACGTAGCCAGATTGTCTCATTGACTGCCAACCTGAATTCTGCAGAGCCAGATGTAGTCGTACTTTTTGAGGTCGTAACAGAAACTCAGTCACGTATTTTGCACAGTTTCAACGTCTGATATGAATTGTCAATCAGGCGAGTGGCGTTCAATACATTTCGTAATTCCATCTTATACACAAGACACAGTACCTTTTCGAGATACCATCTTATTATAATTATACGAAGAAGAAACACCAGTCCTTGGAATGTCCTCATGTGCCATGTAAGGTACGTTAAAATGCTACATCATGCAGATGATCATTCGCTTTTATTTGTTCTTAACGGACGGCGAACTGTTAAATCCTTAACGGCCGCCGGTCGTAACGAGTTGCTTTTCGTTGTTCTGTTTGATTGGATTTAATTGATATAACAATGCAGCATTACGAAAAATAATAAATTCTTTTTACTAACCACGAACTGTGTGTGCAGTTGATGGCAGCGGCTTCGCCCGGATGCTGGACCGGGTTTCCAATGAATCAATCTCGAGTCTCCTCGACGCCTGGCGGGCGTTCGCCTCCGCGCCTCGGGTGTCCGGGGTTCGCTCCCCGCTCGGAGGGGGCGGGGCGGGGCAGCGCTGCAGCACACTTCCGCCAACCGCTGACCAGTTAGGACACGCGCACGGCTTCTCGGCCCCGGTTGACCTAACCCCACTCCTCTACCAACATCAGTTGAATAAAGGAGGGTTGGTATAATCTGAAATCCAGAAATGATCGCTTCCGTGTAATAGAAACTATTTTGCTTCGAAAAACGATTTAGATTTGATATAAAATACCCTGTCGACAAAATAATCACCCTCTCCTCTCACACTCCTTTCGCATATTGTGAAATGAGGTTTTAAGAACACGGGTGCAATATAATAACGTTTACAAGTCGTTTGTCTCTAAGACGTCGGAGAGAAGTATTACAAAGAACGCTTATGGCATTGCAAACACACGCCGAGGGTCGGAAGAGATATCATTAACGAGCCGTGCAAATTATTCAGTTACAAACATGAAGGAAGGTTTATCTTATATTCATCTGGGAATGTTTGTTCCTATAATAGTGTGGTATTAGCTACTGCATACATCGGAGCCTAGTGTTAAGCTACCGCCATAGAGCAGCCGAAATATCGGTCGCGCCCCGCTGGTCGACTGCGAGCGAAATCGTCCGACTTATTTCATCCTAAAGGCACCCGAATGTTGCACTCGGAATCGTCCGAATATCCCCATAGTTCCGCAGTTCATTGTTTCAAACACTTGCGGGAGGCTCGCTCAAGACCATCTCCATGCGCTGGAGGTATTGGCATTGCACATGGCGTTGACTCTCCAGCTGGTTTCGGGCGAAAGGAACCGACAAAACGAAACGAAACAGAACTTCGCCCGACAGGGAGTTTCCGGACGTCGTCGGCAGAGGTCGCGCGGGCTCAATGTGCCCATTTGCACTTAGTAGCATGTGCTTGAACGAATCGCGCACATCGAACGCACACGTCCGACGTCGGCCGACCGACATATCGGCCAATCTGTGACCGTCGTCTTACCGCTTGTCGTGAGTGGGGCTTCCCACTGGGAGAGATACGTGGAGAAGAAAACCCACAAATTCAGGTCCCTGCTGGTTTTTCACATTCCAGTGAGGGGGGAACACAGTTACCTCCCGCAATATAAAATGCACTATATTTACAGGACTAATGATCTAAGTTGTGCCCAGAATCAATCTTCTCACTCAAAGCTGTTTGGAAATTACCAATCATCAACGCTCCTGTCAGAACGACACTTTACTAAACATCCAATTTTCACTAGCGAATCAAATCCCCGAGTTCATTTCCAAGGTCGCGTCAGATCAGTGTCCTCTTTGGCATCTGCAAAGTTTCACGCCCCCTGTTGACTTACGAGCAGCGAGAAATGTTAGCTGTGGGTACTCGCTGCGGCAAAAACCGACCACCATGAAAGAAGTGCAAACTTTACGGTGCTTGAACGTTCAAAGTGTGCACCGCATACAGATGCATTTCCTTTCGCATACATTAACTGCCTTGTAAATCACACTTCCCGTAACGTGACGAATGTACACGAACGACACCGCCCGTGACCGTACGAGAAGTACACAACAAGTGTGTAGTTGTAAATTACGAAAACCAATCGGCGAAATTGAACTGTCGCATTTTTTTCAAAAAAACTTCCAGTATGCGCACAAGAGATACTATCTACGATGTAACTGTGTAGAATATTATATCAAGAAAGAGAAAGAAAGACAAAGAAAGAGAAAGAAAGAAAGAAAGAAAGAAAGAGAGAGAGAAAAGAGAGAATAGAAGGATGGAGAGTAGGAACAAATGATTGCATATTTTTACACAGCCGTCCTTATAACCTCATGCTCTGACTATTCATCACGTCCAGCAACCACATTCATATTGCAATTCGACTCAAGGAAAGGTTTGGACTTCATCTCAATCAACGGCCACAAACACATGGCGTCGCATCACAAACAAAACAAAAAATGAGCCCCACGCTGCGTGACTTCTGTTGAGGGCGCGAATTCTCCTCTTCTACAAAAGCTGTGAACAAAGCTCCCCGAGGTCTTTCATGGCGTCATTCTCCGGGTGAAGCCGAAACCCCACGTCGCCAGGCGCACGATGTGGCCGTAGGACCGAAGAGAGGCCAAAACCTCAAAAGTGAAGGAAGGCGTGCGGGAATGGATGGAAAATGTTAAAGTTTGTAATTTTACAATAATGATTTAATGAAAGCACTGCTAATGAAGTTGTGTCTTCAGTAGCATAGAAATCTAAAATAATAACGACGTAACGTTGAACCGAATATATGTGAACCAATTTGTACGTTATGATTCATTCAATCATGAAATCGAAGCCCAATTTGCGTTAGTATTACTTTATTAAACAGCATTGCAACACTATTGGAGCTAGCGCATTAAGCGAAGAAAATTTTGTTTGTTTGTTTTTTGCTTAAGAAGTACAATGAATATATTTTTATAAACATATAATCCGACTATGTTGGTCGCGTGTAATAATGTTATTTCTGGACTGAAGCACCTGTTTCATGTGGCAATGACATTTTTGTCTCACTTGCAACGTTGCCCCATTCTTTTACAATAATTTCTACTGCGGACTTTTGCATACATTTCACAACCTCATTCACAGAGACATAAAATTAAATTGGGAAGAGAAAAACCTACGAATAACGAATACAAAGATTATGAATAAGGAGATTGTGTCGTGCGTAGTGTTTGCGTTGAAGCATCAGATGCCCCCGATTTTTGCGTTGACGAGTGTTTCCATGTCAGTAGACCGCAGATTGCATTTGCACTATTCAGAGGTATATTTATCTCCTTTATCTGTTTGTTTGTTTGTTTGTTTGTTTGTGTGTGTGTGTGTGTGTGTGTGAATGTGTAAGAGTCGGTGAATATCCCAATGATGAGAATGAATTTTTCAAAACGTCTGCAAACAAATAATTAGCGTTATATTTTCGTAAATGGGTCCCATGAAGCGACTGCCTCTATTACGAGTTTACAATTAGGTTATTCAATATCAAAATACCTTTTTTGAGTGAGAATCGCCCGTCAACATCCCTCATCGTCGCATCTCAACTAATCTCCTTTCATCTTCTTATGTTATGGCTGTCTTATAATTGAATATGTTTAGTATGAGGTCCTCTATATTTTAGGCAGTCATTGTCGAAATAAAATGAGAAAAATTCATAACTTAATTTCTTTATTGCACTTTATTGAGCAATTTATTATTACGAAATCGTCTAAAAAGTACAGGATGTTCAGGAAAGAAATGTCGAAAATAAGCTCTTAGGACAATTTTAAGCACATTTTGTCTAATAAACTACAGGAACATACTGAATGGCTGAACCTCAATAACCACTCAAAAAATAATATGAATAATAAAATAATTTGAATAACTGTTTTGTTAGAAAAAGTTCCTTTGCATGCGCACAGAAACACCCTAGAAATATCTAAATTGTTTATTATATACAAAAGAAATGAATATATTTCATCAGAAAGAAAAATTAACCCCCAGAAAAGTAGTCGAATGATGTAAATTGGGCGCATTTTTATTCCTGAGTTAATTTTTCTATGCGAACAAATCTATTTATTTCTTTTGTAAATAATAAACAATTTAGATGATTCTGATGTTTTTCCACGAGCATGCAATGCAAAGTTTTGTCTAGAAATAATTTTTTCATACCAACTTCTGAGTGATTTGTCAGTCAATCTTACGGAAAATTCAAGTACTTTGTTAGACAAAATATGCTTAAAATTGTCTTAAGAGCTTATTTTAGAAGTTTTGACGTTTCCTATTCGGACATTCTGTATAGAGGACCATAAACTTCACATAATCTCCTTTCACTTTTCGTTGCTTGAGAAGGCACAGCCCCATTCCAACCCTTTTCGTTCATCGGGTGTTTCAGGAATAAACATTGTAGTTCAGTAATCATTCATAAGTAGCGTATGTAGATGTTCTCGCGCCAGCCCAGAGAAAACCTCAAAAATAGGTAAACATGGTAGAATCTTTGGAGTTGCCTGTTAAGTCAGCGACGTAAGATGCTCGTGATAGGTTTTAAATTTTGTTTCCACAAGCATTTAAGCGGTGGTTTTCAACGTTTGCAAAGTTCTAAAAGGACTCGCAAATGTTTCTTGAAAACAGACAGAAGAGTATACATTATAATCGCTTAATGTGATTCTAAGGAGACCACGAGAAAGTAGAACTACAGAGGCAAACGCTAAGGAGATTTACGAAGGGAAACGGAACAGGATGGAGTCGGGCTTCACCTCCTCGGGTGAACGGGTTAGGAAGAGTTGACCGCGAGGTGCAGCCGCTCCGAGTGGCGCTTCGTGCGGACATCGTTTGGGGCGGTTGGCCCCACTGTGCATCGGCCGGCGGCTTTGAGGCGGGCGCAACCTGATGGCTCATTGGGGCGTGAAATGCCAGGGAGTCACGCCCCCCCTCCCCCCTCACTAGAGGAGCGTGCCCGGCCCCCTGCGGGCCACGACCCCCTCGTGCCCCCGCGGCGAAAGCCTGGCTCAAGCAGGGGGCCGCGAGGCGCAGTCTGAAACGCGGGGCCTTCCGATAATGACATGGTCCGTTCCCAGCATTCTATGGTACACACGAGGGGACAATTTAAAGAAAGAAGTGAGGAATATCTGTGTCATGAATAAAAGTAGACCTATTCAATTAACAATTTTCGGAGAACACGAGGAACAAATATAATAACTAATATATTCTTTATTATAACAAATAAAGCACTATTTGAATGATCATATTTTACTCCAGTAATAAAATAATTAATGTTGTTTATTTTTATATAATATGGAAAAACCAATGTAATACATATTAGACGTCTATACCAATGCCATCTTCAGGACAGAATTGTTGATCTTAGAAATGTTGAAATTGAAATTTTAAAACTCACCAGAGGTTTCCTACAACGACATAGCCAATCCTCATAATCCTCATGAGTTACCAATGGAAATTTGGGCCTGATGTTACCATTTGACAAAATATGAAGACTAATTTATAAACCGAAGTCCAAACGTTCTCTTTCCGTTACGGTTCCAGCAACATCCACTAAAATATAACTCGTTCAGTTTCGGCCTCGCTTGTTAAACCCGTTTCTGATGATTATATTTTTCCATGTGAGGCCATAATATTTATACTTTTAATTAACTCGCACACGTTGCAGACGATTTGGCTCAATATAAAACAGTATATCTATGCCAAATATGACGAATTTCCTGATCGCTAATACTACAATGTCTCAGATTTTAGGTAGTTTCCCTAGAATAATTCAATAAACGGTTTCTTGTAATGTAAATGTACAAAAGTATTATCTTTGAAAGTAGATAAAGTAGGTTATGAAAAGTTTCTTTCTTCTAAAAACTTACAATATATTTGCTATTTTAAAGATATGTAATCAAGGTCTTCATAGCGGTTCATAAGCCTTATTATGCTTGAATAAGCAACTCCATTTTCCGGATAATGATTTTGTTGCAATCATGTATTATTACATATTTGAAATATAGGCACATTTTGAATACGTTTTTTTTTTAGTTATAAGTGTTGTTAAAACTAACTGCATACTTATACTTACTACTTACTTAACCACTTAGTTTTTATTGATAATTGTATAAACAATAAATATGGCACAATTTTGTGTTCGGAAGTTTTACCATTTTATGACATCTGTACCACAAAACTAATCCACGGATAAATTGGAATATTAAGCGCGAAGACACGAGTGGAAATTGCCCAGATGTAATTAGGAAGCATCACGGCTAATGTTCTCTTCATGTTTCGTGACGCACTTTATAAAATGGTATTTGTGCAGAAAAAGCCTTTCGCCAGAATTTGACTCACCACGGCTGCTTTCAAAGCGTTCGTCCTGACTCTGAAACGTGCCTCGTTCCAGAGCTCTCCTTTCCAACGAAGGACGCTCCTATGGACATCGATCTTGGGCCTCTGGTCCTTCCCGTTTTTACATGAAAAGAGTCTTTCACGTTATATTTCAAAGCGCGCTTTGCTTAATACATAGGATTCACGCTCACAGCATTGAACCATTTCCAATGTATAAAGGAAGCATAAATCGAGGTTTCACTAAACATTTCGCTAGGGATCAAACACGCGCAAGTGCAGAAATCCTTTGCTTTCATTGCATTGGATGACTTGTAAAATAACCTCCTCTAGTGATTACTTCATAAAATATAAAGGTGACATTTTCAATAAATCAATTAGCACGAAAGATAGAGTTGCGAATAGGTCAGTTTTACAGGGAAGATCATTCAATAACCGTTTCTTTTAATCATTTACCTTCAATTTATTGCCTTAATTATTCGTGTCCATCAGTAACAGATTTCTACTCTCCACAAGTATATACACTTCACTTTAACGTAGAGTTTCATTACATTGAATCGATTAGATAATACATTTAATTAGTACACCACATTGCATTTATAACAATGTCGATTCTCCACAGTTGTACTCTTAACAAACCTTTCAGGGCATTTACTGTACCGTAGAGTTAATGCGGGATTACCGTTTTGGCAAATCTAAGCAAATTGTCCAAACTGTTGGCACAGAATAATTGAAAATGTTTAGGAAACAGAAATTTAGTTTTCTATGAGCTAACATGTACGTCATCTTTATTAACTGCCAAACGCAAGCAAATAATCATTTTTCGCCAAACCGTACCTTCATGATACCTTACTAAAGGTGCCGTTGTAAATTCATATATCTGCAAATATTAAAAAGAATAAGAAATCGATTTTGTGAAGCAAGTTTCAAAATCTTGGGAATCAAATTCCTAAATAGCATTCCTCAGCCGTGAACTAAAACACGAAAATGAATCTCAAGCAAGAATAAAAGCAAGCTACGGAAAATGTCAAATAAGTTCCACTTCACGATAATAAATCGATGTTCAGGTATAAAAGCACGTCGCTTGAGCCTCTAACAGAGACGAATGTCTTCATTAGCAAACCTCACACAGCACGGACTTTGAATCCGAGAACGCGGCTGGATTTCCTAAGAGATTCCGACCACAGGTGGGCACCGCAAGGGAAGAGTGGACCGCAAGCCTTAATAGACTTCGCAGAGATAAGATGTCCATGAGAACACTCGTAAATCTCATGGCTCAAGTTCTTGTTGGAGAGCAGCCTCCGCACTCACTCTGCTTCGAAGCTGGAGTTGTGAAAGCTCCAGAACATTCTTCAACTCTAAAGAATCACTTCAGTGCATTAATTGTCGTTAAAAACAACAGCGATCTCAATTTTTCTAGAGAAATGATGACTAGAGAACTGACACAATAAAAATATCAATTTTACAGAACGTTTTTATCTTGAGCGAAGTCGCTTATTTAGCAAATCAATTGTTTTACTCTATATCTCGAAAGCTTTGTGAATCTTTTTTCGATTTTTCCGATTTCGATTCTTTATTCTAAACGAATTGTGATACCAGAAATCCCCTACGACATTTAATAAAGGGAAATACGCATCGAAAGCATGATTACTTTAGAATGGGATGCATACCAATGTTGTAGACCAAGGAACGCATGCCGTCAGGGCAACGGGTCAACGAAATTATGTTCGGTGCTTAAAGGTGTGAGCGCCATATTCTTGTACGAAGCATGACCCCGGAACATAATGTTGAATAAATGACAAGACAGCGTCGAAAATCGAGGTTCCGCAATTATTTTGGATGAGTCAGTCCCTCTCTTGGCAGCAACCGAAGTGGACGGTGCTTATTTTGCAGACTTAGGCTGGGTAATATTTTGATGTTATTAAACGGGGAAACTTCCGGTATCTGATTTGTTTTCAGTAGTCTACATATTTTGTGATTTGAGGACATCAATTTTAGCTTGTGTTGTAAGTTGTTATTGTGGGGTATTCATGTAATGTAATGTGAACATTCATGTAAAATAGACTTCGTGCGTGGAGAATCAGGGTAGAATAGATCTGTAACCGGACATTATAAATTGTTTTAAGTTACATAATATGACAGGCAGTCGCGAGTAAGCGCTTCCGCCGAGGCACAGGAAGAGAAAGTCACGTTCTCGGACTGCATTAATTGAGTAGTTTGGGTAATAGATTATTATTATCAAACAATTAGGATTCTCGGGGAACATTACAAAACTTCTCCCGCTGCCAGAATTTACGACGATAAAATTTAATTTTGCATAATAAATGTTTATTATTTATTATGAAAGTGAAAAGGCTGATAATTTGTCGAAGCTGCCATCAAAATTTTAATAACAGGATAATACAGCAGAACTTCCAGGAATTGCGGCTCTGCACAGAGCCGCACGTACGCATATAATAGTAAAATAAGAAGGTAAAGTGTTACATGTCGAACCCAGGTTTGTAAAACCAATGAAATGTTTGAAATAGCGAAATTAATTAATACTGTAATAAATGTAATATTAACCAGGCAACATAGAGCCAGATTAAATTAGTAAAATCGTAAACCATCATGATGCCAAACCTGGGGCAGAATAATATACATAAATAATTAGTGGATGTTAGTTAATTAAATAATCCATCACAATATGTTTTAACTCAAAATCATTGACTTAAAAATTATTTTTGAGATCACTTTTCTTGTGCACCTACGATAATCCATGAAAGAAGAATTGTTTCAGCAACATTTAACATGATCCAAATTAAAGGAATATCACCGAAGAAATTGACAATATTTGCATTATTGGCACGAATATAATAGTTAAAAACGTGCCCTGTCAGTGACAACAATTGTTACTCTATAGTAAATTTAATATACTCCCTAAACTGCTGCCTTTGTCTTTGCGGATAAGAGACTCTTCCGTTGTAGTGGCGCTGCTCCAAAGGTAGATGAACTGCTACCAGATTGTTCGTGAATATCAATTCCACGCCAGAAATAGGTGAATTGATACGTCAACTTCGATTTACAACCCGTTAATATTCACGGGCACCCGTCGTAGCATTGGAACCCCCCCAACCCTCTCCATTCTCGGAGCCTGACACCGAGGTAACCCTTGGGCCTACCGCGGTCTTTGCACTTCTGTACTATCGTTATCGCTTGAAGTAACCCGTGGACTGATCAAGGAACTAAGACCTTTTTAAGAGATTGGGGAGATAGTGCTCCTTAACAGAAACCATCCCGTGGCTACAATACTACCGCCCCAAATGAGGGTACGGCCTAGCGATGTGGGAGAGATCAGGATTTGAAGCTGATTTGTTTCATGGCGGCGAATACTCCGGTACCGCAAAGGAATACGAAAACGCCCACGACCAAAGCGGAAATCAAACCCTGAGACGAAGCCTCTCGGAACTTGTGCGCCTCTGCGTCACTTTATTGAAACGAAAGTCTATAACCAACACATACTTACTTACCGAATATAAATAACTACATGTTTACATTTGAAAAACGTGAATAGAAAAAGGAAGAAAAATTCAATAGTAATCCGACACAACTGAAAAGTGTAGCTATTAATTTAATTTGTGGAAATGAAGATGAAGTTTTTATTTAAGAAGTCAACGTTCTACATTGTGACATTTCTTGATTTTCTGAAACTTACATCAATAAACTGCCCCTTCGTTCGTTTTCCTCTCTAATTTCCTGAAATTATCCCACTTTTATTTTATTTTATTTTATTTAATTTTTAGCCATTAAATGTTCCGTAACGGGCAATTGGCCTCCTAATATAGAATAGTTAAATTCTACGAGGATTGCCTTGTAGTTGGGTTTTTATTCTTTATTCATTATGTGTTTACAACTGTAATTTCAACAATAATTAGTGCACTTACACACTATAAACTTACATTTATACACTATACCCTTGGGACAGGGAAGTTTATCTTCGTAAATTTCAAGAAATTGTACAGAAATGAGTAGAATGTTTCGTTCTTCCATTAAAATAGATTCTCCATGTTTGCGAAGAAAGTTGAGTGGGTGCGAGTGCCTTCGTCGCGTGCCACTGCACCAACAATTGGCCTGTGTGAAGGGCGAGCGCTTATCAGCCGCAGACGCGTCGTCTATCGCCTGCTGTCGCGCCAGACAGGAAGGCGCCGCCCGCGCTGCCTCTGGGGGGACGCCCACGCACG
>BOPP01000265.1:278003-332107 GCA_017312745.1 Gryllus bimaculatus
AGAGAGAGAGAGAGAGAGAGAGAGAGAGAGAGAGAGAGAGAGAGAGACGGAGAGGCCTTACCTTCCCCACGCGACCCGCCGCCCCGCCCCGTCATAAACGACTGGCCTTCGCTCTGGCGGCGGCCCGGCCACGCACAAAAACAAGATACACATCGGTAAACACGGCCCCACACACGGCCCCGGCGCCTCGGAGAGGAGCGACATACAAATGCAGGCTTCTTTCCTGGGATCATGGAGGCACATTGTAAAAGAGCGTAGCCACGAACCGGAGAAAGTTCTCTTATTTGATGTTGCATGAGCGAGAGAAAGACAAGCTACGATATATAGATAGATAATTCTTAACGAACTAGTTTCATCTAAGTTATTTAATAAAGAACTTGTATTATCTTATAAATAAAATGTTTTATTCCCTGCTCCATTGATGGTGAACATGAAAAGAAATCCGATGATATGATCTTATTAATTAAGTAAATTGTTAACCGCCTCGCAGGAAAAAGAGGATTAGGATGAGTCACAAATATAGGTTCCTTTCTAATTCACTACATGCGTATTGTGAAATATGGACATTATGAATACAAAAATATTTTTCTTGACATTGCATGGACAAAAAACAACAACAATTGATCAACATAATAAAGAACTAAACGTTTTTGTGGAAAGAGTACGAGCACGTTATTGAACTTATTGAGTTTTAGCTATAGGTGTCAGTTCGTTGAGACTCAAAACTTTAGTTATTATTGTTCTATGTCGTAGAATCTAATATCAGAGAATGTTTTCTAAGCTGCATATCTAGCACAACTAATAAAAAGCAATTTTTGAGATAAATACTTCAATGTTTTCGTCGGTGGTTCAAAATATTAAATGCTTCATATTTTATGGATTATGGAGTAAGCATTACCAAAACACCTCAAACGAGTTCTTCTATTAACAATGATAATCATAAAATATACCAAAATAACGTATTATTGAAAATTCGTATTGAATGTGGGTCTAACGTCCGACCCCGTTAGGCACCTGAGTGGGCTAGGGGGGGCCGAAAGGCGTGCGCTCGAGCGCTTGAGCGGAGGTGCGGGGGTCCTGGCGCTGGGGTCGTGGGGGCGCCTTCTGCAGGCGCAGCTCCCTCCAGGGTCGGGGCGATTGCGCGGCCGACGATAAAAGGCGCCCTCTCCTCGCACTCCACGCGCACTCGCACGCCATGGGGTTAAGGGGGCGCGAACGCCCAAACACACTCACACGCACACAATCACATGCGCAATCTCATAACTACACACTCCCTCGTGCACACTCACGCACGCGCCTATACGAACGGCACTCTCCCCCTCTCTCCCTCCCTCTCCCCTCTCTCTCTCCCTCCCCCTCTCTCTCACCCTCCCTCCTCTCTCACTCCCATCATCTCTCTCACTCCTATCATCCCTCTCTCCCTCCCTACTCTCTCTCTCTCTCTCTCTCTCTCTCTCTCTCTCACACACACACACACACACACACGCCCATATACATGCTGACAGATGCACATATTATGTTGTACGAATTTGCTCTCGACTGGCCAAGAGAGCGCTCGCAGTCGGACGCGCATTCGTGGACGCGCGAGTGCCCGGCGACGCCTGCACAAGGAGGCCCAGCGGCGGCGACCGAAACACGCGCAGGCATTGTTTGTGCTCGCTGGTGAAGGAACAACACGATGATTCCATAATGGCAGGGAAAAAAGGTTGCTCAATCAGGTAAAATTAGTAATAAGATTTATTTACTGGCAATGGAGATAATTCGCCGTTATAAGTGAACAAAAATTGAAATAAATTGATTAAATATCGGTTTATTATAGCTCGCGCAGCGCGCGAAGTTTCTTTGTCCTCTCCTCGTCCCGGTCTTACGCACGCATCACAGTGCCACACATCTCCAAAGCTTGTCCTCACTGGGACAGAACCCCTCTGAGGAGAGATACCTGCGTGGGAAAGACCTTGCAAACCGATGTGTAGGTTGGCGCCGGATCTCAATGAATTTGAGAAAATTTAGTCTCGTAAATAAATTAGTTATTTTTCAGGCAAGGGAATAACTGTATGGGTCTATTGAGTGACGCAGATGAATGATTTATTTAATAATAACTTTTCATTCCCCAGCTAAAAAAAAGGGCTGGATATTCATTCCTTAACATTTCATTGGAGCGCGTAGTCTTTCTTGTATTTAACATTAGCCAAGCGATGATTGGAGAAGCGGTTTAAATATTGCGCCAAGCACTATGACTACGCCACTGTTTTATATTTCCGTCCACAGCATCATGCGCTTGACGATTAAAGAGTCATACTGAATACCTCTTGCATGCATTGTGTGGCAATGAAATTTCAGAATCTTCGGACTCTACATTCTAACGTGAGGCAGTGCTTCGTTAACTTTCAACCAAGTCTTTCTTGTATTTAACATTTATTTCCCTCCGCATTATTTCGCACTTGGTGGCAGATTGAGTACATTATATTTACACGGTCGTGCAGCAACGAAATTTCAGCTGCGCATACTGGCTACTCAGCTAAAGCTACTAAAACTACTCAGCTAAACTCAGCTACTAGCATACTAAAGGTGGCTACGCATTTTACCATAAAACAGGGTTTAGCAAGTCTCTTGCCTCTTTAAATTTATTTTCTCAGAAATGGCAACATCAAGTATAGCAGAAGCTCCATTTTGCGTGTCCGCAGGGCATTTTGGATGATGTTTTATACGCACGTGTAATTAAACGAAGAGGGAACGGGGCGGCGCTAATGGGATCTATCATCACAGCTGGCATAACGTTTGCGTTGCATAGCGGGTGGTACGGCGGCAAAACGTGAGGCGACACAAGGGGGGATGAAAAATTACGTTCCTTACTGTTTTCGCATTAAACTATTGCAGAGATGAATCGATAGTGAACGATACCACGTTTCCTGTAGTTCATGTAATGCAGGTCTTTGCCTTATTGTCACAAACATTCGTGATATTTGAAGCAATGGTTCATAAAATGAATTGAATCGTTCGTAAACTAATCGAATTGACTTAAACAACTGCCGTTCCACATGTTTTACATATTTTTTTTACATTTACAATTGTATGAACTGCTGACATCTCAGGGCAAAATAAGAAGCAATGGTTCATTACATCACTCGAAAGAAATAAAAGAAACATACAAAACGATAAGAAACTTATTTTTCGATATAGTTCAGATATAGTAGTCTATCATTACTTCACAGCACATAACCTTCTATACTGTACGTCAAGTACCCAGTCATTTGTCTTCATGAATTCTGAAAGAGATTAGGCTCATATAAAACTGCAAGAAACGGCTAGTTAGAATAGGCGATGAAATAATACACACGTAGGTGGCGGTAAGAAATGCGTTTGAAACATTCCATCCATTCAGATTAATGCACCATATTCGTAGACGAGGTTTAAAAATGATAAAGAATTAAAGAAAGATCTGACAAAATGAAAATATGAATGCCTAAGAAACAAAGTTTGAAATGTTTACGTCTGCAGAGCATAGATTCTTGCATTCAACGTACTTGAACGTTCTGTGAATGTAAAAGAAACAGACATTATTCACGTCGAGAAAATACTCTTTTAATGAAATCTATTGTATACGAGTGAAGTTGTTGGGAGAAATGTGTCAAAAAATATAATTACTGTAGTCATTGGTCCCAACTTTAGGAACTGCCAAAAATCAAACATGGAGAAGCCTAGGTTCAAAATGTTTTCCAAAATGCGCTTCTTAAAAAAACACTTCAAAATATACGCAGCATCACTATGATAGCTTTCTTATTGTTAAAATAAAAATATCAAACCAATGAACAGAGAGCAGAGAACTCCGACTGTTCACGCGCTGTCCTGAGGCGTCCGGTAGAACGTGCACAACGAGTAATAGAAGAATGAATTAATTAATGAAGAAAATTACTTCCAATGATGAAACATGTACTCGTATACCACCCTTGGGGATTGGTTGTTTATTTTACATTTAATTATGGAATGTAAACTGCTTGAGTTCGAGGACGATAACTTTTGCTAGTTTTATATAACATGGATGAATTTGCTAAAGTTAAATTAAAAATTGATTCCATATTTATCGATTTAGGCGTAAATGTAACTGTACAAAAGATATAAAATTAAGGGAAAAGCATTAGTCAAGAACATGTAAATACTGACGTTGATACTAAAACTGTCACAGATTGAATTATTTTTGTAGAGAAATGCGTTTTATTGTATTTATGTGATATGTGATCGTATATATAGCTCCAGAAAAAGTACATATGTGAATGAAGATTTTTTTATTTTAGTAGAGATTTAATAATTTAATGAGAAAGTGAAGAAACCGAGTTTTTTGGGGTGAGTTTGGTGTAATCTTTGGCAAGGCTGATTGGGGAGGGCACTAGAATAGAAAACAGTAGGGGAACACGACGGGAATAGATATAATTCCTATCTAATGGATTGTGGGAAAATTGAATACAAGAGCAACGCAGATAACATTGATATTAAGAGATTAAAATATATTTACAAATGTGAGTGTTATTATTTTTCATGTTTTTTCACCTACGCACGCTATAAAGTGCATTATTGGTGATAGTGTGAATAATCTTGAATTGAATTGAATTGAATTTGCCTTATTTTACGTGGCGAGACTCGCGCAATCAGACCCGCTCTTCCGTCTGGCCACACAAATTTCGCTACGCTCCTTTCATCAACTAGCAGAAAATGGAGGTATTCCTTGGGCGAGAAACTGGCGATTTGAATTTAGCTCACAGGCGTCATTTAGGCTTGAGGATCTTTTACATGCAAGGAAATCTACTAACATGGGACAGCCGGCTTTACTTCCCCTCCGAAGGAAGGCGTACGAAGGATTTTTTTCGCCCTTAAAAAATCCACGGCTTCGATATTGAACCCGCGAACTTGGGTACAATAGTCCGGTATGCTAACCGTTACATCGCCGCCGCTATCTTAACGCAATACCCCAAGCAACGCCATATACGTCAGCTATATAAAACATAATTGTGATATATAAATACCGGAGCAATACCGGGTTTCTTGCGCTAGTTATTAATATAGCAGGGACAAGGAGATGGAAAAGTCGTATCAGTACGAATGTTCAGGCGAAATTCAAAATAATAGAGTACTATATCTTGATTTATTATTAGACTTCTCAGGTTCATTGACGAAACGTTTTCGTCTCAAAACTCTTTGAATACATCCATTATTGCTATTTAAAATGGATTCGACAGCAACACCATCACGTTATATTAAGCTATTTCTATTGAATTCTAAAAACAATTGTATGCTATAGCGGTTTATGAGAAAATACGAGGTGGAGATAAAGGATGTTAAGTACTCTCTTGGCTAGACGCGTAATATTAGACGTACAATTTATTGGTTTCCTTGCTTATGATTTATATTTAAATAAAATAGTTAATTGAAAAATTAGCAAATCTGAAGAACATCCCATTTCTCCATTACTTCAATATCATTCACCAATATTTTGCTCATCACCATTATTAATTATTTTCCTTATTCGCTCCGTCGCGGCGACACATGATCCTTGTGATCTAATTGCAATTCCTATGGACACTTCATGTTCTTACCATGAAAAAGGGATTAATAAATATCAATAATAATACGTTCACTTTAGTTTTCTAAGCAAATTAAAACGATATTCTAGAAAACAGTTCTCGTTCGAACTAAAAAACAGAGCATTGCGTATTCGTCAGCCAACGCATATCTCTAAAGTTATCTTTTTCAGGTAATGCTTCTGAGATTCTTTTACGTCGGTGGATATGAAGGTTGTATTACGATATAAAAAAAAGAAATACGAGGTTAAAAGTAGGTCACACTCTTATCAAAAATACCTCTTCAGGATGTTCTTTCTGCGAGAATTTGCAGCGGTTTTTCGCTCCTCCCGAAGAAACTAAGCTGCGTTCTTTACAACGTCGTTTGCTTCCCGAGGAGCTTGCCTTTTGTGAGGAGTTACGTGCTGTTATATTAAGAAATGGCGTGGTGATGCCAAAAGAACCATAAGAAGGTTTAGATAGGATGTTCCACGACAGCAGTACGTCGAGTCTGAGCTTTTGGGAGCGCGAAGCCAAGGTTGCTTGTAAAGAACATTTTGAAGTTTGGGTTTAGTATTCCCTCAATTTAAAGCAAGGATTATAATGTGTAAAGGAAATAAGAATTGCTGTTTCAATATGATTTATTTTATGGATACATTCCAACACATTTCTAAAAGATTCACATTTCAAGACGAATTTTTAAAGCGAGGTGAGGAGTTTTGTCTCGCACGAAGGGTATTATCAAGCCTTGTGAAGAAAAGAGCGAGCAAGGAGATAGTGAATGCCTTGAAGTTCAGTGAGAAGGAAAAGAGAAGTTAGAATAAAGAGGGGAAGTGGATGACGATCGGTTGGAGAGAAAGCCATTTATTACTTTGCATCTTTGCTGGCATAAAGTCAAGCACAATGATACGTTGTAGTTTTGAGTGTTGTTTTGTTTGAGTGTTCTCAAATTTGAACTCAAAAATTATACTTTGCATTACTGTTAAAAATTTACGTTTATTCAGCTAACTTATTGCCTTGTTCAAACCATATTTTTCTCATTTCACATTTCAAGTCTAGACAATTTATGAAAGATCAGCTCTGACTTCTTGATGACAGCCCATGCTTCCAGGCGAATGCTGGAAAAACCAGAATGCGGACAACGTACCGCTCGCGAACTCCCCTTTCCTCTCTTGTCCCAATCTTTCGCGGCGCCCTACGGGCTTATCACCCACCGCTCTCAAAAGCGGCGAGTCGGTACACGCTCTTAGCCACCTTGGCCAAGCAAGTCGGCTCAGATTTGTAGTCTGGCGTGAAATTCTGTGTCTCCTGCAAGCGCAAAGCTCATCTACGTTACAAGTCTGCCACGTGCCGGCCAGGCCCCCGCCCTGCGTCCGTCGCTCGTCCCCCGCTGTGTCACCGTGCACGAGCGGTGTCCTCTGCGCGGTCGTTTGCGCCCGCCCCGCCCTTCCCCTCCCCCTCCCCTCCCCCCATCCCCCTCATCCTCGCGCCTCGCACTGCTCCTCCTCGCCCACAGCCCCAATCCCGGAACGGTGCCACGCACCACCTTGATAACAGGCCTACAGCCAACAATCGGTCTTCGGCTCCTCTGCAGTTTTACTTCCTCGCGACTGCTTACGCTCTATACAGAAAGTTTTGGAATGCTGCGAAAAACTGTTAATTTTTGACGCAAAAACTCTTATTGATGGGCCTTGGTAACTAATAAATCTTGTCCCTATACACAGAAAATTACTTTTTTCCTACGCGTTGCTATCTGAATCCATGTTTTGTGAGTCCATGATACCAAAAATCTATTGACGGCAAAATGAATTACCGCACGCCCGGTCGTCCGTCTACGAGCGAAGGTAGCGGGAGAAACAGTATGCAGGATTTGCACGAAAATTTATATTTTCCAATCGATCTCGCTGATGTCGCGGTGCCGTGAATTTGAAACAGATACTGGGGTTCTCATTCTGGGGTGGTACTTTACACAAGCCCCTGCGACATTTTCAAAACTTTCAAAAAAAGTCTCCTTCGTTTTAGATTAAAATTTGTTGTTTGATAATGTGATTAACGTTTAAGAGAATGCTGGCAGTCATGTACATTGAAAACCCTGATTTTTTGAAAATTCACAAGTAGGCAACCATGATATAACTACAATAGTATCGACTTTAAGTGTGAGAGAAAATAAATCGAAATGAGAAATTATTCGTAAATGTTTATAACGTTTTCAGTTGACCTTGATAGGAACAATCTGAGACAATATAGACCAGGGAATTAAATATGACAACGTGGAATACAACAGGACCTTAATTGTCAGTACCTGACCTATTCACACGAGTGATGCGCATGGATAAGTCAATAAGAAATGTAATAACCTGGGGAGTGGATTTTGATGACCTAAAAATCGTCAAATATATTCAATAAAATACTCTTAAAATGTTATAAAAGTTTCTAAAAGCAAAGAAAAATGACTTAAAAAATTATCAAAACCAGTTTAGATGAACAATGGGTATGTTACTAATGTAATCAAGGCTTCTTCCATTCGTTCAAGTGAACTAGTTTGCAAACTCTCTTCTTTAGCACTGTTCTTTACCAGGAAATTTGTCTTAAAATTATCGCAAAATCGGCCGAACCGACAATGGCGCTAACCTTTAATTACATACAATGGCCGACATTACAATTTCTGAGCGAAGAAATCGAATAGGATACTCAAGAATTCTTTAGACAACATTTGTTGCTTCTCATAAATATTATTTGAAGAAAATGACATTTAAAATATATTAAAATTGATGGAATTAGCAAATTAATGTTAAAATGATGGAAAAGGATAAAAAATGTTTTTTTACTAAATGAATCTAAAGCTTATTACTCAAAATCGAAGAAAATTGCACAAAATGTCATATAAAAATGGGTAATAACCTTTTGACATAACATAAAATTAATGTCTACCAAAATTCATTGTTCTAAAGTTAAAAGGAAAAAGAGATATTTAATTAAAATCCACCCCTACTGTAATTACTAAAGTAAATGTAGAAGTATATGAACTTACCTAAAGACCACATGTGCAATGCAAATAATTTCGCGCATTCTTCATGCGAGTATTCAGTTCTATCGGTGTATTTCTGTTTGATGGCAGCCAGCGGCAGCTTTTTTCTGTAATCTGGAACGATAGAGAGGAGAAGAAATAGGGTAAAAGACCACCGAATTATATTTATAATTAACAGTCGTCAGATTTCGACAAAGCATTGTCGCAAAAACCCTACTAACGATTGTTGAAAATGCGAGTACATCGGACTCGGTTTTATCCACTAAAGAACGTAAAATGAAAGGCAATTACAACACAGACAGATATGATGAGTAAATGCATATTCTGAATTCCAACTATAATTGAGAGACGAATTTATCGGAATATTACGATAGTGTGTATGTCTAGTTAAATCAATGCTGATAATTAATTCACAATTTATATGCCCAAAATTCCTAATGAACGTTGGTATAAAATAAAATTACGGAGTAATAATTCTCTTTTATTTAATAAATAAAATTTTGTTTTTCAAATGAAGCTCGATAAGTTTCGTGCAACACACTCGTGCATACACGAATAGAAACGATAACGTTCAGTTTCAGAGGTTAATGTGGTAAGAACTACCTCAAACATTTTATCGTGACTTTGTTCCTGGAATGAACAGAAAGAGAAAGGAATCGCAATAGAATGAGATATTTGCTTCGCTTTCTTTGAATATGTACAGATGAGAGACTTTCCCTATAAAAGCCCAAACGATAAACATGAACAAGGCAACTGAATAAGAAGAAGCGGGTTACAGTTGTCAGATGCCTTCATATAACTGCGGAGTGTCATGTTAAAAGAACGCGGGTTGTCGTTGTCAGTTGTCTTCCCCTAGCAACGCGGTATTATGACGGAAGACTAAACACACACAGACAGAATGTTTGCGAGGACGTGCAGCGTCTTCCGAAGATCCACGGGAATGCGGGTTTATGCAAATGTATGCATGCGGCACTAGCAGTGATTGTTAAAAAGTTAAAATATAGAAAGATATAAGAAATTAAAATATCTCTATATTTAGAGAGAGAAAGTGAGTGAGTGATTGAGTAAGTGATTGAGTGATTGAGTGAGTGAGTGAGTGAGTGAGTGAATGAGTGAGAGAGAGAGAGACGATAGGAGGGAGTGGAGCGAGTGGATGAGATAAGGGAGAGGGAACGTTGAGGAGAGAGGGAGAGGGATGAGAGGGATGGAAAGGGAGGAGGGGGAGGAGGGGGGAGGTATGCAGCCGATGGATCCAGAGTGAATGAGTGCATGATTCAATTCATTACATTTAGAGGTAAAGAACATTAACCAAGCGTGAAGAACCATGTAAACAGTATAAGTGAATGATAAATACGCGCGGCAGCCTGTAACAGGATCTTATCTCTACGTGCTCCGTGGTAAACTCGGAGCTCGCGTTGCACCTGAGATGGAATCTGGTCTAAGAATGACGGGTGTGGCTCCTTCGGCGCTATCGCCCACGTGTTTGCTGGCCCTGAGGGGGCGTTATCAGCAAGGAGGGGCAAAGGATACGCCCCCTTATCAGAAGACAGGCAACGCAAGAAGGGAACGTTCATCCCACAGCGTTGCAGGGACGCAAAGAGGAATGAATAACAAACAGAAAATAACAACAACTATAGAGAATTTTATTCGTTCGCACTCCGGAGTGTTGCTGAAGTACTTCACATCGCTGGCGCAGGTGCCGGGCGGAGGTGCTGGGCGGAGGTGGTGGCGGAAAACGACAGAAGCGAAAGGGCCTGTGGACGGATGGAGGTGGAAAATACGACCCGGGCAGCCGTAGGTGCAAGAGGGACGCCAGGGGCTGGAAAACTCCGGCTCAGGAGCCAAATGCGACTTGGCAGCTCAGAACGAACTTTTTTTGGGTATTCTCTTAACAGGCGTATCCCTTACCACTGATTTGATCAATTGATTGATTGATTGATTGATTGATTGATGGATTTTGCTATTCTCGGCGTGTCAACTGCTAAGGTCATTTGCCCCATAGGTGTAGAGCACGCTTTTCCTCAGAAGGTGGCGGTGAACCCCCCCCCACCGTGCATGGCTTGGTCCGGCGCCGTCCTATAGTCCGCTATTGGGGTTTTCCCAACTAGGTATCGACCACAAGCGGGGCACCGCCCCACCCGGGACAAGTTCTGATCTCCCGACAAGTGAGGTAGTGTAGTGTATAATGTTTGTGTACGTAACGGGTGAGGATAGAACAAGGAAGATTAAGGAAAGAACAAGTGCTGACCGTGGCCCGTTTGTTAGGGTACTACTCTGGCATTCGCCTGATGTCGATCGGAGGAACCACGGAAAACTACCGAGCAGAGCAACCGGATGCTAGGTTTCTCTTCCAGACAGCAACTGATTTCGACCTAGGTGACAAGCTAATATCGAAAATCCTGCCTCCATTGGAACTCGAACCTAGGACCTCGCGGTCAGAGACCCTGCAGAGGCATCAATTGATGCCCTGAGGCACCTCAATCTCAGATATCTGCTTGACACTTCCATCGTCATAATAGTTGGATTATTCGACGATGCAGAATCGGTTGAACTCCAGAAGAATGGGTACGGGGCAAGTTCGGGTAAGCACCACAAAATTCTCCAAGAGATTAATACGTTCTGTTTAAATGTTCAAATGCTCGGGGATTCGTATCTTTACTTGAAAGTAACTACCTGCTAAAAAGAATTCAAGGATGAAATACCCTGAAACTCCTTATATGTCAGCAATAGTAGATAAATATTGCCAATCAATTTTGGTGATTATAGCTCAAAACCTAAGTATGCGAAAGGGAACTTCTGCAATTCTTGATACTTCTCAAATCCGTAACCTGAATCGAGGATGTGAAATGTATCAGCAACATATTAATTTTCGGCAATATAAAATTCACGTAGAAAGCATATTGCTACATATACGATGGCTGTTACTTATTCTGTTGTTTTTTAGTTTAAAAAATGAACTAATTTTTAAATCCAATTTGGAGAATTATTATTCGTATCCCTTACTTCCCCATCACCCAATGCAGTTGTATTCTTCCTATGAATTGAAGCCTTGTATTTCAATTTTTTTTTATTTCGAAACATTATTTTGTTAAAGAAAATCCACACAAACGCCTTTATTTTGATTCATTATTTACGTAGGCTAATCTACACAAATATCTACATTGCCCTTTGGCACGAAGAAACTAAAATATTTATCGATCATCAACAAAAGAAACGTTTATCCACCCCTGAACTACGTGGTCGATGAAAGGAGAAATGGAGCGGGAGGATAAAAGAGGGAGAAAATCGGAAATATCGGAGAAAAACTTGGTAACAAGCCGAAGTACGTATCCGTGTTTCGAGAATTTCAATATTTCTCGCCTCCAGGGACAGCTCGGAGAAGAAGTGTATATATGACGATGTCGAAACGACGCCAGAGCGAGCAAAAGAAGTTGGAAGTTTCCGGACGGACTCTGCAGACAGGAGCTGCTCCTATCGGAAGCAGGCTTACAAGAAGATTCACGAAACACATGCGTAATTGGAGATCCACAAAACTTAAAATCTTACTCTAAAATTGTTTAATGCGTTCTCTTCAGCTGATTTTCTTACACAAATTTAATTTTCAAATATTAATTTCACAAAACTACGAATTGAAAAACGTTGTTTTAAAACAGTTTCTCGTGCTTGTTTTCCAGTTATTTTTTTCAGTGTGCGAATCATCGATTTTGATATTTAAAATATATTCCTTTACTTGTCGCATTGTGTTTCGCTCTGGCGAGTTGAAAAACTGAATATGCAACACGGGTGCGAGGCGTCTCGCCTCGTGCGTGAATCACCTGTTTCCCACCCGTGCTCTTGTTACGTAATCTACTATTTTTGTAGTAACGTGTTTTGTCAATTCGTTGATTATTTTACATAAATTAACACAGAACATATTCGTGCCTTAGCTGGGCCAGCACAAAGTATATTGGTACAAGATTTTTCTAGGTATCATTGCTACTGGAAAGTGATCTTTGCCTCATCAAGAGAAGAGCGCGCCCTCCCGAAGCCTAGCTGTTGTGGAGGTTTGTCTTTCCGTCTGGGAACCTCATAGATACCTTTTAAATCACTCCTAACTAATAAGAAACCTAAATTGTCGGTATCTGACACTTGTGTATTTGTATATTGTAACTCGTCATTCCAGCAAGAAATTATTTCTTTAGTCCCTGTTGACAAGTAGATAGATCTGAACCCTGAACATATTATTTTCAAAGAATACTTTTAGATTTCAAGTTTCCAAAAAATACAAGTTTTCAACCGGCTTTTATCAGGGTAAATCAGTTTTATCGCTTTATATGGCGTACGCATGTATTTAATAGTAATTTATAACATTATTTTAGCAATGCGTATCTTTGAAAATACACTAGTGATGTTTCATTTTCATAACAACGTCTCTACATTCGTTCTAATTATATACATTTCCCTAACAATATTTATTTATTTTCCTCTCAAAATTTCTATCCTCAAAAAACGTTCCATAATTGCTCTGTCAATCAACATGTGTTTTCAATATCTATCGTCTACGATTATTTCTCTTTTATTTGCTTCCATTACGTATAATTAATATTCATTCTCGAAATATAGCTAACATATCATCATTCCAATGTCTTCATGACAAATAGAAAATTAATTAAAAAGAAACGTGTTTCGAAAATTACAGCACCTAAACACTCGCTACCGCAGAGCTTTCATTATTCATTGCGATAGTTTAATATGTAATAGTTTTCCTCTAATCAGTGATCATAGGGATACTCCCGGTACTACCCCTCTTAGGATAATCTCACTCCCCATCTCTTTCAATTGCTTTCGCATTCCCATCCAACCTCAAGCGAGGATTGCAAGTCGGTGTTGTTCTGGTTCTAAATCTGAGTTTTACCGGAAGAAGTTGCTCTAACAAGGGAATGCCAGTGTGACAAGTCGAAACATGCCCTCATATTTTTTTTCATTGAATTTACATGCCCATCTGATACCACGATGTAAACTTTGGCTGCCGATACATAATGACAATTACTTTAAAAAGTACCAAATTTGCCAACATGTTCGTACATTTTTCGTTTCTACAGAGAACTTAGACAGCCCTCGCAAGAAGAGCGGCGACCGCGCGGGCGCCGAGGTTGGCGTTGTAGAGGGTTGTTTCCTCAAGGTCAAATGCCTTTCGGTGGGAGCAGGCCATGCTTTTCTTATTGTAAAACACCATTTTATTTTAGGTATTTTATTTTCTTACCAATAAAAGTTTTTTTTCATTATGAATTTTTTTCCATATGCTTAATTATTAAATATTGAAAACTTGTATCCTATAACTACTGTATCACATTGTATTTAAATTTTGTAAAGAAGTGACTTAAGAATGGTTTTGTGAATCAAATTCACATGTCTCTGCCTCATTTTGTTTTTTTGTTCGCGAAAATTACCGTTCTTTAATTTGTACCTATTTGTGTTGATAAATCAATTTTCTCATTCGAAAATTCCGAAAGACTTACAAACTTTACAGCACTTTTCCAGTTTGCACCGACCTTTCGTGTGTGATTACACAATTGACCTGTTTTGCAGTAGACGCAGACAAGAGCTCTTAAATTTGTGAGGAAAGAGCTCCAGGGGAGGTAGCTCTTGTTAGATGGAAGATGGTTGCGGCAAGGTTTATCACAACGAAATGTATTCTTACAAAAATGAACAACAGCTAAAACTAAAATTCGGAAAAACTTGTATTAATAGTTTAAACTTTGTATAGTTAATATTAGTTTTAGCTGCTTGGAAGGGCAGCTGCCTCCCCGCCTGCCCCTCGCAGGAAACGACCTTGGAAGCTGGGTCGGCCGCTTGCGGCGAGCAGTGGCGTTGAATCACAAGCGAGCGCGCTGGGTAACAGCTGCTTTGCAGGGTGGGTAATTTTTACATCGGTGAAAGCATAAGGCCAATTTGCAAATTCAGAATGTTTTTTAATTGACTTGCAGTGTGTATCGGCACCCAAAAGTTTGATGGTGAGATTAACACGGCATATTCTTCTGATGAAAAGAAGAATTAGGACAGGTTTCGACATATTACATCACGGCATTCCTTTGCCAGCACCAACTGATGTCACTGGAGTGCCTCTGACAGGGAAGTCCTAGATTCGAGTTCCGATGGTGACAGATTGCCGACACTAGCTAGATATCTAAGGTCGCATTCATCTACTGTCTGGAGGAGAATTCTAATGGCCAGTTGCTCTGATCGGTAGGTTTTCGTGGTTTCTCCGATTTACACCAGGTGAACGCCGGAACAGAACACTAACAAACGGGCCACGGATCACGCGGGATCTTTTCTTGCTCTTCCTTGTCCTATCCTCGCTCCTCACTCACGTGCACTACACTACCTCCCATGACGAGAGACCGGTCGGGCGCTTAGAGCTTGTCCCGGCGGGCGCTCCGCTGGTGCGCCGCTGGTGAGAGATTCCTGGTCGGGAAAATTCGCGCTAGCCGACGGTAACACCATCCAGCGAGGGAGGACCACCACCACCACCACTTGAGGAGGTAAAAACACGAACTACACTTACGGAGCTATTGAACTTAGAGATTCTGCGCGCGTTAACTGCTAACAATCAATTAATCATAAATCTGATTTGTCACAGCCACATTGTTCTTCGGGTGGGGCAAGTTGTGTGACCACTGAATCAGCGGCATTCTGAACTTACAGCACAGAAACCAAGTTTGCGAGCGCAACGTGTTCCTGTGGAGGCCCTTTAGCGTTGGCAATGGCGAGAGTCCTGGGCGGCCGAATTCGCTTCTCCACCATTACTCGCGCGTTGATGGCAGAGGGGGCCCTTTGCGAAAGACGAAGTAGATGGAGATAGCCTCTCTCTGCGCCTATTCTGGGAATATAGCCCGTAGGCCGTAATGAGCGAAGAACAATAGATTTGTCTATACTTGACGCATTCACGCTTTAGTAGGAAAATTTCGTTCGCCTCTTGTATCGAAGACTTCGAATCTAGCCCCAATAGGAACATGCCCGCATCAAGTTCAAGACGAAAGTAGTTTGTTTTTAGGAATTAATATTAATCACTGCATTTTCTATTTTAATTAGTATATTGCAGATTGTGAGTGTGGTTCTGAATTTTTAATGTTTTTTACTAATATGTTTTTAAGTTGGTAGGATATGGTGTGTTTACTTCATTGGTGTCATTAGAGAAATAAATATGAGGCATTGTTTTGTATTGTTTATTGCTGCACAAAAAGCTTTGTAGTCGCGTCGTGGCCACTTTCAGTGCGATTCTGGGGCGGCTGCGAACATCCGTACAGTGAAATCCGCGCTGAAGATGGCCACAATGCGATCAAAACAGATTAATGCAACGATAGACGCGACAAAACAATGTGTCATATTTTCTTCTTTAATACTTTTACGGTCCTATCAAGGCTAAGGAACTACGTCGTATATTAGGTACTTTGGTCATTAGTCCCATAAGTGCAGTGAATGGCTTCGCTCTGGAGGTGGTGGTGGCGGTGGCGGCGGTGGTTTTTCCCCGCTCTATAGCGAGATCCGGCGCCGACCTACCGTCGGCTAGCGGAGTTCTCCACAACCAGGTATCTCCTACAGCGGGCCACCACCCCAGCCCAGACAAGCTCTCAGCTCCCGACCGATCTACCGACATGTGGGCTTGTGTGTGTGTAAGGGAAAACGTAGAAATGATCGTGCGAGGTCCGTGGCCTGTTTGGTAGGATACTGCTCCTCTGGTATTGATCAGAGAAACCATGGTGCGTGGGTGAGTCCTGCCAACCCCAGCTTAGAGCTTGGCCCGGCTGAGGCCGTGGGTGTCCCGCTGGTTGACGGTAGGTCAGAGGCGGATCTCGCCATCCTTACGGGGCTAAAGAGCTCGGTGGTTGACGCGCCCGGAATCCCTGACAACCATCCATCCGAGCGCTCCCCGCCCGTCCCCCTCGCTCCTCCCCCTGGCGCGGCGGCGTGGGCGCGCGTTGCCGTGTGCGACTCATTGTGTTCGTTCCGGGCGCCCGCGCGCCGCCCACGCCGCCGCTGCGCAGCCTGTGGTCCCGCCGCCGACAGAGGCGCCGCGTGGCGGTCGAACGAGTGAAGCAGAAAGCTTGCGACTCATTGATTAGTGATTCCAGGCACGACAATTGAGTCCAGGCAGGTATTGCCGTAAGTGTAGTGTAGCTTTATGGCGGAAGGTGGCAGAGATCTTCCCGCGCTGGATGGCGAAATCCGGCGTGACCTATCAGTTGGCTTCCGTATCACTCCGGTGAAGTAAATTTACATCAGAGGCGTCTTTTAGGCTTGAGGATCTTTTACGTGCAGTATTTCTACAACATGGGATAGCCGGCTTTACTTCCCCTCCGAACAAAGGCGTGCGAAATATTTTTTCACTCGTTAACAACCGACAGTTTCAATCGGGTTTGAACACGCAAACTCGCGGGCAGCCCGGTACGACACCTGCTATACCACGAAACCCGCAAACCGCTATACCACCAAGCCTCCTAAGCTGCGAGGTTTTTCCTCAACTGTCGATTAGGGCCCACTGCAGCCGCGACGCGCGCAGACCGCGGTGAGTGGCGTTAATGTTATGATTTGTGCGGAGTCGGCCGCGCTGTCCGAATTAATTCGGAGAGGAGGGCGCGGTCTGAGATAAAGGATATCACGTCTTTCGAAAACCATCCTCTTCCCTCTGGGTGGAATCGCGGACCGCGGGTGAGTTTGGAGACGGTTAATGGAGCTGGTGCTTTGAATATATGGTGTTTCAGAAATGTGTCCGAAAGTGAGCCTTCACCTACAGTTTTGTTGACATCCCTGACAAAGCTGATGTAACTAAAGATCAAAAAGTTTTAGATAGTGTAGACATTATCATCATCATCACGATCATCAGATTGTTATTTAGAAGACAGTAATACGACTACTCTTACTAGAAGAGAAAACATTAACCTAGAAAATATTCGTCTACTTTGACAAAAGCTCAAAACATCAATGAACTGGATCAGCGTAAATATTATAAATAGTAATAAATAAGGGGAAATTATTTAAAAATGGTTTCTGGGGGACATATTATAACAACCAAAGCTAGGTGAAGAAAAAAACACTGGCGACATGAACAGAGGATCGAAGAGAGTTCCAACCAAGGGAAAGAGATATCGAAGGGGAGAAAAGTAAACAAGAATATTGAAACTTAGTCTTCATTTGGTCAAACTAGAAAGTACAAAGGAACACATTTTGATTTATACTGTACCAAATATTATAATTTGACGCGTAATACTACTATAATTATATAACATTACACGACAAATTATAATAATTTTACACCAATGACACGACGAATATTACACAATTGATAATAGTGTGGGTAATTCAGAGCAATAAAAGAAGAAATACATAGTAGTGTCTGGAATATCTCCATCTCCAGACAACTTTAAAATGTAAAATGTGGTATTATGAATCGACAAAATCGGTGGCTTGTGTGGAATACAAATTGCCTACAATCGAAATCAATTTGAAAGAGACCTCAAGCTTTGAGGAGGGGCGAGTGCGCCTGCCGCGAAGGCGTGGCTCAGGAAATTCTATGCAAATGTGACGGCTCAGTTTTTCGTTTCAAGGGATACGATTATTACCGGCGCTTTTGCCAGCGGGAGCCACAAACAGTCGAGTGTATGGGCAGGTTGGCACGTTCCTTGACGTGATAATAGTATTGCATGCATGACAACGCATCCTCTCCAGGCACGTACGACTGACACGTTACCAAGGAAGCTGTCAAGGCAACACATCGCCGAGTAACTGCGCGTCATTTCTATCTTCATAATGTAGGGTGGTGAAGTTTTATTACGCTCTTTCTCAAGTATGTGTCGCTCTAAATTGTTTCTCCGGAAAGAGTTTCCGTAACGTTATCGTCTCGTAAACGCGTGTTGGCTGATATAAACGACATACGAGGTTGTGCATTGTGAGCGGTAGCTTCGGTGTGCACGGGAGCACCTCGTTAATATGCTTGTTGGTCTGTTTATCCATAAACTGCCTGCTACTGTAAATTACAAATGCGGTTCAGTTAGAAAGATGCATTTCCTATACAGACAATAAACACTGACCTCTGCTCTAGTTGGTTTCTTTGAATTATCAGGGAATTAAAGAGAAATAAAATCGTCTGGCATAATACCGCCCCTAATGATAAAACTCTACAAAACCTTCTCAACAAATACTACTGCAAGGAACCATTTTAGAGATAATGTTTCTGGATTTCTGTAAATGCGCAATTTTGAAATACATTTCATATTGAGACAACTTTCAATTTTGAGAAACATCATCATAACTGAAAGCGTAGGATTCATAACTCATTCATCATAACTCATTTGAATCACTTGTACTCACTGGTACAATTAATAGACAAAATTCCCGTAAAACATTGACCGTAAAATATATTGTCTTTAAAATATGTTTTAAACAAATAAAAACAGTTTCAAAAACATTTTCTTTTTTAAATTTTAACATAAATAATTATCAGAACAATACGTTTATTGAGTTTCAGTGACTTTAACACATGAATAATAAATAAAAATACAAATATGTAATAAAACATAATTCATGAATAAAGTGTTAGTATTTAGTTCTTAATTTGTTTGTGAAATATCCTTCAAATATACCAATATGTGTACAGAGTTTTATAAAAAATTAACCGGTAAACTCTCATAGTGCTGTAATGCCACCTATTCCTATCACACAAGTTACGAAAGTAGCACGTTAAAATTAAAGACGTAATTACTTAGAGTAAACTTAAAGAGTCAAAAAATAGTTTTTAAAGAACAACATACACCCCATTACTTGCAATATTTCGAAAATATTAATTTAGGCCCTGCATTCTGATATTCTGTATACAAGTATATTACTTTACTGTATAATACTAGAACGAATATTTTCCGAAAAAGACGAAATAAAAGGAAAACCTAAAGTCACCATGTACAAAACACCCCCAATTACGCCCAAAATTATAAAAAAATTTAAATTTTTAGTAGAACACTTTATGAAAAAATCATAGGTGCAAACCAAACACAAACCTGACAAATAGTTTCCGAGATAGACGACAAACAAAAAGAAGTCTGGTGTCACAAACACCCACCCCCCTTACTTGCCAAATTTCAAAACAATATTTTTTCAAACACTGCCATCTGTAAACCTGTAAAAAAGTAAAACAATTTAAGACAAATTTATGGGTGATAAACAAACTCTAATCAGACGATTTATTTCCGAGATCACCAAAAAATGGCGAGATGGCGAAAAGAAAACTCCAAAAGCGAGATAAACGAGAAACAAAAAGAACCTCAATTGTGCAAGGTACAAAACGACCCCCCCTTACGTGCCAAAATTCGAAAAATATTAATTTCAGCACTGCGATCTCTAATTACGTATACAAGTAAAACACATTAAAAGAAATTGATTGGCGCAAAGCAAACTCCAATCAGGCGAATAGTTTCCGAGATAGACGGGAAACAAAAGGAACCTCGATTGTGCAAAGTACAAAACAACCCCCCTTACGTGCCAAATTTCGAAAAATATTAATTTTAGCGCTGCGATGACTAATTCCGTATACAAGTAAAACACATTTAAAGAAATTGATTGGCGCAAAGCAAACTCCAATCAGACGAATAGTTTCCGAGATAGACGGGAAACAAAAAGAACCGCGATTGTGCAAAGTACAAAACGACCCCCCCTTACGGGCTAAATTACGAAAAATATCAATTTCAGCACTGCGATCTCTAATTCCGTATACAAGTAAAACACATTTAAAGAAAATGATTGGCGCAAAGCAAACTCCAATCAGACGAATAGTTTCCGAGATAGACGAAAAACAAAAGGAACTTCGATTGTGCAAAGTACAAAACGACCACCCCCCCCCATACGTGCCAAAATTCGAAAGATATTAATTTCAGAACTGCGATCTCTAATTCCGCATACAAGTAAAACACATTAAAAGAAATTGATTGGCGCAAAGCAAACTCCAATCAGACGAATAGTTTCCGAGATAGACGGGAAACAAAAAGAACCGCGATTGTGCAAAGTACAAAACAACCCCCCCTTACGTGCCAAATTTCGAAAAATATTAATTTTAGCACTGCGATCTCTAATTCCGTATACAAGTACAACACATTAAAAGAAATTGATGTGCGCAAAGCAAACTCTAATCAGACGAATAGTTTCCGAGATAGACGGGAAACAAAAGTAACCTCGATTGTGCAAAGTACAAAACGACCCGCCCTTACGGGCCAAAATTCATAAAATATTAATTTTAGCGCTGCGATGTCTAATTCCGTATACAAGTAAAACACATTAAAAGAAATTGATTGGCGCAAAGCAAACGTCAATCAGACGAATAGTTTCCGAGATAGACGGGAAACAAAAGGAACCTCGACTGTGCAAAGTAAAAAACGACCCCCCCTTACGTGCCAAATTTCGAAAAATATTAATTTTAGCACTGCGATCTCTAATTCCGTATACAAGTACAACACATTAAAAGAAATTGATGTGCGCAAAGCAAACTCTAATCAGACGAATAGTTTCCAAAATAGACGGGAAACAAAAGGAACCTCGATTGTGCAATGTACAAAACGACCCCCCTTTATGTGCCAAATTTCGAAAAATATTAATTTCAGCACTGCGATCTCTAATTCCATATACAATTAAAACACATTAAAAGAAATTAATTGGCGCAAAGCAAACTCCAATCAGATGAATATTTTCCGAGATAGACGGGAAAAAAAAGGAACCTCGATTGTGCAAAGTAAAAAACGACCCCTCCTTGCGTGCCAAATTTCAAAAATATTAATTTTAGCACTGCGATCTCTAATTCCGTATACAAGTAAAACATATTAAAAGAAATTGATTGGCGCAAAGCAAACTCCAATCAGACGAATAGTTTCCGAGATAGACAGGAAACAAAAGGAACCTTGATTGTGCAAAGTACAAAACGACCCGCCCTTTCGTGTCAAATTTCGAAAAATATTAATTTCAGCACTCCTATCTGTAATTCTGTATACATGTAAATACATGAAAAGAAATTGATTGGTGCGAAGCAAACTCAAATCAGATGAATAGTTTCCGAGAATGACGAGAAACAAAAGGAACCTCAGTTATTCAAGTTACATAAGGATCCTCCATCCGTGCCAATTTTCGAAAAATATTTATTTCAGCACTGCTATGTTTTGTTCTTAATACAAGTAAAACACATTAAACGATATTGATTGGCACAAAGCAATCTCCAATCAGACGAATATTTTCCGAGATAGACGAGAAACAAAAGGAACCTTATATGTTTTAGTTACAAAACGACCTTCTTTTACGTGCCAATTTTCGAAAAATATTAATTTTAGCATTGTTATCTAAACAAATTTCAGTAACAAACAAGCAATGAAGAAAATGCTACTCCTAACCAAGACAAAGGTTACTTTAACATTTTTTTTATATTTAATTAACCTACGGGCGCTAATAAACTTAATGTTTATTTTATTTTAGAATTTACTCACCTTACACGTTTTAGATGGATTTTTTGCAATTTGCTTTTATCCAACTACTTCCAAAGCTCTCGCAAAACATTGAAGCTATTTTCGCAGCCTCAGCTACCATTAATCAAAAAAAGAGAATTGAGAATAGGATGAAAACAAGAAATTGTTCCTAAACTCTACCAGTCCCTTTTTTGTAAGTTCCATATTCTGGCACAATCCTTCAAGTTTTTGATGCAATACAAATTGTAACATATTTGTTATTGATGGTTTATTTATCAGAAAACATTATCTGTACTTGCCCGCAAAGAACCATTTTATACAGAAAATAAAATATTGGAATAAAACGTTTTGCATGCTGTGTTTTCTTAACACTGCCCAACCAGTCCTTCCAAATGCTTCAACAACCAATCAGCACATTGAAAATATGACAGTACATAAACGTTGATTCTTATAATTTAACGATGAGGCATATGGCAGCCTGAGCGGTCGACGGAAGGCGAGACGAAATTGCCAAAGAAGAGAAATGAAGGAAAGCTGCTCGGCCAGTAAGAATAGTCGGCGATAGACGAACAAAAGGGAGGATAGTAACCCGTGATGTTTTGGAATACAATAATGAGTAGTGGCAATGACAGTATGTTCCGGTTGATTCATAGATTGCCTATTGAGTGTTTCCGGGCCCGTCCACTGCTATGGTCATCAGCGCGGTCCATGTGGTGTGTGTTTTCACAAGGGGAGGTGGCGGTTGTGATCCCCGGGCGCCGACGCACTGCGGTTGGCGGGAGTTTCCAACCAGGTATCTCCCCCCAGCGGAGAGCCGCGCCATCTGGGAGAAGCTCCAACCTCCCGACCGGCCTACCGGCATGGGTGTTAGTGAAATGAATGTCAGAGAGTGTGTAAGTAAGGGTGAGGATAAGACAAAGAAGGAAAGATCGAGCGGTCCACGACTTTTTGTTAAGATACTGCCCCGGAATTCGTCTAGCGTTGATCGGAGAAAACTTAAAACTTGACAATCCGAAGATTTCACGAATGATTGAGACACAATCCTAATCCGAATGTCGTAGTGTCAGAGGAGACGAGAAGTTATGATCATGAAGAAATAAGGAACGATGTACACACGGTACAAACGATTTCAACGTTGAGGTCATAATGAGATCACAATTTGTTTGAGCTGACGAAGCGGCCTGACTTAGATTAAGGGTTGATGTTTGCACGGCTATCAGGCGCATCCAGATGCGTAAGACCTGAGGATGTGGTTGTGCAACCGAAATATGGTGAAGAAATGGCAAAACGTTGGGTATTCTACGTAGGAGCCTGAAAACTCTCCTGGTATATAGTGCTAATTACCTTAAGAAGGGACCGCTTTGGCAGCGACTGCTTCGGAATTGCTGGGAACTGTAAGTTCCCATGTACTCAATTTGCCAACGCATTCGTTACAGTTAGCTCTTTTGCAAATGGCGTCATCGCTATCTCTTGCGGAGTCATCGCTCTGCATGTGGTTCATTCCTTTCCCGATCTGGCAAAGTGTTTTTTTTCTTGGAGTCACTCTTCTACATCGCAAAACTGTTATAGTTCACTCGAATGGTATCTGATCCAAGACATATTTCGGATTTTTTTCTCAACAGTTCTGCATGCGTTTGAGAGTGCTGAATTCGAATTTCATATTTGTCTCCACAAAAATGTTCGGCATCACAAAGAAAATAGCAACAACAAAAAACTTAAAAAAATCGCTGTTTTGTGAAGCCGATAATTTTTAGAATGGCTATTATCAAATTTGAATCCAGCGCCCTCACAAACCTATGAAACCGTTGAGAAAAAAATTATCGAACATATTTCCTGGTTTGGTTCCTTTTGACTGGGCTATTAGTACACTGCTAGTCCAAGATGAAATGGGGACTCAGTAGAATGCCAAAATGTGGATGGCAGAGGGGCGCAGAGAGAAGTCGCGCGCGATGGAAAGTGTCAGGTCTCCCGCGGGCGAAGTAAATGATGGCGGAAGGGTTGACGCGCGCTGGCAGCGACAAAGGCCGACCGGCGGACGGCGACGCAACGACGTGGCGGTCGTTGCTTGAGCAAGGCGTGGTCGGCGCGGAGGGGCGGGAAGGGCTGCGGCGCACAGATACGAGAGGGGGGCGGGCGGGGAGGTGGAGGAAGCGAGGAAGAGAAGAAGGGAGGAGGGAAGGGTTGGGAGCAGGGGCGGGAAGGGGACGGGAAGGCGTGGCGGTAGGAGTAGTGAGAGACGGTGGCAATGGGACGCGGCGATGGGGCGAATCGATGGGCGTCGGAGTGGCACGTGTGCGGGCCGAGGGGGGTTAGGGGCCACTCACGTGGGGCGGGGCGGAGCCGGAGGGGAGGAGGCCGCTTGGGCGGGGGTGGTGAGCAAGCAGGGCGGGGCGGGGGTTCAAGATAGGTGGTGGCGGCGGCGAGGAAACTGTCGGGGGTGGCCCGGGTGGGGGGGGGGCAGCCAGAAGCGTAGCGATGCAGGCGAACGTCCGTCGCCGTGTTTTGTTCCGAATACAAATTAATCTCGGGTATTGTGCGCGAACGCCAGAGCGCTCAGTTCAACACTTCGCCACCACAGCGCTGCGCTTCGCAAATTCTAATTTGTTGTGGCCCCGTGAGTGCCGCCCCCCTCTCCGCCGCTCCGACTCACCCAGCGATGCGACGCGCACTCCGCTGATGGAGGCCAAAATGCGCTCGTAATAAAATATACGAGCAAATAAAGGGGTCGGTCAAACATTATTTAACGCAGTACCGGAAAAGGAGCAAAGACAACCTGAGAGTTAAGCATGTTTGAATTAACATTGCGTGTCAGGGGAATACTGATAAAGGGATATTCACATTGGAAACCAGATTGTCTAGTATACAACTGAAATATAATGTGTTGTAAGGAAAATGATCACAGGCGTCCAAAAACATGATGGGAGTAATTATTACTACTAAGTAAAATATAATCAATTCCAGGGAATGAATAACGAGTAACTAATTAACTGCGATTTGTCGGCCCGAGACAGGAAGGAAGATGGTTTCCGACAAAGGTTAGCAACTTTACAAGTTTGTTATACAACAACTATGTCAAATTAAATTGTGATTCTCTGATGCAATAACGAGTGTGTAAACGGAACAACTTACATTTCTTTACGAAATTCTTTAAGAAATTCGTTAAGAAATTAGAAAAATAAAAGTTTCTACCTTCAGTAATGTATGGAAAAGAGACATTTTGCTTAAAGTGACGCTCGAAAGTATATCACAATTCCAAATACGTATTCAATGAGGGTAAACAAACTTTGATGAGCCTCGGTGCGTCTAGGTAGTACACGGATTAATATAATGTTTTTCATGTAATTGCATAAATTAACCACACAGCAAGTATAATATTTCTCATCAATCACGTGTGAACAATAAATGTAAATTTTATTCCAATAGGAAGGTTTTAAAAAGTATTGAAATTATTTTTAATACATAAACGGCTAAAGTAATTGAATATATATATTCATTAATTTCATTTATACAAATATTACACTGTAATCAAGAGATATTTTCTGAATCAATTTTAAACTACAAAATATTAAAACTGTAGCGTGTCAAATAAATATTATGCTTTATGAAATATTTTATATTTTCCCCCACGTTTTCTTTTCCTTCAGCTTCTTGAATGTTTAGATTAAAAATAAATGTACATGTTACTCTCCGTTATAGTTTTCCCCGTGAGGCATTTCCGAATGTAATTTTTACTTTCCCGTATACATACGTATTGAGTAATAGGGCAAGTTATGTAATGCTGCGGAAATTCGATTTCGAGATTTCAACGGAAATACCCCCTGAATTTGGAGTCCCCTGATACCAAAAAAGTGTTGTTTTTTTAAAACGTCCGTCCGTCTGATGTATGTAAACAACACTAGCGTCTAAACCATGCGTAGGTTTTTTCCAAAATGAAGAAACCTGTGTTCATTTGGCCTGAGTTCGAAACTATTTGAAAATTATTCATTAGTTTTGAGGAGTATTTTAAATGAAGTCCATGGGACATTTTCAAAATTTTCTCAAAAACAGCTCCAAGATAGATATTTTCCCTTCAAATTAAATTTGTTGTCCATAACGTGTTCTTTCATTAAGGTCATGTACGTTGTTTTGAAAATTTTAGTAGTTTTCGCACAATACTGCATGCAATTTGATGCGCAACCAATGTAACCTTTATAATTGTATGTTACTTTATTCTTGCAAGAAATGTAAAGAAAAGATTTAAGTCTTTTTTGACTTGTCTCTCACGTCGTTAATATATATTAGCGGCAATATGTACACATTTGTACATATGTATTATATTTATGAGTACATGTGCCTTAAATATTATCAAAGTTTCTCAAACACTCAACAGTTTTCTGTCAAAACGCTCAAACACCATTTTTTCAAAACCGGTACCAAACGTTTTTTCAAATTTTCGATAGGATAGTGCTAATGGCACTCTTTAATATGACGTACAGTTAATTTGGGGGGAAGATTACTTACATTTATTTATTACTACTAGATTACTTACATTTATAATTTAGACAGTGTCTGACTAATGTCCTCTTTTTAATATCTTCTTATAAGAATGCTGTTTTTTTGCCTATTCTGTATTTTTCTCTATATTTAATTACATTACTAACACTAAAATTAACTGAACTCGTGCATTACAAAGCCGAGTTACACATGCAGAGACTTCCAGCTTCCACGCAACGCCGTATTTGCTGAGATAGATTGAGTAATTCATCCGGAAAAGACATATTTACATAATAATACATGATGACATTCTTAAAACAAATAATATATATTGATGATGACTTCCCACTAATACGCCTTCATTGAACTGTTTGAACAAATCAGCAACTTTTGGTATCGTAATTATTAATCGGATTCATTTGTGACACTAATCATATTCATAATGATAATCATAATCATCGTCATTAGAGCTAGGTGTTTGATGCAATCTTTTAGTTCTTCAATAGGCAAGCAAATGTGGAAATAGGCCCAGAAATGTTTAAAATCTTCACCTGTTTATACAAAAACATATCTTGCAATCATAAAAGTGTCGAGTTTTTTTCGTCTCTGGAATTGCTTCCATCGGACAATATAGCCCTCTAATTCGATAAAGACCTTTCCACATTACATAATATGAACGGCGCTTATTTGTATTTTGATATGTTTGTGCTAAATTTTCTCTGACAGGTAGACACACGGCAAATGTATTTTCTCATTTGAGAATCTCTTGCAATATCACTTACATATTCTACATTAACACGAAACTTGCAGACTTTACTTTGCCAGCCCTGGCCGTCAGTACTAAAGGTTTTTGTTTCCGCCTGTCTGAATCATAGAGAAACTTCATGAATGAAATAATTACTCATTTTTACTTAAAAATAAATGTTTTCTTTCGTGTGCAATTAATTTGGCGAGTAGGAAATGTTGCCACACGAGGCCGATAGACAGAATCACTGTGTTACGTTAAGATGCGATCAGACGAAAGTATTGCTTTTTGTTTTTTTTTGTTGTATTAAAAGTTTGGTCAGATCACTTGAGCATCGACTGACTACATCACTAGCGCCAAAAATTAAACTTTGAACATGCTTTGCAAGCCCTAAAAGTAGCCGTTTTTACTAGTGGCTGTCTGAAAACACTTTTTTGTAGCAGAAATCTTCAAAGTATGCGTTATGTGCAGAACGAGTTTTTTAAAATGTCAGATTCAATTTTTTTTTGGGGGGGGGGGGAGGCAACCAACTTACTTGGCTTAGGGCAGCAATTGATGTCCCTGATTGGGAGGTCCTAGGCTTCAACTCCCGGGGGCAGAACTTAACCCGGCTGGTGTGGTGGCCTGCCATTGAGAGATACCTAGTTGGGGAGAGACTCCATAAGCGGACGGGTAGGTCGGCGCCGAAGATCACCGCCTGCTCCCGCGATAAGAACACGCACTATACACGTAGGGTAAGTACCTTAGTAGTTGATATGCTCGGAATCACTAATCAATCAATCAGGTCAGAAACATAGATATTGTAAGTTTCAGAGAGATAGTTTACGTTTCGGACACATGACATTTAACAACAAAAAACATGCAATTACAGGACCTCCTCCGCTTGAATGATCATCATCAACACCGTTATGACGTCGAGCGCTCCGGTAGTTCCCAGCCGCTTCGGCCCACTGTGCGAGGCGACGCGGGGGCAAATAAACAGCGCCGTCATTTGAGCGGTGCCGCGCGCGAGGCTTGGGAATAATGCCGTATAATTATACCTAAGCGCCCCCTCTCGCCGGCACCCAGCCACTCGCGCTCTGCCTCGAACCCACTCTCTCCGGCCACGGTGGAGTGGGCGGAGCAGTGCGCTTCTCCGGTCGCGCGCACATCTCTCGGCCCTACACCCCACATGGTGGAATATAATTCTGGTCCTCCGAGGAATTGGGCACATGTTTATTATTATTATTATTATTATTATTATTACCATCATCATCCCTTACATTCGTGCATACCAATCTTTTGTAATCATCTGGGAGTTTGGACAAGTCCGATAACTATTGCTACAAACACTACATTTACGCCCGACATAATATGAGCCACATTCCGCAGATCTCATTTTCCAAACTTTTGCAATTAAGAAGTTCCATAGATAGGGCGTTTTCATAGCAAGACACAGGAACATCTACAAGTAGACATGATTGTATCTCAAATCCCTTATAACAATATCCGGTTTGCATGCTTCTATCGTACGATTAGTGTGGATTTGTTGTTCATACTGTATTTTGCGACAATTTGACAAGTTGAGACGATATGATCAATGGTTTCTTCCTGCTAGAGCCCAACACGGCATTTATCGTCCTGGAATTGTTATTGTTACCATTGTTATTATTATTACTCACTCACTAACAATACACATTTGAATAACTCGAAATACGCAAAACCTTGTAGTTTCGATAATTCATGTTTTTTGTCATTCAATTACTTTGGATCAATTCTCTCCTCATGGATTGGGTGGTAAATTTGTTCCAATCTTAGCCATTAACTTCATTTCCGGCTTTTTAGTAATACCTAACACTTTATGGTAGGAGAGAGAGCTATAACGTCACAGAAATCTGACACCTTCTAGGACTTAATAATTTTATTGTTTTTCGAAGCAAATTCGTTTGTTAAACTATCTCCTCTTTAAGCTTTAAGATGTTTTTATATAATACATTTTAGATAAATAATGTTCTAGAAAATATATTATTGATCTCAAAATGTATTTTACAAATTCACACGTTTTTAATTTACTCTTTCTGAATGTTTCATAATGCTTTTAAAAATCTCCTTGTAGTATCGGGACGTGAAAGCTTCGTCCTGAAGGAAATTCTGTCAGCCTCAAGAGTAGTTTCACAACTTCCTGCTACGTTCTACTAATTAACCGTCTCTTTGAGTGTTTACACGTTGTTGGTAAAAAAGATTTTCTTAGAGCAGTAAAGTTTTAAATTACGTACACTTGCGAATTTTTTAATTATATATAAAAAGCAATAAAATTTGTCTTGTTTAACATTCATTGTATAAAAGAAATCACTAGGGTATACATGTTTGTTACTGAAAATATACATTATGGAAATGTCCTAAATATAAATATTTTAAAACATTAATTGATTAATTATTTATCAAAATTTTAAAACATACCTGCCTGTTAAAATATTTGGGTACATTTCTTTCTTCTATTTTCCATTATTGTTCATTGTAGTAATGAGTTTAAATATTTGCTGGCCGAGATGTTTACTAGATATTTACGTAATTAGGATATAAAATAAGCCTTTGGCCTACGAATGAAATGTTTCTGGACAAGGTGATGCTAAAGGCACTCTTCACTTAGAAGTAGAACACCAAAAACTGTTGACGATGGCCCTCCACTAGCATCCACGTTTCTTTCGAGCTCTGCTCAACCCCATCAGAGCAGATTCACTTTGACTTCATTTCACATGTCGAGGTACGATACTACAGTTTATTTTCTTTCCAGTCCCTCTATTCTGCCTCAGTTCTCTTTCATTTTAAAGGAAGACAAATACATGAATGGTGCCTCCATGAAATACGTATCTTTTCTATCCACCACTATCACATCCGTATCTTATATAAGTCGTTCCGAATACAGAATAGTCAATTTAAACAACAAATAATATGGAAAACAAACACATGAAGATGAAACAGATTCAATAATATCATTTTAATAGAAAAAACACGGGGGAGTTTGACAAAGTGAAATATTGAAAGGGATAAAGCGCAGGCATGCTCAATATTCCTGTCTGTTCTGAACTGATCGCAAATCTATGCTTGTGCAATTTTATTTGAAGGGCATACGCCCGTCATATACTATTCTACAAAAACTATATTGCAGTTTCATTGCTTTGCAGCCGCACAGTCGTGCTCCCGTATTATCCACTTCGTCCCATTTTGATCAAAGGCGAACACAATGTTACACCGCGGGCCGTGTACGCGCCACGAGCACACCGTATAAGTCGGTCGTAAAGAAGAGGTGAATCGTCGGGACACGGACTACACACCCACGTGACTCGAGTTCCCGCCAGATGGCGCGTGCCACACACGCAGCGCCGCCCACGGCCTCCTCTCCCAGGGAGAGGCGAACCCTGGCAAAGACAGCCGAGGCGCTGGACGACACCGAGGCAGGGCGGTGCCGCTTGGGCCACGCGGAGGGGATGGGCTGCGTTCATGGTGGGGCTTTGGGATTTATCCGTCATTATGCGCACACACAAACACTAGCAAATATACAATATTCTTCTTCTACGAACAGATCTCATCCGTACCGAGACTCCCTCAATCAATATTCTTCTCTCCCCTATCATTATATTTGCTTCTCGATCTTCTATATCAATGAATACGTTGAATTGTCAACTTCCATTCTCAAGGTGTTTCGCATATTGCAATGTACTGTATTTGCAATTCGTGATATTTTTCTTTTAACATTCGAATCAATCTTTCTTTAAGTGATATCAAACTAATGAAAAATAAGTTAAGGCTTATAAGGTACGAAACGGAGGTAAATATGATTACAAGTAGTTTATCAAACACGCTCCTGAAAGCTTCAGGCATTTTCTTGGTTCATAAAGTTTATGAAAAGTAGTAAACATTCCGTTTTCTCCTTTACATTTTTCTATCGAACATGATACAACACGATACAACACGAACATGATACAACATTTTAATGAAAGGTCATAACGAAATGTAATGTTAATATTAAAAATCACTAAAACGAAATATATAGATATTGAAAAATGCTCATTAAATTCAATTGAGCTTATCAAATTATTTGAAAGGGTAGAGGCAACGTAATGATAAGTCACATTTCACACACCCAAATAAAGATCTTAGAAATTCACCAAAACAACACCATCCCAAATGTACTCAAAGAACTGTTCATAAAGATAAAATCTGCATGTAGAAAACAGTGGGAACTGTATATACACACTGAGATAGTCTATATTTACACAAACTTTGTTGCTTGTTTGGTTATGGCAAAAAGTCCAGAAATGAGGTTTGTAACTATGTCGCTCCCATCCTTTTGTTTATAATTCTTTCCGTCTACTTTCAACGCGATACAAACCCCATACTTTCCCTTCTGTCACTTTGATATTTTTCATTCCATTCTCCCCCGCGCTTCGCCGCCCGGGGCTGCCCCTCTCCCCCGCACTCCTCGCCGGGCGCTGGGGGGGGGGGGAGGAGGACGGGGAGCAGATGTGGCGCTCCTCCACTTACGCCGCGTTTGCTTTACTAATTTGCCGCGCGCGTGTGCCACTTCCCCTCCCCTCCCACGCCCGCTCCGGTCGCTGCTCTGGCCACTGGCGCCGAGCTGGCCTCCATTGTTGCCTGCTCGGCTCGGCACCGCAGCTGCGGGCCCGTTTGCACGCGCCACACACTGGCGGAAAGAAAAATTCAGCACCTGGAGATACTTTTGGTTAAACCGCTAGCAGTAAGAGTAAAGGCAACGTCCTACCGCTCGTGTGTGTGATTGTCTATGCGCACGTTCTATCACGGCAAGAGGCCGAAATTTTATTTGATGTGTGTTGTATTTGTAACACCTCGTATTTGAATCGAATTCATAGACCGAATGTTTCGATGAGCAGATAGTGTAGCCGACTCTCGACTCTCGACTCTCGACTCTCGACTCTCGACTCTCGACTCTCGACTCTCGACTCTCGACTCTCGACCACTCACCACTCACCACTCACCACTCACCACTCACCACTCACCACTCACCACTCACCACTCACCACTCTCGACGTGCCCGTCGTGTAGGCTGCTTTTCAGGAGCGGCGAGCCCTGCAAACGCGTGTTGTCCTGCCACGTACGCTCAAATTCAATTGAAAATACCTCAACACATCCATATCGTTGCTCGTATTTCCATCGGTTAATTTTGGAAGGATCCCTTCCCACATTTTCGGCTTTTCGAGGTTCCCTGTAGCCTCCGTCCGTCAGTCAGTACTGCTCCGGCTAGATATCATAAGTCTTACGTTTATAATTATTTGTTCTTTATTCATAGATAGAAATCATTTTAATAAATTATATTTGTATAGTTGCAATTAATCTGTTTTCGAATATAGTCCTTTCTTAATTTTTTTAGAAATTGCATCTAATAGCTTGTATCAAGAAATGGCTTTGAAGCATGCTTCGCAGGTATTACATTAGTATTATTTTGGGACGGCATGGACGTGCTCGGTTGCTGAACGGAGTAAATATTATCGATTGCAGTTTTTGTTAATTCAAGGTAGAAGATAAGAATATTAAACGTTGCATTACTTTAATTACTAAAATTAAGTACTACCGAGTTCTTAAAATCTGCTTTTATCGTTTCTTCTATATTATTTTATTCACTACTTGGAAAAAAAATTCAAATGAAATGTAAATACTGTATTTTAGTTTTTCATTGTTTCAATTAACTTATTGCCAAAGATAATTAAAGATGTTGTCATTGCCAACAATATTTTTTTAATTCAATAGCAGCTTTCGATGGCTTAGCCATCATCATCAGTTGTCTGCTAGATGGAAGCCACAAAACGACTACGTAGTCGTTTTTTGGCTTCCATCTAGCAGACAACTGATGATGTAGGCTTAGCCATCGAAAGCTGCTATTGAATTTAAAAAAAAAATATTGTTGGCAATGACAACATCTTTAATTATTTTAAAAATGCCAAAGATATCTTACCACAACACCTATATTATTGCCAAAGGTTCGTGTACGCATTGGCATTTCTTTATAAATAAACTGCTTTTTAGAGAAATAATGTTACATGTAATACTCTTGTAGAAATATTTCGACATTATTAAAAAACTAAGTCATTGGGTACGGGGGAAAAATAATAATACATTATAGTATGCGTGGTGGTAGATGATAGAAGTATATTCTATTTGCTTACATTTACAGGTAATTTCAATCGTACCAGCAAAGTATCAGGCGACGGTTCCAGCGGACATGTCCGGGACACAAAAGCTTCAGTCACAGCCACTGGTGCCGCCAGTCAGAGTTCATATCAGACGTTTTGGCAACGGGGCTGCTCGCCGCGGCGCGGTGCATTGTGGGGCGCAGGGAGATTACCCGCGTTCCGCCCGCCTTCCGCGCGTCGCATCAAAGTCGCCGGAGTGTCATTCGTTCGCGAATATTCGAAGTGGAGCTCTACACGGGAATAAAGCACGACCTGTCATTCACATGGCCAGGCTCTGAGAGCTTTCGACACTGCGATCTCAGATCGATTTGGGATAGGGGTTCACAAATTCTCTAAAAAACACAACAACAAACGACTGGGTTGTTGCGAAGCCTCACATATTCGTTAGTTCTTCATTGGCATCAATCAATCGATAATATCTTGGATTACTGCCGTTAAATATTCTCTTTTTGCAATAATGAACGGCTATAGTAAATAATACAAATAAAATTAATATAATTTTTATTAATACTATTTATTAAATAGAGATCAAAATGTTTAATTTTTGATAATATGTATACTCCTTTATATACTTTAAATCATGTATCATTATCAGTCTTTGGTGAGGATCTTTTTATATGAGTAGTTTTTGAGTAATGGAACTAACATAAGAGCAGGTAAGGTTTCTCTACGTCACGCATTCCCGTCAGTTACGAGTACACTCGTAAATTCAATGCCAACTACGAAAACATAATTTGTGTAATGGCTCGGGTTCATAAAATAATGACCTTTGTTTGGAAATAATGTTGCATAGTAATCGAATGAATTTAATATAAAATCATCAGTAGTACGTGTATCGATTTTATTTCGATTTGCGGTTCTACAAAAGAATTTCTGATATCGGCACCATGTAATGTGGGAATATCAGTTGTCTCTCATTTCGTAGTATTATGTAACACAATTAGTCGTCAATTAAAATTTTATTTGGAGTTGGAAAACGTGGAGTGGAGTGCTGCAGAGCTCATTGAAATCCAACCAACAAAAGTGATCAGAAAATGCATTTGTATGATATAGAATGTCGTATCTGAAGCAGATTTGTCTCATTTCTCTATATTCAGAATTTTCTGATAATTTCGGAACATTCATAAGTTTTACACTAAGCTCCTATGCGCTTAACGTGCACTGTTTCCACTACAAGAAAAATACTGGAATAAAAATTACTGGCTCAAGGATTATGGTCCTTTATATCGAGTGATTATTATCCTTTTCAATGTTTGGTTCTTAATTAATGATTCAAAACAATATTTTCAATACCTTCTAAAATTGGTTGAAATATGCCGAAGGTAATATCTACACAACAAAATGACGTTCTAATTGTATTTAACGTATTTGTGTTTACCAAAGCTGCAGTACTTTCGAGGCAAACACTGAATTGTTGGAATCCCCAATCAATACCGCTGGATTGTGAAAATTTTTGATGGCATCAGGGCGATGTATGAAACGGTCATTTCATTATGAACAATAACATCTCTACTATTCCTTGATTTCTGATAATTCTATTTCAATGACAGCCATGCTATTACAGTTATGTTGATTATTCTCATTATGGGAAATGAATAATCGTTTGACCTCAATGGTGAGAAAATCTATATTTAAGTTGGAACGCTAATCAGATTGTCATAATTTAAAAAAATGTTAAATAACTTCAAAAAATATTTTATTAATAATATTATGCTACAATATTTGCATTTCTATTTTTTTTCAAGAAAATATTCAACATTTTTTTAAAATAAAAATACTTAAAAAATAATATTTGCAAAACAAAAACTGAAATGATAAAAATATGTTTCAAATTTAAAGTTATCAATTAGAATTTCGCGAATTTAAAAAAAAAAAGATTACATTCTTTATAATTCTATACTTAAAATTCATTAATATGAATTTTAAAAACTTTAAAGCTTTTAATTTTATTATTTTTTTGTTTTAAGTTAAGCAAATGTATAAAATTTGCTCATTTTACGTTAAACTTGGAAAACCAAAGGAAGACAAATTCGATAGAGCTCCACGAATAACTTCCCGGCGCGAACTGCAGCGCGAACCGAAACGCGAACTCTGCGGCGCCGCGGACCCGGTCCCGGGCCCGGTCCCGGACCCGGTCCCGCCGCCGCGCGGGCGGAGCGAATCGCCAACTCCGGGGCGTCGCTTCGCGGTGCAACGAGGCAGTGCGCTCGCAGTGGGCCTCAGGCCAGACCCCATGGAACATCAATGTCCGACCAAAGGATTGGGGAAATTGACATCCGCGGAAGGGAAGGGAATGGAAAGAAGGGAAAAGAAAGCAACGAAGGAGAGAGGAAGACAGGAAGGAGGGAAAAAGAACGGAAGGAAGGAAAAAAAGATAAACGATGAAAGGAAGAGATGAATGTAAGATGAAAGAGATGAAATATAATGTGAATAATGTAGTACCAATTAAATGAAATGAGGGAAAGTATTCAAATAAATAGTGTTGAGTAATGAAATGCGACGTTATGAGATTGAGCAGGGCTCGAATTCTGAAGACCTAAAAATTCTCTAAAAATGATTTATAAAAAGACTAAAAACAGAGGAAATTGACCTAAATAAGGGGAAAATGACCATTTTTTTAAATACTCAAAAATTTGTATGAAAATATTTACTTATTCAATGAATTTTACAACTTTAAATAGAATCTATTTATATAAAATTGTTTAATAGAAAGTTTTATTTTAGGAGGAAATGTAATCCTTAGCTCCGATCTTTCAACAGTTGATTTTGAAAGATCCAGTAAATTACCGAAGATCCATGTAATTTTGAGAGTTTGAAAAACAGAGACCGTTACAGTAGTGAGTTTCGTCATGAATTGGTGATACAATAAAATCTTTGTTTTTGCGTTCGTAGGCTTCCGCGACCAGAATCAATACATTCTTGGCTTTCCTGAATGAGCCGCGCCTCGAACAATTGGGCTGACGTTTCAGCCATCTTCCTTTGGCCAGTAGAAGAACCCTGAAGAAGGCCACAGCAAGATGGCCGAAACGTCAGCTCAATTGACCGAGACGCGGATCATCCCGGATAGCCAAGAATGGTGCTCCAAGACGGTGCTCCAAAAGGGTTAAGAACCTCTGATTAATCTGATGTGCAAGTTGCTGAAAAGCAAAAGAGGAGAATATCCCAATGACAATGAAGGCCGAAGAGGTATTGTTCACTATTTACCTCTCAACATACAATTTACGTGAGTAATTCGTCAAAGGCCGTAAAGCAAAAAAAATTAACTTTCGCTTGACGATAATGCAAGTGACTTCAAGCCGGAGGCACAACACTAGCTCGGAACGCGGCCATGGAGCATTTAACCGAATTACAATCCTCAGATATAGGGGTTAATCTTAAAAGGGGTGTCAAGCCCCCCACTATCCGTCAACATTTTTTGAAATTTTCCACTTCTTCTTCTCTCTCAGGCATAAAGGCATCGCCTGTTTCGCCTCCACTCCAATCTGGTCACCCCCTTCTCTTTCTTGGGCGACCAGGATTTCTTGGTCGTTCTGGGTGGCATTGGAAGATTCTCTTCTGCAATCTGGTTTCATGCAATGTTTCAATGTGATGAATCCAATAATTTCGGCAGTGGCTATTTTTCTCTTGAAGACTACCTACTCCAAGTTCTTCACGAGTTTTTAAATTTCTCTTCCTGTTCGTAAGTCTAAACCCAGCTACTGACTTCGAAAATCACATTTCAGCACTCTGTAATCATGTACTCGTATTATATTTCTTGGTTAATGTCCAATTATCACTTCTATATAGACATGTTGAGATACTTCATAATTCATAGAAATTAATCAGTTTCTTTTTTTACTCTCTTCTTCCGGGTAAAATGAAACTTTAACTAATTTGTCACAAACTAATACCATATTTAGATGTCATCACATCCAAGTAGTTAAAAAGTATGTATATATTAATAATTGTTAATTTCAAGTTTAACAATTAAAAAAATATTACGTTGTGTATGGAGAATCCAAATTGATATTTCCGCCTCTACCCCTGAAATACTTTCTGGATCTGCCGCTGGATATCCACAACTTTACTGAGCATAGGATCACCTAAGCTTGTCGTTAGGCCTAATGATTATCGAAAAAGAAGAGAACTTTCAAAAGGACTTTAAAAAAATCTCCGACTTCACGATCTCCTGCCCACTGTGCGAAGACCTCAGCGCCTCCGGAAGTGGGAAACCGGAAGTAACGGCGCCGAGCGTACGCGCGTTGATAGCATCGCGGTCACGTGACCGTGCAACTTGCGCGGTCTGGCGGTTCGCGCTGCAGGAAACGCGGCTGCTTTGTTCTGAGCCATTAGGGTCTGCCGCCGCGTGAAGAACCCGTTCGTAAGCAGCTGTAGACTTACTTAGTCACTGACACGTCCTGTTATGTGGTAATATGAACCTGTTTCTCCTGTCCTTAGCCCTATTCAGTAGGACATTCTATTAGATATCAATACTCTCAAATATTGTTTTGTGCGAAGTGTACTAAAATATTCTGAACCTTATTCTCTCCAGCCTCAAAGTTTTATGTGCCTGTGTTGCAAAAACCTTCCTTATTACGTTTTGTCAGGATGACTTTATAGCCTTTAATTCTCTTGAAGAAACAAATCACTGTACAGTTGACTATTGAATGTCATTTTGATTTCATGACCTTGAAAATAGAACTAAACTGATCGCCCGTTTGAGATTTAGATAAAACCACGTAGTCTCTGTTTCATATTCCTTAGAGCAGAATTTAAAACCTCTTTCGTTTTTCAAGAATACTTCGACAGACGGTGAGAAAAATCTACCCGTTTCTTAAAGGTCATAATATCCTCTAGAAAAACGCGTTGTGATTTCGGCACCGATGCCGAAATTATGCTTCGAGTGTAAAAATGCGTGCAGGCAGTGTGCCGGAAGGACGCCAGCCTCAGCTGCCGGAAGCAACGAATGCGCCAGGAAGCAGCAGCACGAGGTGAGGCCCGGCGGAGCGGGGCGGGGGCAGCTGAGACCAGGGAGCGCAGGGTAGAGAAGGCCGGGTGAGGGCGCGGCAAGGACGGGAGGGGCCGCCCTGGAGATATTGCTACTTTTTAGTCTCTGAATCCCTAACAATCGGTCACTGATGAGGAACAAAATGCATTACACATGTGTCACACTTACCAAGATGTACACACCTCGACTGCTTTTATTTGTCGCCTCCTTACCAGAACATGGCAGCGACAACACCCCCCCCCCCCTACACGAACAAAATGCAGTAGTCAAACTCTCCATTTTTTTGCAATTCTTGAACAGGCGGTGCTATTTAGATAAGAGTTCATTCATACTCCTGTTTAATAGCAGTCTGTGAGAAATATGAAGCCAACGGGAAGAAAATCAACCTGAAAAATGTCGTATTGTATTTAATTGATTTTGATTGTTTGTTTAGAAATTATTTGTATAGTTCTGTAGCGAATGTTTTAAATGAATTTACGGCACGAGAGAGGAAGCTTCGGTGTTTCGTGAGCACGTGCCGTCCGGGCCCGGCGCGCTCCGCTCTTCCACAAGGGGGGGGGGGAAAGGCGCCTCTGAACCCCGGCGCGCGCAGCTCTTCGCCTGGGCTGCTCGCCGCTCCCGCACGCGCCTCCGAGCGCAGCGTGCGTCTGGCCACCGCTCGCCCGCCGCGCTGGTCTGGCCGTGCTCAGAAACCACCTCGGAGGCGACGGCGGACATTCCGCGTTCGGGGCGGATAGTTCGCGCCGCCCGGTGCGGCCTTTTAAGGCTCTCCCAAACGGGCGCGGGAGATCCGCAGCGGGCGCGGCGCGGAACGCTCTGCGCTAGACGCGGCGGCGGAATCCGCGACCGTCCACATCGGAGCGTCAGTTATGACAGCGTTTGACGACAGTTATCCTCATTAGATAAACAAAGGCAAGGGGAGCTCGACCCAGAGAGGAGCGAAGGGACCCGAAGGCAGGTGACTTTCACAAAACTCGAGCGGCAGCGATCGAAACGATTCCGATTGCGTTCCAAAATCCGCAGGGAAGAAAACGCTGCCAATCCCCCGCAGCGACGCTCGCCTGCCGCGCAGGTCTGAACGAGCTCCTAAGGCAACACGTGACGCGAAATTTCCACTGCGGCCATTCCGCGTAGGCTGCGGGTCTTCCGCGCCGGTCTGTAGGAGCCTTTATTAGGAAACATCCAGAGGAGTCCCTGTCCGCTTTGGCTGAATTTCGAATATCGTCGCTTTGACAGCAACAGCCCAAGCTGCAGTAATATCTTAACAGTCGCAAACCAATGGGCGGGGAGGACGCGCTATACTTTTCCTACATCTTTGTTTAGGTAAGGAGTTCCACTTTCATCGTTTAGGGCTTTTATTGTTCCAATCCATCCTTCTGCTGGAGGCGGCCGCCCGCGCCCAATGCGCCTGGGAGCTGCGCGCGCAGACTGCGGGCTGCGCATGCGCAGAATCGCCAGACGCACTATCATCGTGATCCGCCTATTTATTCCGCTGCCGCGCGGCAGTTTCAATTCCGAACCGCGCGTAAATTACATTTACGGTCTCCTCCGCTCTTCAAAACGCGCAACGGCATCGTATCGTCTGCATGCGAGTGTGTGAGTATGCGTGTGCGAGCGCGTGCGTGAGTTGGGTTGAAATACATGCAGCATTTGGGGTAAAACGGCACGAACCGGTTTATACACAAAGCGAGCTACTTGAACAACGGATTAAAAATGAAAACTCTTCGAAACGTCATTTCCTTCCTCTATTAACCCATAACGTATTAGAGGCAAATAACTACAACAATAACCAACTAAAATTACTGCCATGTAACTCAGGAAAACCGCTCACCGTGCAAAGATGTTCAACAGCACGATACGAATGCCCTATGATTAATACAAACACACAAGATGTACAGAATAACGTAATAATATAATTCCATATTTACTGAGTATTTTGTCAGATGGCGTAACGATTTAATAGGTTCTGTGATTGGTGAATTTCGAACTTGATAGATAGCCCTTCAACTATTTAAACCGCGCGGCCCAACTCCTCTGGCATTTAACAATTTCAACCGAGTGATCACTAAAGCGAAAAGTCAACTAGAAATCTATATTATCATTATTTCATGGGAATTTGTTTAGGAGTGAACATCTGAATTCTCGAATCTAGCGCATCTTCAAATCTTGTGAAGTCTGAAAATAATTTGAGATTCAAAAATATCAATATTTTCTCGGTTATTACGTCATTGCAATCATAACCTATTGTTCTTAAATTTCTGGAAAGTGCTTTATCCAGTCATACTTTTTAGGTATATTAAATTGCTTGCTCAATGTTATTGATTTAATTACTCAGTGAAATTCTTGAAGTATTTTTTGCACATTAAAGTAGTTAATACTTTGTCTTATTTAATCATTAAGTCAAAAACATGTTTATATGCCGGAAATTAATATATTTTTTTAAAACTGGTTTGTGGAGATAGGTTCCCTGCTCTTCTAGAGTTTCCTGTATTTATTCCAACGTAAACTTTTTATTGCAGGCAAGGAAACGAGTATTTTCTTTCTCTATAGTTTTCTCTGTGTAGAGAGAGTATAAATGTATAGGTTGTAGTTGCAAGGTAAACTATTCAAACTGAAGTAATGTTAATGTTTTAGAGTGCTTTTGTTATTAGAGTTCATAATAGAAAGTTTATAGTATTACTATTGTAACTAGGCTTCTGGAATCTTAAAAGGATGAGACAAAAAGTTGTATTTACAGAAAACTTCGTCTTCTCCGTTTTCGTGTTAACAATGTCATTTGGTAAAACACTGTAGGCTTTCACGGCCGGCGTTATATTCTAAGTTCTCTTCCGGGCTGAAGGGCCGTGGTCTATTGGAAGACATATTTCTATTGGAAATATGTCTTCCAATAGACCACGGCCCTTCAGCCCGGAAGAGAACTTAGAATGTCATTTGGATAATAAAAGGGAAACATTTTTTTGAGATAGAGGAAAATTCTAGGTATAGGTTACTCCAATGGAACTGGAATACGTGAATGATCGCAATTCATTCATGATACAGAATTTTGCATGTACTTTTCGGAAAACAGTTTAGTATTTGTAAAAATTTAGACTGTTTCATCTCTAAACACAAGGCAGAGAGCCCAGCCAGCGCCAACCTTCCTTTGACCGTGCCTCGCTGCACACATACGTAAACAAACAAACAAACCGACAAACAGCCTCTCGATTTCGGGCGAACCGGTAGTAGCCTGTCTGACGAGACTCCTCGCCTTGTTTTTCGGAGTCGGTCGCAAACTGGTTCTGAATCATCTCGCCCTGTCGACTCCTGTTTCTCTATTACGTTTTATTGCGACGATACGTTGGGTATTATCTTCGCCAATTTTAATTTGAATATCGCCAGAGCTCGTTGTAACGCGGGTAATTTAACGCCCGGCAAGACTTTCATCAGATAGAACAGGGATGGCCAACGTTTGAGAGCCTGGGATACATTTTAAACTACATCTTCGTGTAATATGTTGCGCCTATGTAATGGTTACAGAATATTCCAACCTTATTTGCTGAATACAATGGCGAACAAGTTAGGATCTGTAAAAGAACATCCGTTACTCCAGAGATACTACTCACTTGTGTTCCAATGTTGGCGGATATTTGACGGCAGTTAAGGCCGGGTACATCCGGATATTGTCTAGTTGAGAGTTATAAAGGCCTACAGTTTGAATTGCGTTTTCCGTGGATTCCTCCCATCAAAATCAGGCGGATCTCTAGCAAGAATATCAGTGCAGAACCTAAAACAATGAGTACACACGTCGTTCACCATTCTCTCCCCATTCTTGAAACGTTGCATACATGCCTGAAACGTGAGGAGACTTGTCCTCCTCTTCAAGTTTGTCCTAAGTGTCAAGATGACGTTTAAACAACACATCTTGAAAGTTTACCGTTATGAGATCAAAGAGTCGAAACTATAGGTTACATATGACACACGCTAATAAGGAAATGCTTATTTGGAAACAAACTCTGAGAACCATTACCAGATAAATTATATCTTGAACGAACTTTTTTACATGCAGAGAGATTTCACAGATAACAACGAAATTATAGGTTGATGAATACGTGACCATACGTCCACTTGAAGACAAGTACAATAATGAAATTTTCACACCGACATTGGTTTTCATTTCCCGCGAACCGGGTCTTTTCTTGAACTTTTATTTCGTGTTCCAAGTCTCATTCTAAACGAACTATCATATAAAATTAGATGTTTGTAGACTCCGAAAGAAAATGATCGCAGGAACCTACAAAACAATTTTGCGTGTATCTCCTTGACAATAGCTCTAAAGAAAAGAACTTGCATTTTCAGTTGGTGGTACACATTATCATAATGGATGCGCAAATAACGGTATCTTCATTTTTCGTTGGGAAGTGCAATGTAATTCCACTGTTACACGTAACTAGCTGCGCAGACCATAACCAAGGAGTGAATTAAAATTGCCATTTGTTGTCTGTCGTTAAAACCACTGCAAATGTGGAGAGAACCTCTCCTTCATAAAAGCAAATAATCTCAATTAGTCCTTTGCATTGTGCATAAAATACATAGGAGTTCCGGATAGGGGTGCCTTCTAATTAATCGCGATAGTCAACAGAAATGCAACGAAATAATTCACTGGTGCTCCGAACGCCGGATGGTCTACTAAATTTGTCGGTGCAGAAGTAGCGAGCAGAGATCTGCTCTGGGCGATGACGTCATCTATTCTAGGAATCTAACCTCGATAACAATCTTCGCTCGTCAAACACTGAGTGTGTCGTTTATCACTGCCACCCTCAGTTTTCGTTGGCCCTGTGACCACGGTAGACGCGTTGTTCATTTGTATTGTATTCCGTAATTTGTACATACGTGATACTTTTTGATCCTTCTCCAAATGAGATCCTTGTCCCCAGGCTATACGACTTCCTGTGTTCCAATTATCGCGGATAAACGCGAGTGTAATGAACGCGTGTTCACACCTGAACGCCAAAGTGCACCGCCCTCAGCGGGAGAGACTTCGTTGGCGCGCCGCTTGGGCCCCCCTCCCAGGGGAGACTAAGTGCTCGAGGCGGCGTTCGTGTCTCGGTTCACGGACAGCTGAACGCCGGAAGCCGCTCTGCCGCAGCCAGCCTCCCCGGCGCAGCTGTTCTCTCGTGCGGCGCTGACGGTGCCGGGGAGGGGGGAGGTGGCCCCGGGCGGCAGATTTTTCAGCATGGCCCCACCAAGCAAGCAAAAGGAGCAGAGAAAGGCTTGAGGCCAATCTAGCGTTGGATTTTTTTTCTTTCATTTCACATCTGCAAATTTACAATCCGTTCTTGAAGAACATTTAGTAAGTGGTTTGTATTTACGCAAATAACATTACGTGAACTTACTGGTTACATTTCGAGTGGGTTTGTCTAATTAGGGATTAAAAAAGCGGTATGGCAGTTCTAATATGTGTTGACGTTTCTGTATATTCTATATGTGTGCTCATTATTGTCCAGTAGATTAATTGATAGATGGTTTGAATGTTCATTTAGTTTCTTCAAATACTTCTGGCTTCTTTTCGAAAAGACATCCAAAGAGTTGAGTTATTTAGGTTCTTACAAAGGGACGAACGATGGTGCTCCAGATAACTTCCTTTATGTTCTTGTTTCGAATCTTCTGAGCATCTCAATGATCGATGCACTGGCAAAACCCCAGTTCTATTCCGTAGGTTCACGGGGGTGTTATAACAGCTTTGTGTAACAGCCTTTTGTTGAACAGACAGCTGGGTCCTGTTGGAGAGCGATGACAATTTTCATTATTTTAATTGCGATTTTTTCGTTTTGTAATAATGAGATTTTTCCATGTCAAGTTGGAACATTTCGGTTAAATTTAGTGTTCACTTTATTTGTGTTTCGTAATACAAGTACGATAATACGCCACTGTCAAGATTCTGAATATCCTTTAAATGTGGAGAGCTTAAAGAGGACTTCATCGTTAGAAGTTGGAGGATGGATGTCAATATTATTGAATGTATTATTTTTATTACACGTCACTTCATTTTGTTATTGAATTATGTAGAAAATCATTCTTTGCAAATGTACCGAAATATATAGCATATTTGAATGTGCTATACAAGTATTAATAATGTTTTGAAATGTCAACATGAACACAATGAGGCGGAGAAGTGAGAATCCAGTTCTGGCGGTACTATGGAGGCGAAGTCGCAGCGCGTCTTTTCTGCGAATTTTTACATTTAATTGTTCAATTCGGTACAATTGGAAGCCGCATATGCGTTTTTTCAATGAGTGCTTCTTCTATACCTCTGAATTTAGTACGTAGTTTTCACGATGATAGCAACGGTGACTGAGTGAAGGCGCAGGGCAAGGCGGGAAAGAGCGGGGCAAGCGCGGCAGCGCAGGGCGAGGAGAGTGAGGAGCGGGTGGGTTTGGGCAGTTCCACGTAAGGCAGGGGACATCAGGGCAGGGGTCTGGCTGAATAGACGCATACAATAAATAAATACCCAGCCATTGAACCTGAATTTGGCTTTAAACACCCCATGCAATTAATCGCATGGGTTTCCACTCATTTCTAATAGTTCTAAAAGATATACTTTAAAATTATGATAAGCATGGAAGATTTTTCTTTTAGGCTCGACAGACATAAAGTTAGTTCGTTTGTGATCCCTCTTGCTTCATTTTTCCGTCTAAATTACTCTGACATACGCAAAAAGGGCTTTTCAGAATTTGAAGCAATTCGAGATACTACATTCGTTTAAAAAGTGAACTTATATATGCACTAATCACACAACGCAGTGGTTCTGGATGCGAGAATAGCATAGACAATGTCGAAGAGCTTGAATACCAGCAAAGCGACGAGAAAGAAGAATTATTCAACATCATACCTTTTGAGCAATTAATTATAGAGAAGTATTATTGTAGTAAGCAGCAGAGAGTATACTTTTATACTCAAATTACTATCAAAAACTTTAACAAATGTTACATCATTGTCTTCTCTTTTCACGATTTACCGATTGCTATTGAGAAATATATAGTTCCATTTAAAAAATAAAAATGAATAAATTTGTTGATAACTAAAAATATTACAAACAATACTGGTGTTGAAACCAATTTCTAAGGTAATTTTCTTTACTTCTAACTGTTAGAAGTTCACGACACGACTTGTTCATAATCAACAGCAAAAGGAAAACAACTAATTATTTTAAATACAGGATTTTCCAAACCCATAAACATATATTCTTAACCAACAACACAAAATTTACCCTTTGCACAATAACAAAATCTATCTAGTATAAAGTTTCTCTTCTCTCTTGAAAAAAATTGACAAATTAACAAATTCAAATACAATTATACAATTTTTAACATTTTGACAACAGTATAAAGGGAGCATCAAACAGTTTGTTAAGTTCAAGTTACATGCACTTTCTGAGCACTCAGTACATTATTCGGTTGATGCTCTCTGCATTTATTTTTTACTTATGAACAGTCTAATGACCGCTATTTACACTGGAGGATGTCATGACACGCATCCACCGCACCTAATTGTTAAAGGAGTGGCTTGGGGCACTACAGAAATTCTGTCAAGAGCCTCTTACGTCTTAGCGAATTGGTCGAACTCTGCTTCTCGCAGTTGTGGCAAGTTTGTGGCAAAAGATAAGGAGAAAAAATAGGAAAGACTATTATTACTGACCTCTTCTCAGGGCCTTGCCCCACCCCAAAGGTGTGAAGCTTGCGATGGCCAGCTGTCTGGTGTCGCAGAATATGTGTCTCCGCGCAGATCCGTGTTCTTACACGGCAATGTAGTGTTCGAAATGGACGCCCGTAAACCTAGGCGCAGCAGCTTCAGTGTCCGTTTCTCTTTTTCGTTCTCACCACGCTCACTACCACTCCCCAATAGCACACTTTTTCGGCCTTCCTTCCTCGCGTCTCAAAGCCTTCTCCCCTGTTGCTCCCTACCGCGTCGGTCAGCAGAGACACTACAATTCAATTATCTAAGAATATATATAAATAGGGATTTCCAGCCTCTTGCAGAGGGTACTGCGCGCGCAATTTGAATGTAGCGTTGGTATCTTTCAACCACGGATAGGTAAGGGTTACAGTATGGTATATTACTTGCCTCATGATTCCGTACTGTTGAGCGAAACTTTCTTTTCGCAACCGTTTCTGAACCGTTTAGAAGTTATAAAGTGGCTCATAGTTGGTCCCTTCGCAAATAGTAGTTCGTTCTTAGTTTTTTCTCTGCCCCTAAAAACATTCCTGCTGCATGTGGAACCAATCGCTTCAGTGATTCAAACGTATGTAGCGAAAGACCTACTGCGACCGGAATTCGACCCCTAGTGCCTCCCGGTCAAATGCTCTGAAATGACATTAACCGATGCTTCTACCATCCTGTATAAAGAATTTGACGCTGTTGAAGACGCTGCAAAAATTTTAGCAACTTCGGCCAAACGCCGCTGTCTCCCGTCGCCAATGTCCGCGCGTTTACCAGCTAGGGATGCCGATGTTTTTGTAAAAACATCAATGACGTTACAAAACATCAGTAACGCTGATGTTGTTTTAAACAACGATGTATTGTGATTGGTGTTTTTTTTTATTTTCCGATGTTTGATACTGAATGTAAAAGTCCTATGATCACAATACTGTGAAAGTTAAAAAATGAAATAATAACTTATGGTAACACTGTAGTTCATGTGTTGGAATCAAAGGAACGCTGCATGTACTACCTTCATCTCTCGCCCGAGATGACCTCCATGCCATTGTATTCCCTTTTTATTCATATTCATTTCACATACAGAGATGCGGACAACAGATACGCTCTGGGTGTAGGGTCTGCCCCTTCTTCTCGTACCCTTATGCGGTGAATTGAAAAATTCGAACATTCAAATTGCATTACAATTCAAATTTTAATGTACACGAACTAGAGGTTACTAAAACAGTAAAAACTTCAATGCCGAAAAAATCTCTAGTTTTTAGTGGATGTATTTTTAATGATGATGTTTCAATTTTGAACATCGATGTTTGCTGGCATCAATGTTCTGTTATCAATGTCACATCTCTATTGCCCGCGAGCAAATCTGTCGCCCTTGCCCACCGCTCGTGTCCGTGCTAGCCTCTGCTTTAAGGGGAGAGGCACCATGTATGTTAAATTTGCTACTATTAATGTACCTTTTCTAGAAATGGTTAACTAGAACATTTTGATATTTCACACACTTAAAAATAAACCCTTTTTATAATTACATTGACATTTTTTCGTTAATTAAAAAATATTTAATTTTTTTTCAATTATACCTTTTGCACTAATTTTTTCAACATATTTGGACAAACATCGTTTTATTTTTTTATTACTGAAGAACGTTTATTCAAAAATTTTAATTTATTGCCAATAGTATAAGGAATGTATCCTGTCAACTTCAACAAATTTTGAATAATAGTTAATGAGAAAAGATACATTCATTACAAAAAAAAAAAAAAAGGAAATTTTCAGGAAACGTCATTTGAAAAAAGTCTGTATTTGCCGCTGCTCTACTAGAACATTCTGCACTGTATTATGGATAGTTTCCTTCCGAGGAGAGATCAATGCTACCAGCGTATGAACAAAATAATGTTTCAACAAGTCATTAACAACTCAAAATGCGTTCAAAATTACGAAAAAAAGCCATTTAGTGTCAAAATAACCATGTGTGAAAAGGGGGACGTGGCTTATGCGCATTAGGACATTTAAATAAGAATTAAAGGTCTTCCAGACATTCTAGAAGAAAAATATTGATATATTTGGAAAGAGCAAGGTTTGAACTATTTATTTATTTATTCAAAAAACGCAAATCGAAACTTTGTCCCATTCCATTTTTCCCTTAAAGGCAAACAGATTCGAAGAGCAGCCCGGCCAAACTACGCTGCTGGTCAGTGTTGCCAGGTGAGGAGATTTCCCTCTAAATTTAGGAACTTTATTGTCCTTAGTAGATGTTTTAGTCGTCAAATGTATTTGGGTGATTTTCGTTGAGATTTTTAATTGTTAAATTTTAAAAAAATGTCCATTATGTAGAAGCACAGCGGCAGAAGCCGAAAACACAAAAATCGTTCCATATTATTATTGCAGGTATATTTATTCAAATATAACCAAGTGCAGTAAATATAGTTCTACGTGTGGGTGGCTTGCTTTATTATTGTCAAAATTTCATACCAACTTCGTCAATGATCAAAATGTTTAACAACAAAAACATGCACGAGTCAGAAAACATTGACGTGTTGTTTGAAATGTGAAATGTCTGAATGTCTGAAATAAGAATGGATTGTGGTATATTGTGGACTCGATTCGTTGTTTTGTTCTTATAGAAAATATACTCCTTCACAATCTGTGATTTTAAGTCATACATAATATAGGACAATTTTATAATTTTCAGCCATTGTTTAAAAGTTAACTACCCCTTATTTTAAGGTAATGTTTAAAAATATACTTAAAAACTCTTTATAATTAACAGTAGTAATTTGATTAGTATTTTTAGAATATGTAATAGTTTGGTGGTTTATTTCAAATGTTAGTCAATTTTACCACGTCATTTGCTCTAGGGTTTTTATTCAGCCGACTGCCGGTTATCCTCTACGTCCTGCTGCACATCCTACCATGCGCTGGACACCAACACACGTGCGGGCTGCTCTGCTCAGCAGAACACGAGGCTCTCCGCTCAACACGTGCGAGGGAGTCAAGGGACAAACAACCGCGTCCACAGTCGAGGTGGGACTCGAACCCGCGCCCTTCGAAGCGCCGAGTCGGAGCACGCTCTGAGCCACCACGACGACGCCGGTGGCTGACCAGGCCATCCGAGGGGAAATGTTTGCAGGCATCTGGCAACACTGCGACTGGCCTCGCAAGCTCTCGGAGTACCATTGTCCGTCCAATGCAGCGGGCGAGGTTTTGTAGGAGGAAGATTATCTCGCAAATTGCTGTTTGATATGTCCCGTTCAGCACGAAGGAAAAAACGCGGCACACCCGTTGTAGCCGAATGCAGATCGAGGCGCAGGACTTTTTGTTGTGGGAGATTACCGTCGATTTGCGCTTTTCACTGCCGATGTCAGATAGTATTTCAGAAGCGGGTTGAACTCGCTAGTTTGTTGATAAGAGTGCGCTAGAGGGAAAGAAACAAAGAAGAGAGAAAATCGAGTGATGGGATATTTTTTTGCGCCATCAGGAATCTGCTGTTTCTCCTTGTTCCGGATACATGGGTAGTGAAATGATTCCTTTTCTACCGGACGACCGATGCCAAATATATTGATTGATATAAATACATTGAGAAGAATTGCAGTGAAACCTGTTCAAACGGTCACGACGATAAAGCGGGGAGCTCCACTAATCGAAAATCATAACCTCATAATCTTTATTAAGCGAATTTCTATTAACTGTCTATTTCTGTTGGTACCATTAGTGACCGCTTAAGTCAGATGTCATTGTACTTACTTTTCAGAAGAACATCTTGCAGTTATTTTATGTTATTTTATAGAGTAACTCTTTCATACATACGACTGTATTGGAAGAAAGATAACAAGAAGTAAATAGAACTATTCACATAACGAATCCTGGGAAAATTTTGGGGCGGCACGTTCCCGTGGCCCAGTGGGTGGACCGCGCCTAGCCCTCAAATTCCGGGCGCGGGTTCCATTGAGGGCTGCAACCGCTGCCGCTGCCGATTGCCATCTGCCCCCGGAGGCCGCCCGCCCTTTTAAGGCGCCGCCGCGCCGGCTGCTGTCTGGCGGCAGCAGCGAAACACCAAGTGCCTCCCGGGCGCAGCACTCCGGCTGCCCGACACGAGACGCACACGTTCGGGTTTTCCTGTCTCTTTTTGAGAGGCAATTGTTCAATCGACTACTTACTTCATCTTCTCACTTTGTTGTTTCCTCCGCAGGCTTACACACGTTTTCGTTATTACACTGTTTAAAGTTATGCGCGTGTTTTTAAAATAAGTACCGTTTTGAAAAGGCCTCATAAAAATGTTTTGCAAAACAAAATTTATTTCTTCTCTAAATGAGAATTTCTTAAAATATTTTTCTACATAGTTATCACTAGGGGGTGAATTTTGATGACATAAAACATTGCCAAAAATGATCAATAAAATGCTCTTAAAATACTTTAAAAATGACTTAAAAACAAAGAAAAATGACGTAAAAAATTTGATCAAAACCACTTCAGATATGAACAACTTAAGCTGTTGGGTATATTACTGCTGTAATCGAGGCTTCTTCCTTTTGTTCAAGTGAACTCAGCTCGCAAACTTTTAGTTTGCACTGTTCTTTAAAAGAAAATCTCTGCCTTCATATATCGCGAAATAGGCCGAATCGACAATGGCTCCGATAGACGTCACAGGAACCTTAGATTATATAGTACTCACAACGGCTGACATGTATACGAGCGAAGAAATCGAATGGCTACTCAGGAATTCTGTGGTGAACATTTGTTGCCCCTTGTAAATATTTTTTGGAGCAAGTACCATACTAATTATATTAAAGTCGATGAAATAAGCGAAAAAGTATTAAAAATGTTGCAAAAAGGTAAAAAGAACTTATTAGTCTACACCGAAAAATGCACAAAAGACTTATAAAAACGGTTCATTTACATTTGTTATAACATAAAATGAATGTTTGTACTAAACGGCATTGTCGTAGTGTAAAAAGAAAAAAATGACATTTCAATTTCATTAAAATCCGCCCCCAAGTTATCACCATTGTTCAGACATTCGTCACTGCGGGAACACAACTTTTCTATGCCCTCTTCGTGGAAAGATGCTGCCAGTGAAGACAGCCACTTCTGACACACCGGTTTTTGAAAACTCATCACAAAGCATTCTTATTGTGAACCATCTGCTTTCACGAATTTCTTCATTTACTTTTTCAACCAACCCATCATTGACAACAAAGGCCGCTTACTCCACCCTTCGTCATGAAAATTGGTTTGCCAATCACTGAATTGTCTAATCCACTTTCTTACCATTCCATCACTCATTACATTTTCACCACAAATCTCTAAATGTGTCGACGAATTTCAGCTAGCTTAACATTCTTTGCGTTCGAAAACAGTTCAGATGTTTGTCGCTCGTATGATCTGATTCTTGACTTCATCGTGCATTATTTCTGACTTGTTATTTTTTACACAGAGGACCTCCATTTCATAATTTTCTTCGTAATGTTTTCTTCTACGAGTGGTTCCAGTTGTACATTAGCCCTTCACCGCGCGGGCCACAAAGGCTTCCGAGGCCAAAGGGCGCGTGCGTCATCGCCACAGCAGGTAGCGAAATGGATGTGGCTAGGGTGACCTCCGTGAAGAGTGAAGCGCGAATGAATGGGAAGAATGAATGGTTATGTATATAATGAAACTAGTATGAATGATGTGTGAATGTAGAAAAAAAAACAATTTACCAACTATATATAAAATAATAATTACGTAGAATATATAAAATAGAACTAGAAAAATGATTTTAGTGTAAGTTAGTAATGCCAAAGTGTAATTAAGATAACTTTAGGTCTAGATTGTAAGTTAGTTGTAAGAAAAAGCCCCGCCTGTAGCTGCTTAAGCCGCAAGGCAGCAGCGTATTAAAAAAATTCATAGAAAATAAATTCCCCTTCTCCACAGGGATACTGTGGAGGGGACAAAAGAAAAAAAAGGGTGACCTCCGTTGGTTTACATGTTAAAGTTGCTATTAAACCATTGATCTGATGGTTCGAGGTTTCAGATCTGCGTTTTTCTGAAACTTTTCATAACTCTGTCATAACATAAACTTTACCATATCTTGTGTTACTTAACAAATATTATAGTTACAAATTTCGACATCACCACGATCCTACGTTTTTTAATGTAACTGGTACAAACATCACGTAGACACGTGAAACATATCACGTAAACATGACATATTCTTATTTATTTGAATGATTTTACTTTACTAAAATAGAACCACAAACTTTGTTTTCACAACCATTGATTCAATAATTCAATAACTTCAATAAATATCTAAATTTATACCAAAATATCTAAATTTATACCTCATATTTTATTCAGAAGGTCAAGTTTTATCTGAGGAAGTTTCAGATTTGGGAGCCATCCCAGCACAATTTGCGGCTTTTCTACCTTTAAAATATCTGGCTCGAAAATATAAGTTTCTAGCATATTTGCTTCGACATTTCTTTCAATAATCAGCTACAAACGCATTAAACTCCTTGGACACTGACAAGCCACGAATTGACGAGGCTCTACCACAAATCATCAAGGGTAACTTTCTCAAAAAAAAAGTTTATTATTAAATTTCGTAATTTCAAAATGGTAATTTTAAAATAACAAACATTTTGTTTCGTTACATATCATATGACACGAGTCTTTAAGAAATCGACCAGTTAACTACTTTATAGTTTTGGCTTACTATCGCTACCATTTTAAGCAAATGTCTCCCCCGGGGAGAGGTACGAGAACTTCTCTACCCTAAGCTTCTAAGATCTGCGCGGCCTTGCGCTTGTGTTATAAGGGAAAATAAAGCATAAATACATTTCAAAAAAGAACGTAAAATGGCTTCCCAAACAAACGGCAGTTAAATATTTAGGACTAATTTTTGATGCAAAATTAACTTGGAAAGACCATATCAAAACAGTTGCAAACAAAACGTAAGCAAAAATTGCTAAACTTTAAATCAGCTTTAAGTATTGAATGTGGAACTACAATTTATAAATCGATATTACGACCAACAATCTCGTATGCTGGCCCAATTTGGTGTAATGCAGCAAAAACACACATCGAAAAACTACGAATCATTCAAAATAAATGTTTTAAAAAAATAACTAAAGCTCCCTGGTTTATTAGTAAGAAACAACTTCACAGGGAATTACGAATTGAGTCAATACAAGAACACATCCTAAAATCCTCGAACAAGTTCTTTGACACTCTTTCCAGATCTCCAGTCACGCCCAACTTCAAATTCGGCAAAAACTACCCAAAACCAAATAGAATATACTCACGATTTTCCAAGGATAAACTCAGACCTCCATAAATACTCAACGTCATTAATTCCCAACAGCTATTAATATAAAATAATAATATATAAATATTTTATTCAATGAATTATAAAAATAAATTCACATCAAATCAGTTTTTCAAAATTATACACTGAACACAGCCTGTAATATTCAGGACAATCAGCGTGAGAACGAATGTCAAAGTATTATTTTGTAAAATGTTAACACCCCTGCAAGGCAGCAATGCCGAACAGGAGGTAATAAATAATAAATAAAAAAGAACGTACTTACCTCATGGTCTCAGCGTTGCGACCGGCTACAGAGGGTTAAAGAGCTCCTTCCCTTTCTCTCTCTCTCTCTCCCTCTCGTTTCATCCGCTTCGTGGGAGATTGGGGACAGAGCGGCCTTGCGCTTCTCGGCGATGTGTTGATTCCGCGAGAGCCCGCTCCGCGCCGCGCCGCGCAGAACAGCCGGTTTTTGTGGCGGTCGTAAAACAAATTACGTTTTATGCGCAGAAAGACGTTTTATATTCCAAAGTCTCCATTATGCAGCGCGGCCGCGCCGGGCGCCGAACGCGAATTCCGTCGGCGGAGGAAGGCGAAAATAACCGCGCGCGGAAGGCGCCTTCCGGCAGGCGGAGGGTGAAGGGCGCGGCCGACGCGCCACGGG